>JAEQBH010007273.1:0-189513 GCA_016808115.1 Tetrastigma voinierianum | reverse complement strand
TCAAGTAAAGGATTCATGGTTATTAACGCTTTCTGAGGTCGCACGGCCAAAAAAAGAAGAAAATCGAGTGGTTCAATATTGCGTGGTGTCGTGGGACAACCGGTCCAAAAGAGTACAATATTTTAAAAGTCGGTTGTTATCCAACGGCATCAGCGATAATGGGCCCAACAAAAGTTGTGTTTGAGGTAAACCGGTCAAACCTCAAGATAAAGCTGAATTTGAAGAGAATGAGTGTCGCGGATGATCGCTTGGTAGTCACACAAAAAAGAAGATTGTTGAGCTCCGTTTAAAAATTGATGTCGCCAATTAAGAAGGAATGTTGAAAGGCCTTACAAGGTTCTTACCTGGCAATTTAAGGTTGCGACAACAATATAAGTTGGAGACTCCAAACGAGGTCGCGACCAGGATTTTATGTCGCGATATAAAAATTAGCTGAACAGTTAAAACATGTTGCGACTAAGTATGAGTTACTACGACAAAAACAAAGTAAGAAGGGCCACTACTCAGTCGCGACACACTTTCTAAGTCGCGACCAGAAAAAGAAGATGAATTGATGGGAAATTGTTGTAAGTCAAGTGAGGTTGCGACAAGATGGGGAGAATTGATGTCGCGACATGCTCTTAAGGTCGCGACATAAACAGCAGCAAGGAGAAGAAACAATTGATGTCGCGACCTAAATCCCATGTCGCGACAAGACAATGAAAAGACAAACAATTTTAAGTCGCAACATGAAAAAGGGAGCTGTGACCAAGAATTAGTTGCTGAAAAGTTACAGGTCGCCATTACTGCACGCAGCGGGATGGGCAAGGATAGCCGTGCCTGACATGGAACTGTCGCAACATAGAATTTATTAAAGGGTCGTAAAAACGCGTGGTCGCAACCAAGACTGGGTAATATAGTCGGCAAATGTAAAATGATGTTGCGACATGGAATTAAGGTCGCAACATGGAATTGAGGTCACGACAAATATTTCAGCAAAAAGGAAGAACAATCAGGTTGCGACATACTTTTGAGGTCGCGACAGGAATTACATTAATTAAAGAAATTACTTGGTCTCGACCTGATGACCACGTCGCGATAAGAAAATAAGCAGACCAGCAAAGTTGAGTTGCGACCTGCTTGAAGGCTCAAGACAACTGAATGACGTTGCAACATGAAAAGAGTAGCAGTGACCAAGAAGCAAAGAGGCTGACAACAGAAATAGGTCGCGAAAACGAATCGAGGCCGCAACATAGAAATGCATTAAAGGTAGAGAGAGTGAGGTCGCGACACCAATTCTTGGAAAACAAGAAAATAGGTCGCAAATGTGGTTTTCTACATTGCCGTGACATCCACACAGTCACATAAGGAATTCATGTCGCGACCACTAATCAAATTGCAATAGAAGAAACAAGTTACAACAGAAAACATCAGGTCTTAGCTCAACAATTGCAAGTACAAAGTGAAAGAAGTCGCACTGGGTCAAGTCAATGACCGACTCTGACAAACCATACCAAGATTCCATGTCGCGACAAGCTTCCGAGGTCGCCACCCAAAACAAGCGGAGTCGGGCCATCAATTTGCGGAAATCCACCAAGCCTGAATCGTGCCCAATTTCTAAAGGTTATAAATAGGCGTATATAGTTTTAGTAAAGGCAGCTTCCGTTTTTTTTTCTGAACCCATTTTCTGGGAGGAGGAGGAGGAAGACTCACTGTATATTTTAGAATAGATTTTTTTTTTCTTTCTTTTCTTTCCTTTTTTTCTCGATCTCGAACCAAGAATTCATTAGAATGTAAAGCCGATTTAATTTTTATTCTCTTTTCTAATTACGGTCTGGAATCAATGAAGTTCAAACAAATTTTGGAATTCGTTTCTTCCAGGGAATTATAACTATAGTGGATGTTCTTGATCAACACTATCAGAGATCAGGATTCTCAGAATTAAGAAGCACAGCCTTCACTAGATCGATTTATCATAAATTTACAATCTTTTCTGAATAAATTAGAGAGAGAATTACTTGGATTGGAATTTATTTGGTTGATGTGTTATTGAATGGATCTGTTCTCACTAGTAGTATCGAATACCCTTCCAAGGTATGTATCCTACTCTGATTTTCAGGAGGCCCTTTGAGTGACACAGAGATGGAGATTCCTGAGAGTTGAGAACATTCATTTGGTGGGTATGTTAGACTACCATTGAAGAACTACTGAGCTTTGAGAGTTCACTTAGATAAATTCCTAGTTCACTCATAATTGATGTTGGATAGGAATAATTATCAATTTAAACAATCGTAGATTTCACTCAATCTCATTGAAAGCTCTCAACCAGAGCAATTTCGAGGATCTTAATCATGGAATGGAAAATATCCAATTAGATTTAAAGTGATGAGTCATCAATCAAGTTGTAGAAATTTGCAACAACCCTGCCTGGGAAGCAAGAATCATTGCCTCAAGAAATGGGTATGAAGTATTGAGAAAGAAAGACCCAGATTCAAGTAGATTTGCAGCACAAGTAACCTGTTGCACTCCATGTCTTCGAGAGAAGCAGGGACCTCTAGTCAATGAATTATGGAGAAATCCAACTGCATTGTTAGGCATCTTGGATAATTCCAAATCCAGCACAAAACAGAGGCACAATGCATGATGGTGTAGAAATTGACTGTTTCATAATACTTCTTTGATAGTGTTCATTTCTCATAGAGAATTGATTCAAGCTCTCAAAGATATTTTTGTTTCGTTATTTGCTTTATAATCATAAATCTTAACTCTTTCTTTACTTTTAAATGTATTCTAGAACAATACTTTCTAGTTGCTTCGAGAAATCAAGCCACATGAGATCCGTATAGTATGGATCTTCGATAGTCAGTAGTTGATTTTGAGAATCTAAGTCAATCTCTCGTTGAATGATATCCGACTTTACATCCAATTTTTACTACTTGTGGCATGACTGCGGCATCATAAAGGTCATAGACTAAACCTATTCATAATTCCAGAACATTAAATCAATTTTATTAAATTTTAAGAAACTCCAGTCCAATTTGATATGGCTATAGGAAAATTGTAAGGTTCCTGTATAGGTGTTAAATTGAGTGGTTTTAGTCTATATCTTCATAGACGAACAAGTTTTATGGCACCGTTGTTGATTAGTGCTCAAAAAGTGCTATTTTAGACCCTGTTTATTACAAGTTTTGAGTAATTTTTATGTACTAATCAGCGTAATTAACCCAATTTGCACATTAAGGTTCTTACTATTCTACTGTTCGATTTTGTGGCTAATTTTGTAGTTTTTGGCAAGCTATTTATGCTGAAATTGTTGAGTCGATCCAAGCACGAAGAACCCGAGTTGAACTCCTTGTTGCGCATCGTATCCCGCATGAAAGAAGAGCAAAAAAGTGAAGAAAATGGAGTAATCGCAGAATGCTCTTCGCTGCCACTGCTCGTCCCCCGCCACTGCTCACAACTCGCATTGTTCAGTTTCTAGCACTATTCATGCCGCCGCTTTTGACATTTTGATCCCTTTTGGTTTTCTCTTCCAAATTTATCCTTTGTAGTAGCTTGGCTTTGGTTTTTTGTAACTTCCTCGCTTCCGAGCATTATATAAGCCGGAGTCAAGGTCCTGTGAAATGAATCAATCAATCTCAGCACAAATTGGACTGGAGAAGCCTTTCAGCTCTCCGCTTCTACTCTCTTTCTCTCCCCTTTTCTCATTTTGGCCACTTTCCCTGGCAGCCAAACACCCTCCGAGGATGACAACTTGAGGATGAGGCTAAACCCTTTTTCCTTGAGCGGAGGCTACCTGTGGATCAAGGCAATCGAGGGGCTTTTCATGTTTTAATTCGAGGTATTTTCTACCATTTATGGTTTCACAAACGTAGGGCTTTAATTCCCTTCTCGTTGCTTTAGAATGATTAGTATTTGATAAGCTGTCTACTGGATGCTTATCGTAGATCCATCGACATCCGTTAGTTATCATCTACGGGTTATCAAAGGCTTATCTGGCTATATTTTTAGGTTTTCTCAAATTTTAGGCTCGATCCCTTCGGCTCACCTGTAAATAGCCAATACTGTAAGCTTTTAGGTTCATTGTATGCTTATTGTTAGACACAGCCGTATTATTCTATTATTATCATTTATTAGCCAGTTGAAAGAGTCAAGGTGATGTTATTCACTTTCCGAGACCATCAATGGGAGGCAAATACCAATTTTTCTCAAAGATAGTTATTTAGGGTCGGGCTTTACAGCTTGAATGAAGAACCTGGTCAGAGATGACTATATTGCCATCCTCTCCAACGCTGAGGAAAGGACCTCGTGAGAACATCACACCCCAGACCCTGCCCCCTAGTGATCTAACACTACAAGGAATTCTATTTACATTTTTTTTTTCACTTATTTACTTTTAATTTGTAAATCACCAACTCCCTGCTTACCAAATCTCGAAATCCAAATTGAAATTCACCATTCGAACCTCACCTGTAAATCATCCGTACGAAGAAAACCCATCCATGTGTTCGACTCCTGGGGAGCCACTATACCGCAAAGAGCTTTGCTACGCCGCAGTAGGAATCCTAGGATATAAATTCTTTTGTTGATTCCGAACACCTACTCGCATAAACGAACTGGGCCAAGCCGTGGATCAGCGATTTGAATAAATCAACACTTCAACAAAAGAGTGAAGTGCTAATTGGCCATTTTTCTTACTTTAGTAAAAGAAATGCACAAAAACAAGCTTTGATAGCGCGGTCGATAAGCCAATGGGATCTTTAGAGATCTTAAAGGATATATTATTTGTGATACCACTGTTTCCAATTAATCTCAATATGTCTCCATTTCAGGAGGTTGATTAAGGCACAGGAGGCTAGAATTAGATCTGCTTCCTGTAGATTCTGAATTGGAAAGAACACTAAGAAGCTTAAGGAAAGTAAGTTGCAGCGTAAGCACCATGGCGCATGAAAGAATTGATCGATAGTCAACAAGAAACAAAGAATGCAAAGGCTCCAATTCAAGATACAATGGAGGATTTCGAGCCCGCCATCCAAGAAATACTCAAGAATAGACAACCTCATTGCCGAGGCTAACAACTTCAGCTAAACTAGCTCTCATCACTCATGGTTCAGCAATAGACCGCTCTTAATAGTCATCCAACCAAAGATCCTAATGAACACTTTGGCAGATTCCTCTAGATTGCAAACACAGTTAAGTTGAATGGTGTGAGACTAGAGGTGATAAAGCCACACCTCTTTCCTTTTTCCTTAAGAGATATTGCAGCCACATGGTATGAATCATTACCATATGGCTCAGTTGATACATGGGAAGAGTCAGGAAGCATTCCTGTAGTGTGTTTTTTCCCCGCATCCCTCACAACCGAAAGAAGAAGGGAAATCATGTCTCAACAAGGGAGGATGAAAGTCAGATACCGCATGGGAAAGGTATAAAAGGTTACTGAAGAGATATCCTATGCATGGCATAGATCTGAAGACACAAATGGATATTGTTTATCACTCTCTGAATGATAATTACAAGGGTATCATAGATGCTTCCTGCTGTGGGGCATTCAAGAGGAAAAGTGCAGAGGAGGCAAGGGATTTGATAGCAGACCTAGCCAAATGCAACATGAAAGTCCTAATCGAATTTACAAGGAGCCATGTAGCAAGAGGGGAGGGAGTCATTGAGCTAACAAGATGATTGCCGCGGAAGCAAAGATGCTATTATGCACATGATGGATAAACAGATGTAACCGTATTCTCGGGCCACGAGATCGAGCAAAGAGAGAGAGGTGGAATCAGAGAAGTGTCGAGGATCAGCCGGCGAAGATCCTTACGCAATGGAGGAGGCCACCACCAGCACGCAGAAGCTTATTATTTCAACTGAATCCCAACTTGCCCACACACTACAATCCAGTATTGAGGAACCATGAGAACTTCTCATATGGTGGGAGGAGTATCACAAGGCCAAAGATTGTGCGTACTTCCAGCAAGGGTATCATCCAATTACATTCCAAAGAAGAAGCAAATAGCAAGGAGTATGTGAGAAATGAATATCAAGGTCGAAGAGGACCTGGGCCGTTTGAGGAGCGTATGTCGCACTCTCATGGGGATAACAAAAACAGCCTCACACCCATGAACATAAATTGCTGAGTTGAAGCTCTTAAATCCAACTCACAAATGTTTCTATCAAACACCAATGCCTCCTCAAGAACTTGAAACTTAGCCAGGGGTAGCCGGCTTTTAACCTGCGTAACTAGAATGTACTGCATTCTAGTGACATCAAAAATCCAAAGGATTGTATGGTAGTCCAGCTGAGGAGTGGCAAGGAAATGAGTAATAGCAGAGCAAAAGAGAAAGAGAAGACTGATAAAAAAGAAGAAAAAGCAAATGGAGGAGATAATGGAAGGAGCAAGACAGAAAAGACTATAGAAATAAAAGAAAAGAACCGAAACCGAGTGTACTCGAGAAAAGTAGGAGTGTAAATTGTAAGGAGAAGGTTAAAGCTTTTACACCCCGTAGTCCCATTTCCACAAGAGGATTAAAGCAAGGAAGGAAGAACAAATTTTCAAATTCCTTGGAAATTTTCAAGAAAATAGAAATAAATATTCCCCTTTGCAGAGGCAATCAATCAAATTCCAAATTATGCAAAATTTCAAGGAGACACGAGCAAGAAGAAGAAGATTGTCGAAGGAATAGTGAACTTCACCGCACAGTGCGCTATTCAGAATTTTACCGTAAAAATGAAGGACCCAGTAAACATCATCCCCGCCTACTGTGGAAACATGAGTTCAAGAAGGCCTTATGACTTAGAGCCAGATTAACTCGATGCCCCATCGCTGGTGCGCCGTAGATTGAGTCTGGGGGAACTTACCTTAACAACAATTATACTACGTATGGCCGATAGATCCATGGCTCAAACCGTAAGGTGTTCAAGATAGATCGTCAAGGTAGGGAAATTTATCTTCCTTAGTGGATCTTGCGGGTTAAGTGAAAATGGAAGAAGACAATCAGGTCCTCCGTTTCTTTTAGGAAGACCCTTCTTAGCAACTAGAGCTACCTCGATTGATGCGCAAAAGGGTGAGTCGACCTCGAGTGGGTGGGAAATGAAGCAGGCACTTCAACCCGATAAAGCTTGACACAATCCGATGTTGATGCGTAAAATCAAATGTTGTAGATAATAGTAGTCCTATCGCTTTGACTCACTCCTTGATTATAACCTTTCAACATTCTATCAAATGAAAATGAGATGAATTTCTAGTATCTTAAGAGTGTTGATTATGAATCGTGATTCCGCCTTTTGCAATAGTGGAAACAATTTCTCGAGTTTGAATGAAACAATCAAAAAATTCAAGTAGCCAGAAAGAAAGTTACCAAACAAGAGACTAGTGCAGGCGGTTAATTTTGATCGACCTCGTCACTATATCCAAATATGCTTTAGAACCAAAAAGGGAAACCGTGAATCACATCACCCGAATTAACCGAATGAAGAACAAAGGTCACGCAGATTCTAAAGAAATACAAGGAGGCTATTTCCTGGTCAATTGAAGATCTAAAGGGTATCAGTCCTTCTATTTGCATGCACAAAATCTTGCTGAATGATGATGCAAAAACATTAGTTGAACACCAAAGGAGGCTGAACCCTGTGATGAAAGATGTCGTAAGAAAGGAAGTATCAAATGGCTAAATGTGGATTTATTTATGCACACATGTACCTCTTAGGTAAGCCTAGTTCATGGTTCTTAAGAAGGGTGGATTCACCATGATCGAAATGAAAGGAATGAATTTGCTTTCGCAAGAACGTGGATGATGGAGGGTGTGTATAGATTACGTAAAATCGAATAATGCAACTAGGAAAGATCATTTTCCTCGCTTTCATCGATCGTGATGTTGATAAAAGTTAGCAGACATCCTCACTTCGCTTTCTTGATGGATGCCTCCGGATATAACCAAATTGCTATTGTACCCTGAGACCAGAGAAAACTACTTTCACCGCCTCTAAGGTACATTTGCTTTTAGAAGAATGCCATTTGTTATGCAATGTCCTCGCTACTTTCCAAAGATGTATGATGTTTATGTTCTCGGGATTTGAAGCAGAAGAGGTTATGGAGATATTCATGGATGCACTTCAATAGCTTTATGGATCCAGCTTTTGAACATCGCTGCGTAATTTGGGGATAAGATTCACAAAGCCAGACTGCACCTAACTTTGAATAGAAAATGCCATTTCATGGCAGCGAAGGCATTGTGTAATCGGAGAATCTCAAGAAGAAGGCCGAAGTGGACCAAGAAAGATCATTATAAAGACTCCTTCGCCACCAACAACAAGAAAGGATAAGAAGTTTCTTAGGACATGCTGGCTTTTATAGAAGATTTATTAGAGACTTCTTAAAAATAGCAAGACCATTATGTAGATTACTGGAGAAGGATGCTATGTTTAATTTCATGAGTCCTGCCAATGTTCATTTGAGGAGATCAAATATAGATTAGTCAGTCTTACTCATGTCAAACCAGATTGGAACAAAGAATTTGAGATTATGTGTGATGCTGACTATGCAAATGGAGTTGTATCAGACAGAAAGTTTACAAAATGTTTAGTGGCCATATACTATTCCAAAGAAACCTTCAATGAAGCTCAAGAGAATTACTCAACTATTGAAAAGGAGGATGTCGGCTATGGTATTCAGATGCAAAGTTTAGGCCATACATATCTGGTCCCATATCTATCCATATCGACCATGTTGCAATCTAATATTTGATGGCCAAAAAGGAAGCTGTCAAGACCGGACGTATGGGTGTTATTACTACGTGAATTTGATTCCGAGATCAAGGATAAGAAGGTCAGGATAATGATAGCCGATCGCCAAGAGTTGAAAAGACTACTATGAAAGAAGAAGAAATGGAAGTAGCAGAAAATTTTCCAAATGAGTAGTTTATTCAGTTGTCATTCCAATTACCTTGGTATGCTGATATTGTGAACTGTCTAGCTTATGGAGTGATACCACCAAAATTCAGCTACCAGAAGAGGAAGAAATTGAGGATTGACAGCAAGTTTTACATCTGGGATAACCCACTATTATTCAAAAGAGAGGTTGATATGATCATCATAAGGTGTGTACCAGAAAGTGAACGGGCAAAATTTTACAAGAATGTCATGCATCACCCTATGGAGGACACTTTGTAGGAGACAAAATAGCCCACAAATTTCTCCAATCGCTTTATCGTCACTATTTTCAAAGATCGTTTTGAATGGGTGAAACTTGTGATCAAGTACAAGGATGGGAAATATATGCAAAAGGCATGAAATGCCCTGCATGGTATCCTGGTGGTGCAATTATTTGATGTATGGGGAATAGACTTCATGGGGCCTTTTCCATCTTCTTTTGGAAATATATACATACTCCTAGCTGTGGATTATGTATCCAAATGGGTGGAAGCAATAGCAAGTCCTAAGAATGATGCTAATACGCTGTGGATTCTTACAAAGAAATATCTCGAGCGCATTTGGAACACCCAGACCATAATTAGTGATGGAGGGAGCCATTTTGCAACAAGGTGTTTCGAGAAGCTTCCTATGAATGAGGTACGAGTAAAAAACACATAATGAGTTCGCTTATCATCCTCAAATAAATGGGCAAGCTTAAAGTTCTAACAGGGAGATAAAGAAAATTCTTGAAAAGAATATGCGAGTTCTGTGCGTAAGAGATTAGTCTTTAAAGCTTGATGATGCATTAGGCCTATAGGACTGCAGACATATAAACTCTCGTTGAATGTCCTCAAACAGATTGGCTTTGGTAAACCTTGTCACCTCCTCTCGAATTGGAATATAAAGCTATGTGGGCCAACATAGTTGAATTTTGACTTCAAAGTCGCTATGAAGAAAGACTACTCCACTTAAAATGAACTGAAGAGCCGAGGAAATGAAGCTTATGATAATGCCGCACCCTATAAGTGGACAAGACAAAGAAATGACATGATTAAAAGATTTTAAGGAGGGAATTCAAGACAAGAGATCAGGTCCTGTTATTTAACTCCAGATTAAAGCTTTTTATAGGGAAACTGAAATCAAAATGGAGTGGCCCCTATACAATAGTGGCAAGTACAACCTTCAAAGGACATTGAAAACCAAAGAATGGAGAAGAGCTTTAAAGTAAATGTTAGCGATGAAGCAAAGATTCGAAGAAATATGATTGATTCCTAGTTCTAAAGTGGAAGAAATTTGTTGAAACAAGAAATTCATAATAGCAAGTCCAGCTAAGGACTCAAAACTGAGCAGCTTTATGGGAGGCAACCAACACAACAGTTTATTATTATTTTTTTATGTTATGTTAGTCAACTTGTGTTTTTAAAATTTTCAAGTTTTCTAGTTAGAATTTTCTTTATATATACCGCTAAATTTTAGTATCTTTGTAGGTTAGTATGACTTGAATGTAGATGGAGTTCGCAGTACTCGCTTACAAGCAGCACAATAAGACTACAAGGAAGTACCATACTCTCATTTATATTAATTGTTTTGGGAGAATGAATGATCAAGTTCGGGGGAATTTTATTTCTTCTTATCCAATATTGAATCAGTTTCGCATGATTTGTTTTGTTGCATGTTTGAATGATGAAGGTGGATTATTTTTGTTTGTTTGAATTGGGTTTATTGATTCAGTCGTTTATGAATTTGAACTCGCCCAAAGACTGCAAAATTTCTCATGTCGAGACAAGCAGGTCATGTAATTCCTCGGTTTGAATGGAAAACAAGAGAATAAGAACACAGTCGCGAAATCATTTTATTGGCCACGACCACTTTTGGGGTCGCAACAATTATTGTTTAAAATTAGTGTAGTGACTCATGCTTTAAGATCGCAACATAAATTTTCGTGTCAAGACCAAAGGAAGGTCGCAACATTAACCGATGGGTCGTGAAAAAAATGTGTGAGTTTTAAAAGAATGAGATAAGACACAATGTCGCGATAGAGGGATCTAGGTCGCGACCAGAAAAAAACTGAAGAAAGAGAGAAATAGGTCGCGACATCAATTTATTGGTCATGACCATTTCGGGGTCGTGACAAAACTTAGGTAGATCGCGACCAGAATTGTCTAAAATGCAATAAATTAAGGTTTTAAACCTTCTCGATTTCATGCCATGGAACTTTAAATGGGACATTTTAGTTTAACAATAAGTGTTATAACTTAGGTATAAATGTCGCATATTCCATAAGACAATGATGACATTGGGCTTCCACCCATCATAAAGACTAAACTCGAATAGCCAATTTCATCAATGACCTAATCCAAAGGGGCATCTTTCAATTAACTTTCCATTCTTTCTTCTCTTCGACTACCAAAACTCCTAAACCAAGGCTCCAATTCCAAATTCTCACCATATATAACCAAATCCTTGTTCGATCTTAATAGAATAATAGATGATTTATGATGGACCATTGCATGAATGGAGGAGGTTCTGAACCTCGCCTTGAGACTATGACGAATGCGTAGTCAAGAAAACTACCGGAAATGGAGGAACCAGTTGAGGAAGAAAGGGCCACAAAAAGACAGCGGGTATGGCAGACCAACAAAATAAAGAGAATATAGAAGACAGAGACTTTATTCATAAGCATGAATTATGACCTAAGGTGCTAGCTGATAAGGGCTTCACAAATGAAAGAGACGAAGTTGATTTCCCTTTTTTCAGAGATTATAGAAAAGAGAGGTTGGGAAAGATTTTGTGCACATACAGCTCCTGGATTCTTTGCTATAGCCAGGGAATTCTATGCAAACATGGTGGGTATGAGAGAAGATATGGGCTTTACGTAAGGAGTCCGTCTCTCGGGGCACAAAAGAATCAATGAGATAAAGGAACTCAAGCACGGCTCCAAATTTAAGAAATTGGTAGAGAAACCCCGATCAAGTGAGGAAGATTATCGACCTCCCGACCTCGGGCAGGGGGCGGGAAGCCAAAGAAAAACCCTCACTACGCTATCAATAGAGGCTCCCTCACTGAGGAAGCAAAGGTTTGGTTCTACTTCCTATCCTCAGTAATCCTCCTAACTAAACATCTCTGTGTAGTCAGAGAGCAAGAGGCAATCATTCTATATGCCCTTTTGAAGGGCTATAAAATGAATGTTAGGGGTTTAATAGAGCGGTCGATAAGAGGATACCACTTGAGCAACAAAAGAGGACTAATCCCTCACCCAACAATAATCAGCAGACTATGCATCTTCGTTGAGGTGAGAGGATCATGGGATGAAGAAGAAACCTGCCCTAAGGTATCTCATTTGACCCTTACTAGGGTGACAAAGGGGCCTAAAAATAGAAAACAACAAAGGATGGTGGAAGTAGAAGCAGAGCCTGCTGAGGATAATGATCACAGAGAAATGGAAGCTATCCCAGAGCAAATCCCTCTAGCAGAAGAGGAAGAGATACATTTCATAATGAGCTTAATTGAGCCATTTCTATCCCGATATGATGAGAATTTTCCCGAAAGCAAGGTGAAGTCTGTGAAGAGGAGAAGAGAACACTGAAATTATGGAAATGCTGAGGACAATGAAGAAAGATATGGAAGAAAGGGAACAGAAATGGGAAAAACAGCAGCAATTCAGAGAAGAGTTCTTAGAAGCTAAATTCAGGAGGAAAGAACAATTATTTGAGCATACTCTAAGGTAGAGAGAGGAAGAATGGAGAGAAGAAATGTATAGAAGAGAAAAGAAAATGGGAGAAAAGATGAAAGCCAGTTTGGAAGCCTTCTACAACAACCAGTTTAGAAGAGATGAAGAAGTGCTTACCATTATGAGGAAAAGAGAAGCTGAGATGGAGGGTAACATGCTAAAGAAGATTCAAGCTCTCTCTGGGATTTATATATAAAGATCAATTCAAGGAGTTTAGAAGTTGATGGCTGATGTAGATAAAGAGCTAGAAGATAATGATATTTTATGTAAGAAAACTGCCCGAAAGTTCGATTTAATCAACAAACTATCAACCATGCTGGTCAGATTTTGAGTTGGAGAAAACAGTGAATCAGATGGGCTTGAAGCAAGACACCTTGATTAGATTTGTGGATTTAACAAATGATTTAATCTCCATTGACAAGGTAGAACCCACACCCTCTGAAAAGAAAAGACTAGATATGACCTTTTCCCAATTTTCCCATGTTTACAAGCTTGACTTTAGATCCTCGCAAATATCATACCAAAAAATCTTATAAGACAAGGGGGGAGTGAGAGATAGCACAATTATTTTCCCCATTGTATTTCTTCAATATCATTAATATAGTTTAGAAAAGTTCATCGAAAATTTTCGTGAATTGATCTATTAATTGGATGATTGGGTTTGTTATTTTCAATAATGTTTCAACCAGAAAATTTACTGTTGAAATGCTTGATTGGGACCTAATTGCTGAATAGGTGGTTTGTTTTTGGATGCGCGAATTTTATTAAGTGAATTGTGTTGTTTGTGTCATTTATCGTTGTTCATAAGAAATGATCGCATGATTCAAGCCTTATTCGATAATGACACAATGACCACGTTTAAATCCGTAACAACACCGTGAAGAGAAATAAGAGCAGAACAAGTGAATGGTAAGAAGCTGCGCTTTTAGTTCAATCAGCGTTTAAATCTGCAAAATCGGGAACATGTACACAATTGAAAGAACAAATAAGATGATCGTTTATGTATAAACAAAGAAGTCGTATAAATCTCGAAAATACACACATGGTCAAAATTTAAAACTTGAGAGGGATTAGGAACATCTTCCCGGGATGATTCACAAGCAAGGGTGGTACAAGGTCCTAGAACTCATAGATTATCGGGTCACACAAATCCTAGGTAAAAACAACTAACAAGAAGTGATAGAGGCCATTTTGGAAGTTTGAACCTTTTCAAACCTACCCTCATTATATGCAAAGGCACACACTCTAGTTCCATACTTTGAGCCAAAAATGCCTAATTCTTCAAATGAAAGAGCAATCGAAACCTCAAATCCCTCCCTTACAATAATCCGCACCAAAGAACCCAATTACCTGGCCAAAATAAGAATGTTTATCGTGGCGGAAAGAAACAAGTTCGAGGGAATATATTTCTTTGGATTACAAGGATGAAAGCGGAAAATAAATTGTTAAAGAACTAGAGAAAAGAAGAAGAAGTTGAAAGGGAATAAGTTTTGTCTTGTGACCTATCTCTCTCGAACAATTAAGCTCATAGGTGTTTCAACACCTAGTACCCTAACGTCAACTCGGTGATTGAGCCATATCTAAAGTTCTCTAAGGAGTGATAGAAAGCTAAGAAGACAAAACATTGCACTATTCCAATTCTTTGACAATGGAGAGAAACTAAAAGAGTTCCAAAGAAAAGGAACCGAAATGATAAGTCAACGTGGCAACCAAAGGAGCCACAACATCCAAGATGATGCGCAAGGCCAAGCCTGGGGAGTTTATATTACAAGGAAGGAAAAGGATGAAAGACGGAGGCCATTATACAGAAAGGAAGAGTGGACCGAAAAGTACTTGCTCTAAATTTTCCAATCGACTACCCACCACCCAAGCCCTCCCCACATTATAAGCCTAAAAGACCTCTCTTTCGACCTCAAGGTCGAATTACCTACATTAGTGGAGATCAACATGAAAAACAAGCCTATGACTTTGACTAGTGTTCTAAGGAGATCCCGTAAGATCAACTAATTCAACAAAAGATGAAAGGAAAGAAGACTACACACACTCACAGAACAAGATCTATTGACTGAACTGTTTTCATACATTATTCATCAGTTTATTTGTAATAGAGGTTGAAAACATTCTTTCTTCTCAGTTGAAAACTAAAGTTTGAAATGATACTACAATCTTCTTGTTCAAGTCAAGGGGTGGAATAAGAAAAGATTATGCTGTAGAATAGAAAAATGTCCTTCAAAATAAAGTTAAATTGTTTGAGGACAAACATATCTTTCTTTTCTTTACTTGGGGACAAGCAAAATTTTAAGTTTGGGGGAATTTGATGAGTCAAAAACTCATTGAATTTTTAGTCCATTTTTCTGATTGTTCTTATAATGTAATTGCTTGTTTTTATGTAGAAATATGTACTATTTACCAAATTTCTATTTTGCAGAAGTCATACTATGCTGAATAAAAGCTGTTGCGACAAAGGAGAAGTTGCTGAGACAGAAAAAAAGGCTTCGAGTAAGGATTCTATGTCGCGACACCGTTTTGAGGTTGCGACACAAAAAGAAGACAATTATGGTTGCAATAGATTATGGATGTCACGACAAGTAATTCAATAGCACAACAGTTTTAAAGTCACGATAGAGAATTCAGATCACGACTAGAAGTGATAACAAGTTCCAAAAAAAAAGTTGTTGTTATGATAGTAGAAGTCAATAAACCAAGATAGAAGGAACTTAAGAGATTATGTCGCGACACGCTTGAGGTCGTGATACGTGGAAGACATTGTTGGTCTAACAGAAAATTGATGTCATGAATTAGGAAGGGAATGTTGAAAGGACTCCTATAAGGTCCCTACCGTGCAATTTAAGGTCATATAACAATATAAGCTTTGGGACCCAATCGAGGTCGCGACTAGGATTTCCAGGTCGCGACATAAAATGAGCTAAACAGCGAAATATGTTGCGACTAAGAGGAGTTACAACAAAACAAAGTAAGAAGGGCTAGCTACTGGCCGCGACACACTTTCAGAACACACTCGTAAAAAGGTAAGATGAATTGATGGGAAATTGTTGTGTCGCGCGAGGCGTAACAGATGGGGAGAAACGATGTCGCGACATGCTTTTAAGGTCGCACATAAATTTCAAACAAGGAGAAGAAAATTATGTCGCGACCTAAATCCCATGTCGCGATAAGATCATGAAAAGACAACTAATTTGGTTTCCAACATGAAAAAGGAATGTGACTCAGAACCGCTTGTCGCATAAAGAAATGAGGTCGTGACATCGAATCGAGGTCGCGACACGTATGCGGTGGATGCGAAGACAACAAATCACACATGGAACTAAGGTCGCGACATAGAATTTATTAAAGGGTTAGAAAAACATGGTCGCAACCAAGATTAATATAGCTGGCAATAGAAATGATGTCGCGACATGGAATAGAGGTCGTGATAAATATTTCTGCAAGTAGTATGAAGAATAACTTAGGTCAGCGACATACTTTGAGGGTCGCAACGAATTTGTAATATTAAAGAGCTTTGTCGCGACGAATGATCAATGTCGCTGGCTACAGGCCATGTGACTAACAAAGTTGAGTCGTGGACCTTCAAGGCTCAAGACAACTCCGAATGATGCCACATGAAAAGAGGAGCAGCTACCAAGAAGGTAAGAGGCTAATGTAAATGAGGCCACGACATTGAATCGAGGTCGCGACATAGAAATGCAGTAAAGGCAGAGAGAAGGAGGTCGCGACATCAAATTGAGGTCGCGAACAATCTGGAAACAAAGAAAATGAGGTCGCAACAGTATTTCACCGACGACTAACATAATCAATGACAAGGAATTCATGTCATACCACTAATCAAATTAAAATGTAAGAAACAAGTCACAAAAAGAAAACTCAAGTCGAGTTTAACAAATTGCAAGCAATAGTGAAAGAAGTCGTGGACTAGCTTCTCAGTCACTAACCCGACAAACCGCACTGTGGATTTACATCGCGAGCAAGCTTCTACAGGTCGTGATGACATAAAACAAAGGAGTCACCATTGAATTTCTAAAACTGACCAAAATCATGCCCACTTTTAGTAATGGTTATAATAGGCGTAAATGCTTTTAGTAAAGATAGCTCGCTTTTTTTGAACCCATTTTCTGGGAGGAGGAGGAGGAGGAAGACTCACTGTATATTTTAGAATAGGATTTTTTCTTTTCTTTCTTTTCTTTCCTTTTTCTGGATCTGAACTAGTAATCTATTAGAATGTAAAAGTTGGATTTAATTTTTATTCTCTTTTCTAATTACGGCCTGGAATCAATGAAATTCAAACAAATTTTGGAATTCGTTTCTTCTAGGAAATTATAACTACAGTGGATATTCTTGATCAACACTCCATTATAGATTGTGATTATGTAATTAAGAAGCACAGCTTCACTAGATTGGATTTATTGTTAGCGCATTTTTCTCGAATAAATTGAGAGAGAATTACCTGGGGTAGGGATTTAATTTTATTTGGCTGACGTGTTATTGAATGGATCCGCTTCACTAAGTAGTGATCGAATACCCTTCCAAGGTATGTATCCTACTCATTTTTGTGAGACCTCGAGTGACATAGAGATGGAGATTCCTAAGAGTCGAGAACATTCACTAGTGGGTAAGTGTTAGACTCCCATCAAGAACCATTGAGCTGAGAGTTCACTTCAGATACCCCGTCGGGCCAAGGCTTATGTCTGATGGAATAGAATTATCAATTTAAATAATCATAGATTTCACCTTAATTCGTTGGAAAGCTTCAACCCGTGGCAAGCAAGATCTAATCAAGGGAATGGGAAATATCCACTGACGTAAAGGATGAGTCATCAATCAAGTTGTAGAAATTTTGTAATAACCCTTACTTGGGAAGCAAGAAATCTGCAGTCTTAAGAAATGGGTAAGAAGTCTTGAGAAAGAAAAATACCCAGATCTTGTTAAGATTGTGCAAAGCACAAGTAACTGGTTAGACCCTTGTCTTCGAGAGAAGTAGGGACCTCTAGTCAGTATGTTATGGAGAAATCCAACCGCATTGATAGCATCTCGACAATTCCAAACTGACAAAACAGTCACACGCATGATGGTGCGTAAATTGGATTGTTTCACAATACTTTGATAGTGTTCCATTTTCAGAGAATTGATTCATCAGATATTTTGTTTTGTTATTTTCTTTATATTCATAAATTCAACTTTCTTTTACTTTTAGATGGTCTTCTAAATAATTACTTTTCTAATAAGACACAAATTGAAAGTTACATAGAGATCCGTATAGTATGGATCTTTGAATAGCTAAATATTTATAACCTGGTTTCACCTTCTCATGAAGACATCTGACTTACATCCAATTTTTACTAATTGTATGAATTCAAAGAATTTACAAAGGTCATGTATCAAACCTATTCATAATTTTAACATTAAATCAATTATTAAATTTGGGTTAAAACTCTGCCCACTGATATGGCTACAAGAAATTGTAAGGTTCCTGGTTATGTTAAAATTTGGAGTGGTTTATCTTTATATCTTCGCTGCATTTAACACCCAACCCAACACATTAGCTTCCATGACCGCCAAAATTGTTCCATGTCGATCGACACACCACTGCATACCTCTAGATCAGATAGATAGGTAGGGTAATAAATAATTAACAATATAAAGTTTATGGTTAAAGATTATTTTTCTAGGTAAGATTTTAATCCTTAATTTAATTTTTTAAATTAATGAAACAGTTTGAATACTTTAAAAATTCTTTGGAAAATCCTAGTTTGCATTATGAATTATTTATTCATTTTGTTGTACTATAATAACCCTTTAAATAAATTAGAAATCAGGATTTAGTTATGTCATTTATATGAAGTGGAATTTTTGGATTTCATAAACCAGATTCTTATTAGAAGTGATTTGTTTATTCTAAATAGGTCATATTTACCACCGATAAAATAGAAGATGTTACACAATTATATTACACTATTAATAATTTTTTTAGAATATCATCAATATCAGATGGCATAGGTCTCTAAATAAGTGGTATTAGAACTAAAGATCATGAAAGATGAAATAATTAAGTAAGGATTTTTGAATCTCACACTAAACAAACAAAAATACAAGCTGCAGTGGCATGTCGTGAAATTAAAGTATTTCCAAATTGAAATGGCTCATAAGATCGGACTTCTAATCTGGTTATGTTGGCTCCTTGGTTCCCTTGACAATTCCCTAGAATCAAAGTAGAAAACGCTGAATGGAAATAATGCAGGAATTAAATGCTAAAAAAAAAAATGTTATATCTCCTTAGGAACAAATGAAATAACATTTATACCGAAAAATTAATAGATCAATCTAAACTTGAAATAGATTACAAATTCGATAAATAAACATTGATTTCAATATAAAATAATATGGTGTTGGAAGATTGGACAGAACTTGACTGAATTAGGAAATAATGTTGAAAATTGTCGAACTTGGCCGAAGTTGATTGAAAAGCTAAGCTTTGCTGGGAAGCAGATTGACATTTTTGAGTCACGCTATCGAATGATCGGGTTTGATTGATTGATTGACTCCTCGGCCTATATCCTTCTATGCTCTTTCTAGACATAGAAGACTTTGTCAAGTCTCACTCTCTCCCACTATTTCCATTTTTGAAGTACTGTCATATTCTCCATTAAGGAAGTTTGTTCTCAAGAACTCCACATCTCCGTCAGGAGCCTCATCTCAAGAATTTTCCACGTTCCATCATGGAGACTTGTTCCCCAAGAATATTCCACATCAGCACATAACTACCAATTTCTCTACCACCTCTGATAATGCTTCGTTTGACTTTGCAAAAAAATTAAAAATTTTAGAAATATCCTTGGACTTCTTCTACGGGCTTCAGATAAATGGATCTAGCCCTTTCTGAAACTTTGGTCTGGCGGGAAAGGCTTAGGGCCTTACCGACACTCTGACAGCCAAATTTTCAATTTAGGCGCAAACAATTGCCCTCCGCATACATTATGGCCCATAGGCCATATTGTATGCATTAAAGCCCCAAAAATATTCCTCTGGGCTTATTTCCGACCATGAAACCTAAAATCCAAATTTTAGCCCATGATGTGGAGTTCCAACGGCAAGAATGAGCTTGCTTCCGATCAAATAAAGAAGCAATTATCAATTCCCCAAGAAAAGTTCTCACCATCAATGTTTAAACCTCCAACTTTTGTTTATTTTTCCAAAGGATATTGTCTCTTCCAAAGAATAACCATTAGACTTCTTCTCCAAGAAATTAGATTTCATTTTCTTCTCGAAATGAACTTATTTTCTTTCTAATACAACCTCCTTATTTGGGAGAGCGGAGATTTTTACTACCTTTTTTTATCTTCTTTCTCTCTGTCGCCACCACTCGCCTCTACCGCCTTGTCACCGGCACGCGTATCTGATGCTACTACCATCGACTGCACTGCCGCTAGATCCGAACATCGTCATTGTTAGCCACGACCGGCGATGAGTCTTAAACCCATCTATTTTTTAATCTATTTTTGGGCTTATTTTTAGTATATTCAGATCTTTAATGCCAAACATGGATTATTCAATTTTAACTCAGGTTTATGTGTTCTTTAATCTCAAAAGAGAAAACGAAATAAGAAAGAAAAGAAAGTAAATCGCGTAAATTTCATGTCGTGATTGTGAGTTTCAGGTGTCGAAAAACACCTACAAATGGCTGGCAAAATTTTTCTACGATAATATTTCTTCTATCGCACACAGCGGCTGAATATAGAAGAGGAGCCGTGTCTGCAATAAGACATACAGCGACAGAACATGGAAGAATGTAAACAAATCACTGAGACAAAGAAAGATGGGCTGCTACACAAGGTTTAATGCTCGATGTCAACACGTGAAGAACTTGTCGCTAATATAAAGTCTTTTCAGATTGAAATCAGAAGAAAGTAGAAATTCTATCGAATAAGGCATCTAAGTGTCGCGACAAGAAAAATAAAGATAATACAAGAAGAATATCAGAGATATTAGTTTATGTTATGGTTATTAAATGAAAATAGAAGCAAAATCTATGTCGACTGGACATGCACTGGAAAAGCCTCACTGAGATAGGAAATAAATACGTTAGTAAGAGCACTCTCTCGCAATAAGGCAATCTATGTCACAATATATGAAAAAGTTCAATAAAGGACATGTAATTAATTGTCGCACAATCAAAGACAAGGCTTCTGCTCCCCACAGAAACAGTTCATGTTGATGCCGACTTAGTGAATTGACCCCGCTGCAACAAAAGAGTCTGTCACACTACCGTCAAGATGCTTTGCCGCCATTGTGGATCTAAGGTCGGTTACGTAGATGTTTGAAAATGACCACAAACAAGTGACAGACTTTTCCATGTTGGTATAAAGATTCTAACTAAGGAAGAGAAGTCTTGTTTGCTAAGATAATGTAACTGGTCACACACAAAGATTAGCCGGGTTAAAAAGTCTCATTACATATAAAAATCAAATTGTTTCATGGTAAAAATATCACCACAACATCAAGAGACTATATTGTAACATCGAAATGAAGCTACAACAAGAAATTAGTTTGCGGCGACAAGACTTCACACGAGACTTTCTACGCCATGTGAATGCTTATTAACACAAGAAAAATTATTAACAAGAACTAACAGAAATGTTGCTGCTACATATAAATCTGACGCGACATCAATTCAAGAAGCCGCATTAAATAACGGTTATGTAAGAACAGCAGTCACAACATAACTATTCCAATAATCATAATACGAGATTGTCACACGATAGAATGGATAGAACTGCATGTAAGACTTAAGATAGATTCAGAAGAGCCAAAGAAAGACTCACGCAAATGAGAAACTCTGCCGCGACCGACCACATGATGCGAGGAAGTAGTCGATAGACTAACAACAGATACATAACAGTAGACTTGTAATAAAGAATTAAAACTTTATAGCAAATCATTTTCAGTCACGACAGAGAACGCAATTAATGATCTCGGATCCACAACAAATTTAATGTAGGCTCCAAACCTCGCCTATAATGGAAAGATCGAGAAAGCAAGGCAACAAATACTGAAAAACCGTATATCTGGGGGAGCGGCCGAGACTTTGTATTATATATTTTTCTTTATTTTCTTTATTTTTCTTTCTTCAGATTAGATTTAGTGTGGTGATTTCAATTGCTTTACCTGACTTTAAATGTTAATTGTCCAAGTTTCTCGTTGAGCTAAATTGTTGAAGACCATTCCTGGATTATTGTTTATCCAATTTCAGTTCGATAAAATGGATTCATTCTTTCAAATATGGATTATAATGTGATTGGTACTTTCCCATCAGATTTCAATGCTCACCGGGATTCGGGCCAGAATACAAATCTCTGGAAGATCCATGTTACATGGTCTTCTCACAATAATGTTATATTTCGATTGAATTTTGAGTTTATTTGAATATGTTGTTCATGGCTAAATCGCTCTCAACACATAACTTATACCCAATTAAGACCGCGGTCTGCTCACTTCATGAGCGCCTCTGGTTTGATGATGAGCAGATTCTCGAGAGTGACGGACTTATTAATGTAAAGGACTAAGATGAAGAATTAATGAGCTCGAAAAGATTATCATAAATCAACAATTTCATCATGGTTTGAGAATTAGTCGAGGGAT
Source organism: Tetrastigma voinierianum (assembly GCA_016808115.1). Lineage (NCBI taxonomy): Eukaryota > Viridiplantae > Streptophyta > Magnoliopsida > Vitales > Vitaceae > Tetrastigma > Tetrastigma voinierianum. The sequence goes on along the minus strand of JAEQBH010007273.1, from coordinate 167,246 downwards.
CACTAATTTAATCAATTGTAGATTTTCCTTAGTCTGAGGAAATGATCTTCATCCTGGTGTTAGCTTAGATCTCATCATGAAAGAGAGAACTCTTTAAGATCTCATAAGTATTTATATCATTCGTCTTCTAGAAATCTGGCAATGGCCTTGTCTTGGGAAGCAAGAAATCTATAGTCATAAGAAATGAGTATGAAGTATTGGAAAAGAAAAATACCTAGATCTTATAAAAAAGATCTGATTATGGCACTGTTTGACACATGTTTCAGAACCGAACATGACTCTCTACCAAGCAAATGTATGGTTAAGGAGAAACTAAACTGTTACTATTAACTTATTTCCTCTTTGATTAAATTCATATTCCAGAATCATGATGTAATAGAATTAGATTATGTCATGAGAACCACAATTTGTAAACACTCAAACTTATGTTCACTCAAAGAATAATCAACACCCTTAAGAGATCTAAGATTTTAATTTTTTCTTTTATTTACGATGTAGAATTTTAGATAAAGATATTCTCTAGCTAGTTCTGAAAATTCTTATGAAATGGAAGTTCAAATAAGGTGGAACTCAGCACAAATAGTCAACTCAATTCTCTCTTCAATCATGAACGATATCCCACTTATAGGTCTACTTTATTACTTGAAAATTGCACTATGATATGACCAAACCAATCTTCAATAAATTCATTGACAAAATCCATTTTTATTATGTATGTCTATTTGGTCTAAATAAGTTTGGTAGTTTACCTGGGATTGTGTAATAGCCTCTGGGTAAGAGTAAAATTTGATCTCCATACAAAATCGGGTCAACACTACGCCGCCACGAAACCATCAAAATTGACATTTTGTTGATCAAACTGTCATCGTTGTCGCCAGACGCCCACCTTCGTCGTCAGTTTCTATGTATCCACCGAGCGACATCATTTTTGAAGCCGTAGTGGCCGATGGCGACCGGAAGAAGCCGCCGACACCGCTATCGGGAGCAAGCAGAAGATCGCCGCACCTTGACGCCACTATCCTGTCGCCACAATAGAAAGCGCGAGGGCACACTGCCAGCCGCTTGCCGTCACCGGAGCCAACGATTGAGTCACCATTGCAACTGCGACTGTTTATGAAGAAGACTATGCCGACACCTTGATTAGTACTCAAAAAGTGCTATTTTGAACCCTGTTTATTACAAGTTTTGAGCACTTTTTATGTAATAATGAAACGTAATTAACCCACTTACACATTATGTCCTATTATCCTATCACCGCATTTGTGGCAAATTTTGCGCTTTTTGCAAGCTTTACAGCAAGCAAACTTGTTTAACAATCATACACACTCGAAATAAGCTCAAAAAGATTGCAGATCAGAGACAGAAGGAAAGAAGAGCGTAAATGCAAGAAAATGGAGCATTATGAAATTTGGTTCCGCAAAGATCGCTCACATATCCAAAGATCATATCATGCAAATTTCTGCTTCCAGATTTCACGCTTTGTTGTCGAGCGTAATTTTTTTGGTTTCTTCCCATTTGGTCCTTGTAATAGTTAAATGCTTTTGTTGTTTTGCATTTTCACTTGTCTTGGTGGCTATATAAGGCTTCATTTGTATACACTCAAGCAAGTGAGACATTTTTGCCAGAATAAAAATTAGGTCTGGGCTTCCCTCGCTTTTTCTTCTTTCTCCCATTTTCTCCCTTTCTGGCCACTACAAACACTCCTCCGAGGATGACAACCTTGCATGCTGGGATAAACACAGAATTTCCTCCGAAGAGAGGCCATCGCAACTAGCTTTTAAGGTAAACTGTCTCCCCCGTTTTCACTATTAGGTTTAGCTTACATTTTGGTTCCCAAATTTGCAATCTAGGTTTAAAAGCCATGTACTTCTTTGGCCAAATACTTAGCAAGCTTTAGGGTTCAAAGGTATTCTAAATAGATACATTGATATCCATTAGTTAAGCCTTTACGAGCCATACCGAGGTAGGTTAAGTGGGTTATATTTTCACCGTAGATGCATCCTCATCGTATCAATACTGTAATCTTTTAAGGTTCAGTGGATGCTTATTATTAAATCCACTGAGATTCATTAGTTGCCTTTTACGAATCATTGTAGGATGGGTCAAGGTGATAGATTTTCACTGTAGGAACCATAAATGCTAAATAAATGCTTTCTATCAAAAGGAAAATTATTAGGTTTAGGGTTTTAAAGCCAAATGAAGATCCGGGCGAAATGACTATATGTCATCCTCCCAACGCGAGGAAAAGACCCGAGGACCTCCTTTCTGCTAGCCTAACCTTAAACCCAGCTACCAATGCTTCAAGGAGTTCTTTTTATATTTTATTTCACCTTATATTCAGTTTGCAAACCATCAACTCCCTTGTTTTTTTTATCACCACCTTAAAATCCAAATTTAAATTCACCATTTTGAGCCTACTGTGAGTCATTTGTACGAAGAAAACCCATCCCTGAGTTCGACCTCGTGACCAATTATAATTCAGAGTTTCTACACTGGGCAGAGCTTTGTGATATAAATTTGTTGATCGCGATGACTTCGGCCAGGGCAATTAATCAAATGCATGCCGTTGTCAGGATGGTGCCTATGCGAATGATGATTCGTTGAACACTTGTGAGCCTCATCACAAGCTCCGTGAATTTTTCAGATATATATCTTTTAGTGTTTTCAACGTTAATTTTGTTTCATTTTATTTTATTTTTATCTAACTTTACCCTTTCGTAGAGTTTTTTCCTCATTGCTGTTTGCTTTGTTCTTGTCAAGTAGGTCAGCCTAAAGGGTTAGAAATTGTAAATCAAGGTTGAATTTGAAACCTAATAGAAGAGGACAAGACGGCCAAAGATGTGGTTGGGGTAACCCTAAGAATATATGTCCAGAGGGATTATAAAAACCAGCCATGGCAAAGTCAAGAACCCGTGGAGGAACTAAATGAATATAGGTCCATGAGGGACGATATAGTTCAATTTGGAAGAGTCTACCATATGGAAATTTACAAACTAGTTTGATAAACCACTAAACTCCTCTATGTGAACTAAGGTCACAAAGATGTATCTCCTAAACCTCCATATTGAAGCACAACTCTCAATACTCTCAGCCAATTGCTGGGGCCAATCCTCTATTTGAATGTCATTTTGAATCTGCACCAAGATAGTGGATGACTTTGTGGCAGAAAGGTATGATTAATGCCACTAATAAGAGAATCGTCGCCGTGGAAGACAATTTGAACAAGAAATTAGATGGGCTGAAAATGATTTTGAAGATAAATGGGACAACTCAAGACCATTGAAAACCTAATCATCAAGAGTTAATGTCCACCGCAGGAAGAGGTGCGCGACACCAAGGCGTAGGAGCAAAGATTTAAGAACACTACACCATGGGCTTATAGAGGATTTTATCAATCGTCTCAAGGGGTCATTCGAATCCTCAGTATATGTTTGTCGTTGTTTTTCAAGGAGAAGAAAAGGAACTCTTCCTTTTATAACCGGGAGAAGGGTAGTGAAACAGCTATGGAAGAGCCCCAAGAGCTTGTTTCAAACTACTTCCTCTTACATACTCGATCCCCACCGCACGCCTGCTCACCAAAACAGCCCGCCAGAGCGCCCTCCCACTAAACCAAGTGTATATTTTGCCTACACTTCAAGCATCGCCAACCCGAAGCACCCAGTTAAGGCCAAACCATCACCGCCGCTACGCAAAACTTCAAGAGATTAGCACACTGTTAGAGCCTCCGCTAATTACACCAAGACATAAGTAGTCGCCATCGCATGGCACAACGGTTGTTCGTGCGCCTCGATTCGAGCAATCTTCAACCTCGATGATTTCTAAGTCTACCACCTAAAGAAATTTCAAAGGCTTAAAGAATTTGTTTGGGGGGAGCACAGTCTCCTCCACTTTTTGTTTTAATTTTTCTTGCTTTTATTTTTATTCATTTTTTATTTTATTTGATTTCACTTTTCAATTTTTCTTAATTTTTCAGACACTTTTGCATTAATGAAAATTTGAAGCCTAGATTAAAGATCAGCTAGCAGAGTAGGACACTCGCCATACGTAGCTTAAATAGGAATTTTCGCACATATTAATAGGATTTTTCTACAGATAGCTAATTTTTCGCTTTATATTTTTACGAATATGTAGCAAAAATTTTGTACTGATTGTCTCCATAAAAGACAAACAAGAGTAAATTTTTTATTATTTTATTTTTTATTTTTTCTTTTTAAAAAGCTGTTTCTGGGCTACTACAAAATTAAAATTTTTTTGTTTATTTTATTTTTATTTATTAAAAATTATTTTTATTTTTATTCTTTATAAAAAAAGTTGTTCTAAAATAAAAATAAAAAATGTTTTTATTTTTATTAATTTTATTATTATTTGTATTAATTATTTATTTTATTTTAAAAAATTGCAAAAATAGCTTAAAATTTTGCAAGAATAGCTAAATTTTCTGCCATGTGAAAATTTCATGATATCAAAATTTTCGCTACCCCCAATGGTTTTGCCTCCTGATTTTGTTTCGCTCATAACTTTTTTTATCCGACAACCTCGTTTAGGCGTTGATACCGTGAAAGCTCTTAGAGAGTGTAGAATCCAAAAATAGCCAGAAAGAACACTTTTGAAATTTTTATAAAGATGAAATTTTCAAAATTCTCCAACTGGTCACTTTTTTTTCTCTATTTTCTTCTTATAACTTGTTCATTTGAAACCCAAACGGAGTGAATAAGGTGTAGATGGAAAGATTGCAAGTCTCATATCCAAAACGTATCACATCTCATCATGAGGGGAATACTTTCTTCCCTAACTTTCCAATCCGAGCCCCATTATGACAATATATATTTGGTAGGGTATTAGAGAAGGAAGTGGGCTTTGTGCATTTATGTTTTTGTTATATTATTTTGAGCAAGCCCATTTTGTGATGTTCAGTGGCTTGGTTGGTTTTTTTTTTTTTCGTAAGTCATACTATACAACTTATTTTGTTCAAAACTCCACTCATTTTTGTAGTTTTGGCTCCAAATTCGTGGTTTGAAAAACTGAAACTTTGTCCAATTCTATTGATGTTAGATTGTTCCATGCCTAGTTGAGTGGATGATCAGTTGAACCTCGGTTGCTTCGAATCTTTTCTTCCACCTTTAGCTAACCACACACTCGTGCACACAGTTTCTTCAATAACCCGAAAAACGCCTAGCTCAAGCCTTGCAATAACCTACCCTATTTTTGTTGACCACCTTTAATAAGTTAAGGGCCCCCATGAAAAGAAGGCCAATGTGTCTTCCAAAATAAAAGAAGAGAAAAAGAAAAAAAAAAGAAAAAAAGAAAAAGAAGAAATCAGGACGCTTGCCTTGAAACCCGAGTACTCCAGCCCGAGGGTATGGCGGCGAGTCGCCAAAGCCGGCCCCGGCTGCACCAGTCGGGAGCCACCGACTTGAAGGTCGCTACATGTGATAGTGAGGAGCAAGTTGTAGGTGCTGAGTCTTGAAACCATTGAAGTCCCGGTGAAACCCAAGGAGTTAGGTGGTCGAAAGATCCTCATGACTCGTGCCCTAAGCCTTAATTGGTTGGGAGTCATCGATCCCGTTACATGGACTTTGGTGAGGTCGATTCTCAGCATCGCACCCTACAACACAAAAAAAGTCAGTGGAATAAGAGTGGGTCCTGATCTATTAGTTGGTTAGCATAGTCAGGCAAAGAGCAAGGTCGGGGGAGAGGCATGGCGCTTTATCGTTGAGAAATGATCAAACAAACACTTAGATTTTAGGAAGTTTTGCAGCTGATTCCAGATGAGGCTCTTTGATACTCAATTTTGCATGGCATCTTATTCTCGAGATAGTTATCGACAAGGCTTTCTTAATATTCTACTATGTTGTGCATTACCCATTCACAACCTTTGAAATACCACTGATATCATTTTGTATGCTTTTTCTTTCTCGTCGCTACTGCAGAATTCGCAATGTGTGTGTTTGGGGGTGTGATTAGTACTCAAAAATTTTTATTTAACCCTCATGACATGTGCTTTGTTAATTTATGTACTGTTAATCAGTGAATTAAACCCCACTTACATCATGTCTCATTATCCCATCGACCAGATTTTAAAGTAACGGCGCTTTGCAAGCTAATAGTGCCAAATTGTTGAGTCAATCCAAGCACGAAGCACTCGGAGGCCTGCTTCAAGATTGTAGACAGAGAATTTATGAAAGAAGAGCGTAAATGAAGAAAATGGAGTATCATGGGGTTTGTCTCAGAATCGTTTCACAATTTCTCCAAAGATTGTTCATCCTCAGAGTCTCGTTTCTCCCAAGATTTCACGCTTTTGTTGTTTTAGTTGCAATATTTTTGGTTTCTTCCCATTTGGTCCTTGTAATAGTTAAATGCTTTTGTTGTTTTTGGTATTTTCACTTGTCTTGGTGGCTATATAAGCCATTTGTATACACTGTTAAGGGGAGACATTTTTTTGCTATGAATAAAATTAAGGCCCAGCCTGCTTTCTCCCATTTTCTCCCTTTCTACTACCAAACACTCTCCGAGATTGACAACTCAAAGGATGGTCAAGTTAGACCTCTTCCTCCTTGAAGAGGAGTGGCCACTGGCAACCCGCTTAAGGTAAAACCTCGTTCCCCGCTTTTTCACGCAAAGAGTTTTGACATTTTGGTTCTAAATTTGCAACTCTAGGGTTTAAAGCTTTTGATGTACTTTTCTTTGGCCAATACTTAGTAAGCTTTTCTTTTAGTGGCTCAATGTATTCTTAGCTTGATACATTGATATCCATATATTTTACGAGCCACTGGAGGTAGGTTAAGGGGTTATATTTTCACTATAGATGCATCCTCATTGATCAATACTTGGTAATCTTTTAGGGTTCAGTGGATGCTTATTATTAGATCCACTGAGATTCATTAGTTGCCCTTTACGAATCATTATAGGATGGGTCAAGGTGATAGATTTTCACTGTAGGAACCATAAATGCTAAATAAATGCTTTCATCAAAAAGAAAATTATTAAGGTTTAGGTTTAAAGTCAAATGAAGATCCTATTGGGAAATGACTATATGTCATCCTCCCCCAATGCGCAGAAAAAGACCGAGACCTCTCTGCTAGCCTAGAACCTTAAACCCAAAGGGGCCCAATGCTTCCCAAGGAGTTCTTTTATATTTCTATTTCACTCATTTTCAACTGGTAAACCATCAACCTCTGTTTTTTTTATCACCACCTAAAACTAAATTTAAATTCACCATTTTGAGCCTATCAGAGTCATTTGTACGTAAGAAACCCATCCCCAGCCCGAATTTTGATTGACATATCAGTTAGCTTTCTACTGCAGTGAGAGCTTTAGATATACCTTGCATTCCCCATACTCACGGGTACCGAATCACACCTATAAGGTGATGTCACAAAAAATTGAATCTTTTCAATTTCTTGATATTGATTGAGGATTTTCTTGAAGAAAAGAAAAACTTTGGTTGTAATTTTCAACCTTTATTTCAAAAATTGAAACTTTCTCGATGTTTGTTTGAAACTTTTCGAAAGTGCATATTTTTTGAAGAATCATCTTGAATTCATTCTTGAAAATTCTTTGATGTTGTTCATCTCTTTTCGAAGATTTTTTTGAGTGTAGAACTTGAATAGATCCATGACTATACCTTCAAAAAAAATTCTTTGGAGTCATTTGACTATTTTGAACCTTTTTCGGGGTGTATATTTTGAAAATAATCATGACTACACCCTTTGAAAAAATTCTTTGAAGTTGTTCAGCTTATTTTGAAAATTTTCTCGAGTGTAGACTCTGAAAAGAATCTAGAATACACCTTCAAAAAATGTCTCTGGAGTTGTTTGGCTATTTTGAACACTTTCTAGGGTGTATAATTTAAAGAAATGATGTATACACCCTTAGAAAAAAATTCTCCTGCTTTTCATTATTACAAAATTTTCTTAGTGCAAACTTTGAGAAGAGCTCCAAAGTACACCTTGAAAAAATTCTCAGTCGCTTAATATTTCGAACCTTTTTCGGGGTGTATAATTTGAATATAATCTTGAGTACACCCATCAAAAAAATTGCATTGAAGCTTTTCAATTTATTACGAAACTTTTCTTAAGTGAAAACTGTAACAAAGTCGAGAATACACTTTTGAAATAATTCTCTGAAGCCGTTTGGTTATAGGTGCTTTTCCTACGTTTTATACGACAATCACCTATCAATAATATGCTTTATGGTGTTTAACAGCCTAATGCTTAATTTTATCATCTTATGGCTCTAGGAACATTTTGAAGCAAAGAGAGCATAAAGAGGGCTAAAAAGATGAATTTATGAGTTGTACCATGACCTCCCATAATTTCAAGCATGATATGGATGGATTCTACACCTTCCAAGCTTTCCAACGAGTCCAAGATCACCATATTCAATGTTCGAATGGAAAAGATACGGTCTTGTGAAGTAAAGAGAGGATTTTCCAAAACACCACATGCAACACCTCTCAATGTTTGTGCATTTTCAGTCTACCTAGTGGCCTACAATGACTCCAAGCTTGATATAGATAGATTCTAATCTCTCTTAGCTTTTCGTAGAGACAAAAATCATTGCATTTAGAGGTCGGATGAGAGAGTTATGATCATTTGAAGTTAGAAGGTCTTTGCCATGGCTAAGCCATTGTTTACAGCAGCGAAGGCCTTTGCCTTGGTGAACCAGAGCCATGAAAAGAAGAAAGCTACTGGTTCACCGAGGTGAGTGAGCCTTTGCCTTGGTGAAGGACATCGACCTAAAAAATTAGACATTTTTTACCATTTTTGGCCCTTTTAAAGGCCCATTTCCTAAAGCGTATAAATTGGGGTTCTTTAGACTTGTCTAGGGTTTGGTTTTGGAAGGGAGAACATCCTCCTTAGGGTTTCTCCTCTCATCTTCTTGAATCACTTTAGGGTTTTCATTTTTGTTCATTTCTACTTTGGATTTGGTGTAATATTGAAGAGCCCATCAACTAGAGGACCTAATTCAACCTTAGAGCTGAGTTTGGAGCATCCTTGGTGACTCTTGGATTATGCCCTAAAATCTGGTCCTGGGTATCTTAAGGTATGAATTAGTTAATTGAAATACTAATTAACCTAATCAAAGAAATCTAGGGAATTAAGAATGCCTAGTACTAGATGGATTTCATTAGGAGTAGCACCATCTCAGCATTATATGAGGATCGTATGGATCGAGAGATGATCGATCTGAGCGTAGTCCTATTTTCTGGACTGAGAAGTGACCAATAGGATTCCCGAGGAAAGAACTGCCTAGAAAAGTATCACATTTAATGACCTAGATGGACCGAAAGGAGAATAGGGAGTTTGTGTGAGAAATTGAGGGGAGACACGAAAGCGTGGCACTTCATATCAGGTTCCTTGACAAGCGGCAAGTATATCGTCACTAAATTAGGACTTCATAAATATAAATCAAATGCATCAATGGAAGCAATCAACTCTAGTACCATTCCTTGTGTTCTTTCTTCAAAATTAACCCATTCCTTGTAAGTGAGCATTGATCATATCTTACTTTGTTTTGTTTTTAAAACCTTTTTCTACAAACCATCAAGTTGCTCAAATAGTGAACGACTTAAGTAGCCGAGGTACTCAATCCTCGCTAAAACCACACATTCCCTATTGGATCGATAACTGGACTTTTTAGTCCACTGTACTACATGTGCTACTCATGCGCTTACAGAAAATAACGAACATTTGGCTGTTTTGAAACTTTTCCAGAGAGTACATTTTTAAAATAATAATGATTACACACTTTGAAAAAATTCATTGAAGGTTTTCGGCTTATTATGAAAATTTTCTTAGGTGTAAACTCTAACATGGTCAAGAATACACTTTCGAAAAAATTCTCTAAAGCCATTTGGCTGTTTCAAACATTTTCCGAGATGTATATTTTGAAAATAATCATGATTATAGCCTTAGAAAAATTCTCTCTGAAGCTTTTTGGCTTATTATGAAAATTTTCTTAGGTGCATACTCTCAAAAGAGTCTAACGTACACCTTCGAAAAAAATTATTTGAAGTCGTTTAGCTATTTCAAACATTTTTCGAGGTGTATAATTTGAAAATAATCCTGATTACACCCTTAAAACAAAACTCATTGAAGCTTTTCGACTTAATACGAAATTTTTCTTAGGTACAGACTCTAACAGAGTCAAGAATACACCTTCGAACAAATTCTCTAAAGCCATTTGGCTTTTATGGGGTGTATATTTTGAAAATAATCATGATTACATCCTTCGAAAAAATTCATTGAAGTTTTTCGGCTTATTACAAAAATTTTCGTAGGTTTAGACTCTAATAGAGTCAAGAATACACCTTCAAAAAAATTATTTGAAGCAGTTTGGCAGTTTCGAACCTTTTCCGGGTGTATATTTTGAAAATAATCATGATTACACCCTTCGAAAAAATTCATTAACGCTTTTCTTATTACGAAAATTTCCTTAGGTGCAGACTATTAAAGAAGTGCTCTAAAGGGAATCGCCCTTAGCACTTTTTGTCTGCATTACATATTGTTTAATATGTAAGGCTTCTTCATTAATTTGATATTCATACGTTGAATTGATATAGTTCTTTAATCGAATTAATGAAGTCCATAATACATAACATAGCATGAAGGAAATCCTGATGGGATCATGATAATAAGGTTTCTATCATGTGAAATTATGTTAGTATCTAAATTATCCCTAGCCATAGGATCAACGAGACTGAACATTATTGATCCGAACAAACTAGCACATGTCACACCCCTTGATTGGATCAAGCAGTGGATTTTATAAACTGTGATCATGAGGTGATTAGATTTGACATGTGGATGCTTGCTAAGAGTATCTAAGTACATCGAAGACTTGTCATGAGACAATCATATGGATGATCTATTTAAATGTAGATGATTGTCTCATCATAGCAATGGTGCAAGTATCCTTAGACTTGAGGTGCTCAAGGATATCTTAGATGCTAATTTTGTACTTTGACCTCGATCCATGTTGCCTCATGGAGGTCGCTCTTTGGATGATAGTCGGGTATAGCTTGAGGTGTTAGAAGGTAATTGAGTAGCCAACAAAGGATTCACCACTCCCAAATAGAGGGAGAGTATACCTATGGCCTCTTGTCAGGATCATTACTTGGAAATCTCTGGCCATAGTAGAAATTTCATGAAGAGTGTCTTCTATTGCATAACTAATGAGTAATGAGTCTGGGGAAATGTTCTAATATCACTTGGGCTAGATCGAGCATAGCCAGTTGATGAGTCCTAAACTCCTTTATTTTTAATCCATTTTTCTGGCATATTTCTAGAAGTTTATGATTCATTTTTATGTTGAATAATGGAATATTTACCAACTTTTTGTTTTGTAGATTTTAAATAAAAAAAGAGACAATTCCAACAAGAAAAGCAGAAAATTGGCCATGGTAGAATTTGCTGTCCCGACATAGTTTCAGAATCCCAGTAGAACTAGCAGAAGTTATGTCGCAACAAGGATCAAGCTAAACTTAAGCCAGAAACGAAGACTGTTGCGACATAATTTTAGATAGACTAACTGATTTATGTCATGACAATGAATTTTTATGTCGCGACAAAGCTAGAGAAGTTCATGAAGGAGAATGTTGCGACATTCCTTACTCTGTAGAGATATTGATCAAGCAAATGGAAGTGGAATTTTGTCGCAACATCTCACAACTTTGTCGCAACGTAAAGAAATGAAGATATCAGATGAACTCTGTCACGACAAAAGAAATCTCTATTGCGACAGAAAATAACAAAACAATGAGACAAGTCAAGACAATGTGCCTGCGACAAAGTTTTCCATGTTGCTATAGACATTTCAGCTTATGACAAGACCAAGGCAGATTATATGTCGCGAAAGAGGAAAACTATGTCGCGACACAACATTTAGAGTCAGCAATGAAAGATAAGAAGGCTTTGTTGCGACAGAAGTTTTATGTCGCGACAAACACAACATGAGGTTAAAGTGAACTCTGTGGCGACAAAGATGACTATTGTCGCGATAGAAGTTGAGAAGAATTACAAGAAGAATGTTGCGACACAGAAAACTTATGTTGCGACATAATAAATAACCTGCTGCGTAAATCTCATTAGACAAAATAAGATTATGTTGTGACAATAAAGCTAGTTTAGTAAAGAGATTTCGCCATGATAGAGAAGTTTTCCGCCGCTGATTAAAACGGAAGAGACATGAGACCAACCAAGACAAGTTTGTTGAGACAAAGATTTCAATTTTGCAAGAAACAGTTTAGCCAGCGACAAAGCACAAAGAAGAAAATATGTCGCGACATCTTCAGAGTCTGTCGCGACACAGAGTTCAGTCTCAATAGTGTAAGCCAATAAGACTTTGTCACGACAAAGAAAAAGTCTATCGCGACAACAGATCCATGCTACTATGAGAAACTCTATAGCGACAAAAGAAATTAGTGTCACGACAAAGGTTGAGAAGAACCATAAAAGAATGTCGCAATATAGCAAAGAATGTTGTAACAAAGTTGAAGAGCCAAAGGAAGAAACTTCTGTAGCCACAAAAGAAAACTATGTCGCGACAAAAGATGGAGAAGAGAAAATAGAAGATTGTCACGACAAAGAAATTTATGTCGCGATAGAATTCAAAACAACAGAAAATGACAAGTTGTGTTGCAACAAAGTTTTTATGTTGCAACAAAGTTGTTATGTCGCGACACAAGACACTTATCTCGCGACATAAACTAGACAACTTCAATAGAAGTATGTCGTGACACTATCAAAGTTTATTGTGACAGAATTAAAAAAGAAATCCCAAAATCACGTCGCGACAGAAAACTGGAGGCTACGTCAAGAGCTGGGGAACAGAGATGAAAACCATGTTGCGACAGAATTTTCTATGTCACGACAAAGCTACTAATTGGGCTAGAATTTTTGGGGATCCATAATTTATGCCTTGAAGTGCGGCCCATCATTTGAGAATATATAAATAGAAGCATCTAGGGCACTATACGCAGCTTTTGCAAAACCAGGAACTTCTGGGTAGCTGGAGACTCTTGTATATTATTTTTCTTTTGTTTTTTTTTTATTTTTCTTTTATTTTTCTTTTCTTTCAAGTTATTTTAGATTAGCATTTCAGTTATTTCTTTTATGGATTGAACAGTGATCTGGTGGGAAGTTTCATGCTCGTTCATTGTAAAAATTCAATTTTCATTACTGTTTGAAGTGAATGGAATTTGGAAATTTTATGGAGTTCATTTATTTAAGTTATCTTGCAATTTCAATGAATTTTCCTGATCAGTTAGTCACTGTTATTTGTAGACCAGTTTTGGAGAATGAGCTCCATCTGGGATTGGATCGATGTTCATTATTGATTTCAGCTCAGCTTGAAAGAATGTCATAATTTGAAATCATGAATTTATTTGATTGGTATTGTACTTTAAACTACTTGTTCAGAATATTAGTAGCTTGTTCATAGAAAAAGGATTGTATCTTACTCTGATTTCTAGGAAACCCTCTGAGTAACATAGAGATGGAGATTCTTGAGAGTATGGAGTAGTTACTTAGGTGTATGTTAAACTAATATTAGGTCTAATGAACTCGAAGATTATTTTCGATAGATCACCAACTTACCATGGTGCGAGGATTGTTGGTTGATTTATCAATTTAGTTTCGATCGTAGGTTTCTCTTAATCTGATGAAAGGATCTTGATCTTGTGTTAGCAAAGATCTAATCAAGGAGATAGAAAATTTTATTAGATTTGAAGGATGAGATACCAATTAGATTGGAGAAGGGTTGAATATTCTTGTCTATAGGGGCAAGAATTCTTCAGTCCTAAGATTTAGGTGTAAAGTACTGAAAATGAAAAATGCCTAGATTTTAGAAAGAGGTTTTTATGCTACAAGTAACTGATTAGACTCATGTTTTCGAAAGGAACTGTTGAGTGACCAAAAGACATATACAAATTTATGACACTATTACCAAAGGACTATTGTCTAATCCCCGGCAACGGTGCCAAAAACTTGTTGAGTGACCAAAAGACAATTACAAATTTATGACACTATACCAGCTGACTATTGTCTAACCGCAACGCGCCTAAAACTTCAGCAAGACCAAATGATGTGTATAAGGGAAAGGGTCAAGGGAATGTGGTAAATACTCAAAACTGATTTGAAAACAAAAGTAAGTATACTCAAAAATTGAAATGAAAAGTATTACTAACACTAACCCTTTCCGCAAGTGCACACATACAAGTAATGCACTTCTAGGAGTCCGGATATCGTACCCACGAGGATTGGAGGTTCTCTCTAATTGGAATTTGATCACCCCGATTACAAGGGCTCTTCACTATTTAGGCTACCAAGTAGGATGTCAAATAAAATCAATTTAATTGAAACAAAAACTGATTTAAAACTAATCCTAAAATCTACCAAATAAAACAACTACTTAATTCTAAAAGGTATGAAGAGAGTCACTAGGGATGGGGATAATTATTTACAAATACTTTGCATTTCCTTGAAAGCGCAACAATTGTAAGTTGAATGCTAGATTTGTCCAAGAGCAATGTAGTATAGCTTGGATTTCTCCATACACCATACTTCTCACTAGTTAGAGATCCATATTCCCTTTCAGACAAATGGGTTCAAATAGCTACTTGTAAATTTGGCACTCTTTAAGATTTGATTGTTCTTTCAATACTTCACAACCATTTCTCGTGACTGAAGACCCCGCTCTATAGACGGATAATGCAAGCCTTCCAATGTAATTGGGACTCTGCCTTCAAATCTAATAAAATTTTATATCTCCTTGATTAGATCTTTGCTAACACCTGATCAAGATCCTTTCATCGTACTAAGGAGAAACTCTAATCAACTAAATTGATATATATCTAATTAATCCTCACACCATGAGTAAATTAGTGATCTATCAAAGTAATTTTTCGCAGTTCATTAGTTCCAAGATATTAGTCTAACATACCCTAAGTTACTTTCTTTTACTCTCGTGAATCTCCATCTCTGTGTCACTCAGGGCCTCTGGAAATCGTGAGCAAAGATACAATCTTTTGGGTATGTTACTAATACTTTAACAATTCATTATATGAATAGTACCACTATATAAATTCGCATTCAAACCTACAAAATAACCGAAAAATCGCAAATCTGAATGTTCAACAATTGGGAAACCCTGTAACTCTAGAGGGTGTTTAATGTTCCACATCGGATTCCAATCATCACTAATCAAACAAAAGTGCAAGAAAAATGACGAAAAGAAATCAAGAGAAATAAGAGAGAAAACCTAGATTTGAGCTTAAATCTTCTCTCAACAAGAAATAAATTGAATATCTGAGCAATAAAGACCGAAATCTTTCAATAGAAATAAAATCTCCTCCAAGATCTATTAAAAATAAAAATCAAAGAAAAAAACTAAGAAAATGGGCAGCTTTAGAGAGAAACCCATGAGAGAGAGAAAATCCAGATTCTTTACTTCAATCTTTTGTCTGAATCCAGGAATCAATTTACATATAAAGACCAAATTCCTTCAATAGAAATAAAATCAGTCTGAAACTACTATAAAATCTAAAAACAAATCAAAATCTGGCGTAAAAACTGGAAAATGGGCAGTCTAGAGAGAAACCTACGAGAGAGGCTCTCCAATCTTCCTACCGCCTTACCTAAAAAACGAGTATATATATGGTCCTAGGTGAAATGGGCTTGAAATTAGGTCAAAACTAAATTTTCGGGCCTTTTTCAAGTTTCTCGCAGCGCTTCGGGTCGCGACACGTGCTCTTCTATCTGACACCATTTCATGTCGCGACATCGGGTCACTCTTATTATACTCCTCGTCAAGCGACACGGTCACGACATACTCTCCCGGTCGTGACATACTCTCCTCACAAGGACAAATTTTCTGGACAAAGAATCGGTTTTTCTTCTAACTTGTTCGGGGCCATAACTTTCTGCTAATTTATTTGGGCGTGTGAGTACTGCTTGGAAAGATCTTTGAATGTAGAATGCAGCCATGAGGAATTTGAACCATTTGATGTTCCAGATGGTACAGAAAATTAATCTTCAGTAGCGTCGTGAGACTCTCTGACTCTTCTTTTGGAAATATATTGTTTATTTCTTGCCAAATCACTTGCTTTTCACAATAATCCTTCAAAACCAAGTTTAGAGGAAATTTTATGAGTTTTACATGAATATGGATATAAAATGCACAAAATAACATGTGAAATGAACTCAAAACATAGATGAGTTTTGCACTCATCAGGAACATGGATCTCTAATTAGTGAAATGTATGGTTAATTGAGAAATCCAAACTATACTACCTTGCATCTTTGATAAGTTCATATTTCAAACTAATGGCTGAGCTATGTTATAAAAAAATTGATGCAAAATTGATAAGTGTACACTGATCTAATTTCCAGTGTTAACTTACCCAGTGAACTTTTCAATCCAATTATTTTCAATCATTTGTACATAGTTATAGAACTTTATTTAGTTTTTACTTTTCTGTTAGTTAAAGCCAAACCATTTTTAACTTTGGAGTTTAAATAGCAAGGATCTTGCGTAGATGGGGTAATTGATGTTTAGATTTCTTATCAATTCTCCTAGGAACGATAACTAGACTTAAATCCACTTTTATTACTTGAATGACCCGTGCACTTGTAGTGATCTAGACCCTAAACACATTTTTCAATGGAAGCCTTGTCATCTAAGGCAAACAAAGTAGTTTATAATCTTAGTCAATAGTCATCCAGTTTTTGGCGTCGTTGATCCAAGAACTGATTAGTTCTTGGTGGTGGTATAAGAAGTTTGGCACCTACTGACTTCATCATATTTAGTTAATTTGGTCTTCAAATATTAGTCTGTTTTTTTTCTATATAAAAATCAGTTAATCACCAGTCTAGTGGGAGCTACACTTTGTCCATGCTTTGAACCTAGTAGGGTAGAGATTGGTGAAAGGATGAATTGCACGGTATTTGTCTATGGAAGGGTTTGCAGTGAAACCACTGACTCATGATGTGTTGCTAGATACCGCTCATGACTTGCTTGATTCAATGGTTGAATCAAGTGGCCAACATAACTGGGAACCTAATGGGTCACATACTTAGAAGAGTTTAGAGCTGATATGAAATGAATTTGGATGTGATCTAAATATGAGGGAGATCATTCTCGAGAATGGAATGTCATGGGATTAGTAGAATCCCGGGTTCGAAGGCCCACCCTAAGAGAGATAGCATGCTTGGGCTTGTTCTTTGGCTAAAGGCTCATAAAGGAACATGTCATAGTGCATAAGGATGCGTGTAGTCTATCATCCCTTAAAGTGAGGGGCACTTTAGTCATTTCATGAGCTAGGGTTTTCCTATAAAAGGACCTTTATGGAAAACCCTAACTAGATCAAGCCATTGGTTGAAAGTTTTCAAAAGAGTTTGAGAGGGTGTTCTTCAAGAACTCTTCTTTGTGAGACTAGGTTTTAGCTTCCTCTTCGGATCGAGACTTGGCTAGCACCAGGACTTCTTTCGAGACCATGGCCTTGGAGGTTGTCGGCTCCATTCTTTGTGTGGATACCATGAGAGGAAAACCTAGGACTTGGTTCACTTCGGTCTTCGTTGCCCCGACCAGCAGATCGGTTTTTGAAACCGACCTAAGGTAATCCCGCACCCTTCTCTTTATTTATGAATCGGATTCGATGCCCCAAGGGATCCTTGGGAGGTTTTGTTGAGGTTTTTTTTTGTTTTTCGTTGCTTTTGGCATGAGATGCCACCCTCAAAACCTAACACAAACTCTAATAGAGTCAAGAATACACATTCGAAAAAATTATCTGAAGCCGTTTGGCTATTTTAAACCTTTTTCGGGGTGCATATTTTGAAAATAATCATGATTACACCCTTTGAAAAAATTCATTGATGCTTTTTGGCTTATTACGAAAATTTTCTTTTGCGTAGACTCTAACAGAGTCAAGAATACACATTCGAAAAAATAATCTCTAAAGTCGTTTGGCTATTTCGAACCTTTCTTAAGTGTTTATTGAATGATTTTCAACAACCTCGGGTTGAATTAGAAGTGTGAATATGGGTTGAGCTCGATGGGCTAGGGTGGGTTGGCCTGAAATTTTGCAAGGTTGGGCTAGAAAAATGAAGGCTGAATAGAACCCGGGTCGTTTGGCCCAACCCGAATAATCCCATAGCCCATTTGGGTTTGGGTCGGGCCAACCCGTTTGGCCTATTTTTTTTTACTAAATATAAGTATACTTTTTTTTAGCCCTAAGCGACTAAGTTCCTTTCTCTAGGTTTCACTTTCTCCTTTTTCTTCTTTCTTCTCATTGTCTTCGCTTATGCGATTTCATCATCCAATAGAGGCTCTCTAAGAACCACCTCTTGCTGCTTTGATAGCATCGCCAGATCAATCACTTACTAGCTGATCTAGCCTGACCACGGTTGAATGGAGAAAATATAGGCAATTCACGAAATCCAATCGACTGGACTAAGGGATTGGTCCCAGAGTAAGAGTACTAAAAATAGAAGGGAAGATCGTACTTGAGTGGAAAGGTTTAGCCTTTCTTTGATTCTCCATTCTCCTTCTGCTTCTTCTTCTTCGTCTTCTTCTAAAGTCGTCTTTAGGAGTTGAGATTTTGGAGGTAAGAGAGAATGGGGGGTCGTGGAGAAAAAGGGGAACAGAAGGCCATCTCCAACCAAAGCCAAGTGGAGGTGGCTCCACCAATGCCCTCACTATGTTTGGTTCCTCTATTTTTTCTCAGTCTCTATTTTCTGCCACTGATGCTATGAACTGCCACAGGGTCCCATAGTTTTTATGAGTTTGTTTTGTGGGTGTGATGTGTTGAAAAAGAGAAAGAACTTGCTTGAGATTAATCTTCTTTTTTGTTGTTTAAAATGAATCATCATTTCAAGTGGTACCTCTGTGTCTTAGATGTAACTTGTGAGTGAAGGAGTGATCGGTAGAAAGAAAAAAAAAATGAAAGAAAGGGAAAGAAGAAGGAAGGGGAAGGGGGATGAAAAGAAAATGGAGTTTTTGTTTTTTGTTTTTTTGTTTATTTTTTCTATTTGATTGTAATCTCATGCCATGCTTAATTTTTTTTAAGGTTTTTTTAATTGTAATTCTAATCGGATGATAAATATTGTTTTTTTTTTTCTTAAAAATCGGATTTTGAAGATTCTTTGTGATATATACAATTTTTTTTTTGTCATTTTTTGGTATTTATAGTATTTTAAAATTTTTTAACCTGATTTAGCCCGATTAACCTGTGGTCTAATCGGGTTAGGCCAAAATGGGCTGGGCTGACCTGTTTCCCATCTCTAGGTTGAATGACCTAAAATTGAGCTTTTTCTTTGGCAGATTGTAGGTTACGCATTGCCAAAGAATTTTGATTTGTCTACAGGCGGAAATGACTTAAAGGCGACTTTTTGCCAGATAGATTTCTACCATGTTAAATATTTCTCGGCCTTATAACCTGAGATTTTACCCTTGTCATGACTTTTAATTTTCAGGTTTGTTTCTTTAGAGCTTCAAGGCTCTATGGCTTCCAGCCTTAGTTCCATTCCTTCATCGAGGTAATCCAAATTATTCTCTTTCCAGAACTGCGGCTAGTTTTGACATTATTTTTCGCTTTGCAATACTATTCTTCCCCCTTTACATGGGCCAGAATTCGTACAGTCTCTTGGAGGAACATCTCCTTCTCCACCTAATTTCCCTTTCCCATTGAGATCAATGACTGAACTACTTCTTGGAAAGAAGGCGTACTTATGGTAAACCCTAGCCAAACTACGGCCAAGGGCTTCTGTAAGAATGGGCGCATGGATTACTAGGTTGTCCCCACATTTCAGAGGACTTTGGATAGCATTGAGGATTTGAGCGATTCATTCATCCTACCATTGTAAACACTTCACTTGATGCGGAGTTCATGAGTGTTACACTGAAATTCTAGTCCCAAGAGGTTAATTTTTTCTCTCAGCCTCCCTTTAAATTTCTATTTTCATCACATCGAGAGATATTACCATTCTCACTACCACCTATCCGAGTGTTGATGCGCTTATGCTTCCGTTTGATATTCAGCACCTTCTTTCCCGCCATGAGGTTTAATCTACCACTAAACTTCATACTATGTCACGTTATCCGAAATGGCATGACGTCATCAGTCTGATCGACTACGAGCATGTCAGCTCTATGGGTTCTCCTATACTAATATGTGTTTTTTCCTAGCTCTAGAAAACCCGTCATTGAGTACTTACCATTGGCGAAGACACTTGCTCTAGGTCGACCTAATGCCTTAGGCACTTTACTCTTGGCCTCATTTTATCAGGCCATGAGTAAATATGTTTCTGAAGAGCCTTAGCATAAAGTTGGTGGTGCCTTGTAGTTTGTATAGATGTGGTTCTTCGCATATTTTCCAAAGCTTTATGATAGGGAACCTACCTCTTACAAGACTTTGGGACTTCATGTCGTGCATTCTCTATGTACGATGCCCTTTGATGATCTTATGTCTTTCTTCTTGGGATTCATAGACAGGGCATTGGTACACTTATTCTTGAGTCTTGATTATGTACATATCTTAACTTGGAATTGGATTCTAGCTTCATCTCAGCCATATCTGCAGGACTTTGAGAGTCTTTTAGCCTCTGTTAGTACTGCTTGTAGAGTACTTATTTCAGGAGGTTGCTTCGCCTTTTCATCTTCAATGTCTGCATCCCTGGCTAGTCTACAACCCTACCTTCCTTGTCTTTAGGCAAGCCAGTTTGGTTTTTAGTAGTTCATTCTAGCTTTACCTCCTTTGCTTTTTGCTCAGCTAGACTTGGAGTTTGCATAGGCATTGGTTAAGGAATATCAAACCCTTTCATGCTCCATTGGGGTTACCTCTCTATCCACGGCTCCATTGGAATATCAGATTTGATGAGCTTCTCAGTTCTTACTCTCCCACTGCAGGTAAAAGAATAATTTATTCCATTTTTATTCATAAATTTACCTTGTGTTGATTTCCTCATTTTTTTGCAGGATTGACTTCTTTTCCTAGTAGGCCTACCAAGAAAATCAAGATGGAAATGGAGAAGAAAACTACTTCTAGTAGTTGGCCTAAAAAGTCCAAGCTTTCTAAGAATGTGATGAATTCTTCCAACCTACTGGCGGTCATTGTGTAGACCAGCCCATAAGTTTGATTTCTCCAATACTATTGATGATCTCATTGAGATTGAAGTAGAAGATCCCTCTGAGGATAGTGAACAAGGGTTGGCCTATGGAGAAGAAGCTTCAAGTGAAGATAATTCATAGGATACTAGCAGTGCAATTGGTGAGATAGAGACGACAAAGGGCTTTTTGGATTAAAGGGCTACCACTGTCGGAGAAGGCTAATATGAGCATACTTCTTGGCCTACTCCTTCTCTGGTTAGTTATTCACCTTCATTGTAACGCCCTATCCCGAGAGGGTGTACGGTATGTGTAACCGTAAGGTCGCATATGTTTACCAAGGGCTTCCTTAATTATTTTAGTGCCATAATAGAATTTTTGAAAGTTGTTTTTAAGGGTGAAATTATAAAGTTTTCAAAGAATTGTGGTACTTTTGCAATTAAGGAAAGTGGAGGGGTGAAAGTACAAATTATGGAATTTCAAAAGAATAATAATAATAATAAATTACCAGAATGGTTCAGGGAAGCCTAGAAAATTCTCTAGATCTCGGATGACAAAACTGACTCGCCTCTCGCTAAATTGTCATAAATCTAGTGACCTAGAAAAAAATTTCGCACCCGAGATAGTAAAAATATTTTATAATTTTCTAGGTGATAAGTTGTCAAGGATTTAGTGATCTAGATTTTTGAAAATCTCTGGTTGTGAATGACTTGATCTAAGTTCTACTTACATAATAAAGTGAATTGAAAAGAAATAAAATTTTCGGGATGTAAATGGACCCGAATGAGGCAATAGAAATCATTTATCTAAATAATAAAAATAATAAAAAAAAGAAAAACATAAAAAGCTCGTATGGGGATTTGATGTTCTTGACAGAGAAAGCGTGAAGAGAGAGAAATATTTTATTTTTTATTTTTCTCTTCGCTTCTCTCTCAGATTTACGAAAATCGGATCAGATTTTTCTCTATGGTATAAGCAAGTCACCTTACGCTACGAGAGCTACGCAGTACCAAAGCTTAGCATTTCACAAACTCCAAGCAGGTGAGTAAATTTTTCTACTGAAGTTATTTTTAGCCTAAAGGCAATGTAATCTGGGCTTGAAATTTTCTGTGAGGCCGTGAAAGCCAGAATTTCGGGGCCCCAAAATTTTGGATCGAGTTTAGGAATTTTAGGAATTTCTTTGGGGAATATTCGGTCGGGCCTCAAATGAATTTAGGACTGCTGACAGCTCCGCTGAAATTTCGTGGATTGTATCTTATTTGTGTTGGACTAATTTTCAAATGTTTTAGTGTTTTTAGACTCTATGGAAAGCCCCTTGAGTCTAGAATCTAACTATATGCTCGTTAATAGCATTTGAGACTCCACATACTTCGAAAAATTTAATCAGAGTACCAAGTGTGCGACCGCGTGGTCAGGCCGACAAGTGGTCTAATACATCGAATAACATAGGGTCGTTTTGAAAAAGTTGCTAAAAGGGATAGTTTTTATGGGGCATTTCATGTGTTAGGGCATTTTGGTCAATTTCACCTCATATTATCGATGTCCTTATCGAATGGGACTAGCACGTAAAGTTTTGTTAGAATCGAAGTTTGTTCGATGTAGTCTCTTTGAAAGCCCTTTGTATGTTTTATGGTTAAAACGTTGAACTGAGGGCATTTTCGTAATTTGTATGAATTGTGTAGGCGATTGAGCATACGACGCATAATCTAAGTGGTAGTTTCGACAAGAATTGAAAGAAATTAGTCGAGAAAAGGTGAGTACTCAAAATCATTTTTGAAAACGAAAGTGTTTAAATTACAAGTTTGTAAAGTGCTTTGAAAATATAATGTAATTATTAAAGCATTTTTTTTACCTCCCACTTGTTATACTCAGCATAAAATTTCGATTTCTGCACTTAAGAAACAGTTTAGCCTGGTTTAGCAAAAACCCCTAGATGGCACAAATTTCATTCCTACGATGTATCTCGACAGCAGAAGTAGTGTGGTTATGGGACATTATGATTAACTATATCAGCTCGGCCTGCGAATCGGGGGGTTAGATATAGTATATATTTATATAGTGAGTCGCCCTCTGCACATTCGGGGTATATAGATAGTTAGCGCGCTGACATAGTACATGGTGATGAGGTGTTGGTTCCGAGGTTCCATCACCGGGCATTTTGGTTCCGAGGTTCCATTATGCTTATAGAGATCCCGCCGTGTTCACCGGACCATATTAGACTTCGCAAGGTTCGAGAAACTACCAACATGCCGTGCCCCGTTCCGTGGCATCACGCCTAGGTATCGAAATGTAAATAATAGTTGGTTGAACAATTGATTTTACAAAGATAACACTTTCTCGCATATTAACCACCACTCAAATGCTTTTCACAAACAGAATAGTTCTCGTAATTGGCTGTAGAAATGGTTTTCTTAGCAAAAACTCGGTTTTATCATAAACAGTTTTACAACCATTTATGTACAGATTTTCATATTGGAGTACATACACAGACAACAAATATTTAGAACTGAGTAGTACTCACCGAGCCGTTTCGCTCACGCTTCGCTTTTTAAATAATCTTCAGTGCAAAGCCGGCCGGAAGACCTTTCCAGATCCCCTACCATGACGCCGTGGTTGTGATTATATATAGCATAAGGTGTAAAGTAAACGTAAGAAAAGTTAAATGTGACATTTTGTATATGTAAATATCTTTGTAAAATATGCATGCATGGTTTTGAGAAACAAAGGCGATGAATTTATGTTGATTGATTCTATCTTATATTTTATTTAGACCGTAGATCCTTTATGGTCAGAGCTGGATTTTTTGGAAAATATCGGGAGGCATTTTTTTATACAGTGATTGTGATTTCGCTTAACCACCGTGCGCTTGTTAGCGTCGCCGGATTTTCGTTAAATCTAAAGGTGTGATTTGATAGAAAAGGAAATTTTTATAACCAACGTTTCCAAAGATAGTTTCACAGCTTTAATCGCTTTGCTTCATGGTAACTTGTCGCCGAGTGAGCTCGGGTCGAGGTTACTGGAGTCGCTTCTGGCAGATTCTCGGGTCATCAGAAGGGGGTCTGTCATTCATCCTTCTCATGTATTTTTCTTTTCCCTTGCCTTATACTTTCCATTTTACAGGTTTTACAGAGATCACCTTTCTAGATAGAGGAAGAGACTAATTTCTCTTTGGACTTGTCTTTCCTAAACCAGACTATTCCTGGCCCCTGGTCCTTAGCATGTCCTCCAAGTGATTTAGACGTGGCTGTAACTCGCTTTACTGTGAGCCATTTTCTTGGCTTGGACTTGCTTTCTTTGTTTACTAGCCAAAAGGATGCTTTTTATGCAGCTTTAGCTGTGTTGACATCAACTTCCAAAGTGTCTCAGTCAAGATTTTCATTTAAGAGGCTTTAGCCCAGACTTCTTCTATTATCTTTGCATAGGATCATGCTTTGAAATTCAACATGAAGATCTTCTCTAAATTAGACACCTTAGATGCCTAAGCAGTTGCAGATGTGGCCGTTGACCGGTAGCATTTACTGTTGTTGACCAAACTTAGACAAGTCCGTTTGATTTGTTCCGGACTCTATTTTTGATGATTTTTTTTAAACGTTCATTTTAAAACTTCCTATTTGATGAGCATATTTTCAGATGAGTCTGTGGTCATTTGAATTTTTAAAAAATAAGTATACTTTTGTGCCTTATATGTTTAATGCTAATTAAATTTGATTCTCACATGTAGTGAGGAATAAAATATTTGGCACTTTGGAGCGACTATGTGCATATAGAAAAGATCCAACTCATTCATTGGTTGAACACATTAATGTGATGTACAACAAACTGTGGACATTCCATGTGACCTACATGATTCGCGTCAATATGGGGTATCTAGAATAAACAAAATTTATACCTAATACCTCTTCTTACATGCTTGTAGCTCTTTGATATAGTGGCTCTAGGGTCGGAACAAGGGATGGGTTTTCTTATGGAAATAGATTTCTGATGGGGTTCAAAATGGTGAATTCATTTTGGATGTTGGGATTTGGTAAAAACAATGGGTTGTGATGTTTGAAAACTGAAAATAAAATAAGTTAAAAATGTAAAAGAGAATTCCTTGAAGCACCAGGCTACTGGGTTTAGGTTCTAATGGTAACTGAGGGGTCCTCGGGCCCTTTTCCTCATGTTAGGGAGGATGACCTATAGTCATCTCCCGAACCGGTTCTTCATTTAGCTATAAAACCTAACCCTTAATAACTATCCTTTGAAAAATGGTATTCACTGAGCATCAGTGGTCTTAGACAGTGGAAAACAAGTCTCCTTGACTCACCTTCCAATGACTAATAGATGGTAACTAATGAATCTCAGTGGATCTAGCAATAAGCATCCACTGAACCCTAAAAGATTACCAAATAAGGATCATTCAAGGTGCATCGAAGGGATTTAAACCTATAGTTAAAAGGAGACTCATGAATAGCAATGAATACCTGCGTTGAGAACATGAGAACCCTCAGTTTACCACAGATTCGTTGCCCAATAGCCTTCTCCTCCAAGGAAAGAAGGGTTTTAGCTGCTCATCCTTTGAGTTGTCATCCTCAGAGGGTGTTTGGGTAGTGAGAAAGGGAGAGAAAGTGAGGGAAAATGAGAGAAAATGAGAAAGAGCGGGAACTACTGAAAACTTCCCGCCCAAAAAACTTTATTAATGATCCAAAAAGTCTTTTGTTTACAGTGATGCTGGGGAATTATATATTGCCCAAAGCCAAGCAAAATTACAAAAGAGTATGAATCAGCCACTATTACATGAGGGACAATTCAGGTAAAAATGAAAATTGTAGCATAAAAGTCAAAGGTCGACGATTGTGCGGGAGCGAGTTCGTAGGGGCTGCGAAAATTCGCGACCCAATTCCATGACCCTTGCGAAATTGCCAAGGTGCTCTGGTTCCATCCTGCTCTTCTTCCAAATTATGATTTGCAGCTCTGAGTTGAACTTGGATTCTCCATGGTTGGGCTGATTAAAAAACTATGGCATGATTGGCTTATAAAAACTACAAAATTTGCCACAAAATGCGATTAGTAGCATTGCAAGGTCCTTAACATGCCAATTGGGTTAATTAGGCTGTTTACTACGTAAAAAGTGCTCAAAACATGTATTAATAAGGGTGTAAAATAGAACTTTTTTGGCAGTAATCACTCCCCCTAACCGACACATTGGTAGTCCCTTAGCAATGGAAGAAGAAGAAAGCAAATAATGGCAAGATGAGCTATAAGTATATCTACACAAAAATGGTTTTCAAAATCATTGAAGTGATAAAACCTAACCTGCAGCGCAAGTTATCAAAACCCTGTCCAATGACCATCTCAAGAAGAGTGTGTGCTATGCAAAATCAAGTATCAAAATAGTGTCAACTCCTAGAGAACCAACTTAATACCTTCCATAAAAACCTAAGTGTTAACTTGATTAGTTTTCAAAAATAATTTGTCAAACTGTTCTCTCCCCTTAACCTAGCTCTTGTCTAAACTTAGCAGACTGACCAACCTCAATAGATCAGGACCTACTTTTATTCCATAACTCCTTTTTTTGTTGTAGGAGTGCAATGTTGAGGGTATCGAACCTCACAAGTGTCCATGTAACGGGGGTCCACCCAGGTGACTCGAACCCGGTGGAGTTTAGGGCATCGAGTCATAGGATCTTTCGACCCATTCCCCAACTCTTCAGGTTTCACCCCGGACTCTTAATGGGTTCAAAACTCCAGCACCTACAATTTGCTAAGCTCTACCCATCCACCCATGTAATGACCACAAAGTCGGTGACTCCCAACTAGTTGGTCTAGGGCACTGGGTTATAAAGACTTTTGCCATATTCCCCTTGGACCGTGTTGGGGTTTCAAGGTAATCTTGTCCTGAGTGTGTATTATTTTTTTCTTTTTCTTTCTTTTTCTCTTTTTTTTTTGAAAGACTCATTGGTCTTTATTCAAGGAGTCTGAGCCTATTAAAATTAGTTAAAATTACTAAGTGGGACTTTGGGACTAAGAAGGCAAGGTAGTTTTTAAACTTATAATTGAAATCTAATGTGCACAGTGTGTGGTTAGTTCAAAGTGGAAGAAAAAAGGTTGATTACAATAAAAATTTCAACAGGTTATCAACTCAACTAAGCATAACACCATTCTAACATCAACAACATTGGAATAAGAATTTCAATTTCTCATCTTTATGTGAGGTATAAAAGTTTTAAAAATGAGAAGCGCAAGAATGAACTAGAAACTAAAAACATGAATTATATTATATAAAAAAACTAACTAACAAGTCATTCAACTAAACAAAATAGACTTGCTCAAAACACAAATCAACACTTCCTCCCTTAACTCTCCCCCAATGAGATTCTACATTGTCCTCAGTGAGGTATGGAATGGAATTTAAGGAGAGTAGAGTACCTCTAACAGAATGTGGCAGTTGTGGAGAGGAGGAACCACCTGAAACAAGAACCAAAACGGAGGAAAAGTGTTAAACCAAAATATTAATAGTGCAAAATATGATTATGCTACAAGAATGGAAATAAAAAAGATAAAGATATGCTTCCCAAAGAGGCCTTATTCACTCCATTTGGGCATCAAATGATCAAGTTGGAGGAAGAAAAGAGAGGTTAAAAGGGACCTATTGGAGAATTTTGAAAATTACTCCCTTATAATAATCTCAAAAGTGTTCTTTCAGTATTTAGATTCTACACTCTCTAAGCTTTCCAATGATACCAAAATTACGAAGGTTCGGATGAAAAGATTATGTGAAAATAGGAGTGCATAATTATTTTTTTTTTTGAGGGGGGGTAGAGGCAGGCTGTGAATTTTTTTTTGTTTTTTGTAAAGACAATTTTGGAACAAAATTTCAATTTCTCATACTGTAAGTTGGGTATAAAAAAAAGTTTTTTGAAAATGAGAAACTGCAAGCATGAACTAGAAACTAAAAACATTAATTATATTATTAAAAAAAAAAACTAACTAACAAGTCATTCAACTAAACAAAATAGACTTGCTCAAAACACAAATCAACACTTCCTCATACTCTCCCCCAACTTGAATTCTACATTGTCCTCAATGTAGCCCCAACCAGGGGTGTTAAGTAGACAACCCCTCGGCAGCGGAATACTCGTGATTGTCGTGTAACTTTGACACCACTCCACCGAATCGAATGAAGTCTCCTTTGTACGGGGGTCTACACCCAAGGTACAACTGTCCCAATAATCCAACAATTTCCTATGACCACGGGAGGTCTACATGTCACGAGTCAAATAATGGCCACTTGGAATTTGCATTAATACTCACAACAAACATCAACTATATCTGATAGTTGAGAGTTAATAATTTACTCTTATACAACATATATTAAAATTACAACATTCTAATACATGTATACAACGAAGGTACCAAAGCCATAACCCGACTTTCTTCTAAAATGCGGCCTCTAGCGAGCGCCGTCCTCGTGCACACTCCCTGTACCTGAAATGGTGATCCCTCGACAGGGTGAGCAAAGCGATAGAGATAATTTCCTACTTGGGTTACTCCCAGTAGTCCACATGCATGGCAAACAATCACGTGGCCCGATTTCGCAGAGCCTCTTCGAGATGTCTGCAGCTGACTAACCCATGTCTCGAGTCCTCACCGACTCCCTCACATATGCCTAAGTCGAATGCGAGTAAAATCACAGTTTCCAAAACAAAAGCTGTTTGTTCTTGAAAACACACTACCGAGTTTCGGTAAAAGTATTGGACTACCCTCCGAGGCGAATGTGTTGGAGAACCTTCCTAAACAATTCATGGGCTCCTCCGACATGTAATTGTTGGACCGTCTCCTAACACAATTCTCCGGAAAATCTTCCATCGAAATTCCTTTCACAAACATTTTCATTTTTATTTCATTTCATGTCATGTGCACTCACTATTCTAGATTATCTGACGATTACATATAAGGTCTATGATGCAATTCAACAAACTCATGCTAATATATTCACATGCATATATATTAACATAATTCAATCACATAAAGCACGTTATGTAAAATTCTCAACTTGATTACACCAAAAATTAGCTCACATGGGCACAATTAACAGAAACCTAAACAATTCATTTGAATCACTCGACACATAAAATTCACCTGCAAAATATTCCACGTGTCACTATTCATGTGAGCAGTGAAACCCCTCGGGTCTGTTCAAGACAAAATAGGAATTTTCTCTACTCGGTTCAAAGCTTTTGAGGCCAGGAGTTTACGGTTAAAACAAGTCTCAGAACATTCTAACCATTTTACATGGCTCTTAGCCAAGATTAACACAAGTAGGAAAAGATTCCTACCTCTTAGGAGTTGTGAACTCCACCGTCGGTGCCGCAGCAGTAGCCCTCGGCGTGCTTGGCTTACTTCTTGCTCCGTCGAAAGCAAATGAGTCCAATCGGCCAATAGGAATCCTAGAAGAACTCCCTCTCTCACTAAAACCTCAAATCTGCACCTCACTACATCCCACACCATCCCCTCACGTTTTTTTTTTTTTTAGTCTTTTAATTTGGAGAAGGTCACTATTCATGTTTTGTCTTATTATCATTAACAATTCTCAAAATTCCCTGTGTCCCTTCTCTTGGATTTTTGACACTTGGCACTATCTAGGCCGTCCATTTCCATCATCTCTCTACTCATGCAACATGTGTCACAAGAGTACATGTTATAGGTGACTTTATCACATCACATGTCGTTTCTGGCTTTTCGATGCAGGTGTCTCGAAAAGCGTGTAAATTGCGAGTCTCGGAGTCGACAAAATTCGACTGGTATTTGGATTTCGAGACCGATTCCAACGGTGAAGTCCGTTTCATCATCCGAGATCTAGAAAATTTTCGGATTTTTATCGAAATGACCGTTTTACCCTTTTTCCGAAAATTGGAATTTTCTCGGGTCTTACATTCTCCCCTCCTTAAAAGGAATTTCCTCTCGAAATTCTAGACAATCACAACCATTCACATGCATATGCAACGTGCACTACCCCATGCATATCGAAGCTGTCATTTTAAGTACTAAACGACTAACCCATGTACCTTCATCCCTAAACAAGAAGGGATAGGTGGCCCGCATCGTGTCCTCGCGCTCCCACGTTGACTCCTCCACTCCACGGTGTTGCCATAACACCCTCACTAGCCTCACGGTCTTGCGTTGCAAAACCTGATCCCGGCTATCCATAATGCACACTGGTCCCTCCTCGAAGGTCCCATTAGTGTCTACCTCAATCTCTCCCACCGTCCCGCTACGTTGGCTAGATCACGGGTGTACCTCGAGACATGGGCGTGAAATGCCTCGTGGACACACCCAGGCATGCTGGGCGAGTAAAATAGCCGATGCATATACGTAACCTCTCGAAGTATCTCGAAGGGCTCAATAAACCTCGGTGATAGCTTCTCGCACTTACCGAACCTGACCACTCCTCTCTTAGGCATCACCTTCAAGAAGACGTGATCACCAATCTCGAACTCTAAGGGTCGTCGTACATCACATAACTCTTCCTCTAGGCTCTGGCGTGAGAATCTGACTATCGTATCAAGCTCACCTTCTCGGAGGTGTCTTTAATCGGGACCAATGATGGGCTCTCTCCCGCCTCGGTCCAGTATATCGGTGATACGCATGGCCTCCCATATAATGCCCCATATGGTGCCATCTGTATACTCGCCTGATAACCGTTGTTGTAAGCGAATTCCGCTAAGGGCAAGTGCTCTTCCCAAATACCCTCATAACCCAGGACGCATGCTCGCAGCATGTCCTCATACACCTGTATATAATCTACACAACATGTAACCCTACACAACCCCTGCTTGGTATGCAAACACTGACCTTCCCAAGGTCACAATCACTGACAATCCAATGGACCGTCAACCTAATCCATGTCATGAATGACATCCATATCTAGGAGCCTTCTTGGCTCTACCAACCTGATGCAATTTTTAAAGGGGTATCCAAATCTCAAGCCACTCTCGACTCTTATCACTCAACTCTAAGTCTACGTGATAACTTGACCATGTGTTTTCATCTCGAGTGTGACATAACTCTTCGGCCTACACTGCGAGCCTCTTACATTCACACAGAAATTTCGGATATCTCCACGGGTCTCTTACACCCACATAGAAATTTTGGATATCTCCACGGGTCTTACACACTGCAAATTTCAGATTTCTCCCGCGGTCCTCTTACACCCACACAAAAATTTGGGATCTCTCTCCCAGGAGTCTCTTACGCCCTACAGAAGTCGGGATACCTCCCAAGGTCTCATACACCCACCACGAAATTTGAGATCTCTCTGGGTCTCTTACACCCTGAAATTTGGGATAGCTCCAGGGTCCTGCTACACCCACATAGAAATTTGGACATCTCCCCGGGTCTCACCACCCACCGAAATTTGGGATCTCTCCGGGTCTCTTACACCCTGAAATTTGGATCTCTCGGTCTCTTACACCCACCTGAAATTTGGGATGCCTCCCACGGGTCTCTTACACCACAACGGGACCTTTCGGATACTAAATGAGTCCTCCTTCACCTAACTATAGGCTTCTCTGTAGGGGATTCACTTGGCCCCCCTTCTTGCTTTATGACACACTTTAATTACTCTTCATTTCCTGATTCGAACTGTGAGTCTTCATTGGATATAGTCCAAAGACAAACCCGGCCCACGGCTCACCAAAGTGGTGGGAATGACCATACCATGTACCCACAGGACTCGACTTCGATGTTACCGTGCGCATGAGCCTTAATGATGCCATCTTTGCAGCGGCACCCAGTCAGGGGTCCACCACGAAGCAGTCTCAGAGATCTCTATCCACAATCCCAGTCATCAGGTCGACTCTCACCCACACACCCTAAGGGAAGAACATCCCACATCTGTTTCTCTAAAGGCCTCAACCTCTAAGCCCAAATCCTATCACACAAGATGCAACAATGAATGAATATGATCGTCTAATTTACTTCTCTAGTCAACAAGTGCGAAGTAGAAAGCATTGCCCTACGTATCAGGTTGATGCAGCCCATGCTTTCGACTGTAGTACCATGAGACCTCTGCCTCCTAAGGCAATCTAGTCTCATATTTAAATTTTGTCGACGAATAACATATCGTGCGCCTGCTTGACTAGAAGTCGGCACAGTGAGTTCGTACGACCTGGAGCCCACACTCTCTGGCCCCTCTGGCCCATTTGTGCTGCCGATGGTGCTTGTATAGCACCACGGCGGCGGTTCCTCGGCCCGTACTAGGGTATGGAGGGAATGGCCCCATTTACTCTCTGTTCTGTTCTTGAGGCCAATGTTGTCCCAAAATCCCGGGATCCCTGTCTCTAGGGGAAATCCCGTCTCACATGCCCAGGCTGTCAGCAGAAATAACATATCATCTACTCTGCCTGACTAAATGCCCCATCCATTACAGTCACAAACTGCGTGAAGCGAGTCATACGCCTCTTCCTCGAATGAAGAGGTGCAGTTCTCCCTCTTCTCACAGCATCTGCCTTCCGGATGCAGATGCATCCTCTATCTCCTCTTTATAGTCGGGGGCCGTCTGACCATGGGTCAGTGTCTTGTAGGCGAAATCCTATGATCCACCTTGGGAATGGACAACCGGCCCATTCTCGAATCTCGACCTTGGCCATGTCAGGTAACCACGTCAGTCATCGACAAAGCGGGCTAGCTCAGTGAATGCAGCCCGTACTCCATCCACGATCATCGTCCCCTGCTTGTTTCTAGGAACTCCACGAGCCTTCGCATGTCGCAGAGTATCGGAAAATACTTACCCATGAGCAATCACGGAGACTGCCCATGTCATCGCCCACCACAGGTCTATAAAGGTCTTTGCCCGAGTTCCACCATACTTGGGCCTCACCCTCTAGGCTGGAATCACATTAGTCTAATCTGATCGTCGTCGGAGGTAATCTCCATAGCCTCCAACACCTTCTCGATCTGCATGAACCAATGGTTTGCCACCATCGGATCTCCTCCCCCAGTGAATGTCGGAGGATGATGTGCCCTAAACCTCTGGAGGTTACTCGGACCTCCCTGTCTCTTTGCACTAGCACATTGCAATAGCGGCGACCTTGAGCCTACGGCCTCGACAAGGGCCTGCGATCAAATCTTGGTGATGCGACCCGATTACCTCGTGGGCGTCTGCGCCCTCGCCTGCGACTAGCCATCTACACATGTCAAATGACAAGTTAATATTCAATGCAGTATCTCAAGGCGTAAAAACACAACCAGGAACACTATTCATATACGAAAAATATTTTATACTGTGTCCATGCATTCATAGAAATCTGGTGATAATTCAATATATCAAATCAAAATCAACAACAAAAATTTTATTTTAGAAAATTTCATATTTAAAAGATTTGATTTGATTTTTAGAAAAATCTTGTGAACAGTGTTCATGAACAGTGGTCCAAACAGTGACTGAAACAATGCGCTGAACCCAAGCTGCATGCACAGGCCGCGGGCACTGCGCCCAGGCAGCGTGCACACGGCGCCGTGTCGTGGCTTGTGGCCGGCCATATCGTGGCTTGTGGTCGGCCGTGTCGCAGGCCATGTTGGCCGTCTCGTGGCCCTGCTGTGGCCGTATCGCAGGCCTTCCCCTGCGCGCCCAGGACTGCTATGTCACGATACAATTTCATTGTATCATGACTCAGATGGGCAGTAGCCCATCCAGTTTCTGCTTCTTAGCAGATTTTTTATTTTTTCACATTTTTTTTTCCATTCCAGCTACTAGAAAACCACCCAAAAAAATATTTTTTTTTTCATTTTCCAGTAAACCAAATAAATTTATTAAAATTTATTTTATTAAAATTTTTTTTCCCAGTTTTACACACTGTAAAACCTTAGAAATTTTTTTCTTCAATACACATATTTTTTTTCTCATTTAATTCTGGACTATTTGCCAAAATTTCTCAACCTCCTAAGGCTACATTTTCTCGACCCTAGTGTTCAACATCTTTCCTATGCTATTTACCAAGCATACAATTTCAATCACAATTCATAACACACAATCACACAATCACATAAAACTTGATTGCATGTAGTGTTCTAATCTGTCTAGAGATTGTCTAGGTAATCACATACCTAACCTACAGAGCCACCAAATTGTGGTATTCTTATAACTCCGACCATGGCCCTAAGCCAGTCCCCGAGCCCTAGGTTTCGTATACTAGCTCTACACCCACTTAGGAGCTCCCAAGGTAATCATTTACCCCTTAGCTACGATGCAGTTGTGAAAGGTGGTATCGGGATAAACTATGGATGCAGGCAGGCTCCACCCCAGGTGTCGTTTACTAAGCTACGATGCAAAATTGTGAAATTTGGTATCGAAGACTAAACTTATTACTACACTATCAGGCTCCCAAGTGTCGTTTACCTTAGCTCGATGCAAGTTGTGGCCTTGAAATCGGGGTGTCAGTTAATAACCGTCGGCCGCGGATTACTCGTGAATGTCGGAGTAACGACACCACTCCGCGAAAATCGAGGCAGATTCTCCTTTGTAAGGGAGATCTACCCGAAGTCTGACTTGTCCCGATAATGACAATTTCCTATGACCACCGCGGGGTCCACATACGAGTCGAATAATGGCCAGCAGGTTCCTGCATTAATACTCACAACAAACATCAACTATATACAATAGTTCAAGAGTTAATAATTTACTCTTATACAACATATATTAAAATTACAACATTCTAATACATGTATACATGAAGGTACCAAACCCTGATAGACTTTCTTCTAAAATGCGACTCTATGTGTAGATCCTTGTGCACACTCCTGTGCAGAAATGGAGTCCCTCGCGGGGGTGGGCAAAGCCCGGTAGAGGTAATTTCTACCAGGTTACTCCACCCTAAGTGCACATGCATGGCAGAGCAATCATTCAAGCGATTTCACTTGAACCTACTCGAATGTCTGCATGATGACCCATGTCTAGAGTCCTCACCCGACTCCTCCCACATGCCTAAGTAGAATGCAAGTAAAATCACGGTTTCCCGAAACAAAAGCTGTTTGTTCTTGAAAACACACTCTTAGGGTTTCGGTAAAGTGGACTACCCTACGAGGCGAATGTGTTGGAGGAACCTTCCTAAACAATTCCACGAGCTCCTCAGACATGTAATTGTTGGACCGTCTCCCAAACCACGATTCTCAGAAAAATCTTCCATGAAATTCCTTTCACAAACATTTTCATTTTATTTCATTTCATATTCTGTGCACTCATACCTAACATTCCTAGGTTGTCCAGTGCGTATGGAATGCATGATGCAATTCAACAAACTCATGCTAATATATTCACATGCTTATATATTAACATAATTCAATCACATATAAAGCATGTTATGTAAATTCTGACCAATTACACGAAAATTAGCTGCATGGGCTAATTAACAGAAACCTGAAGCAATTCATTTTGAATCACTCGACACATAAAAATTCACACAAAAAATATTCGTGTCACTATTCATGTGACAGTGAAACCCTTAGATTAACATTCCGCGACCACCTGAAAATAGGAATTTTCTCCGCTCGGTTCAAAGCTTTTTGAGGCCAGGAGTTTAAGACTAAAACAAGCCTCGAACATTCCTAACCATTTACATGGCTCTTAGCCAAGATTAACACAAGTAGGAAAGATCCTACCTCTTGGGTTGTCGAACTCCACCCGAATCGGTGGTGCCCGCAGCGTAAACCCTCAGCACTTTGAAACGGCTTTACTTTTTGCTCCACGTAAGAAAGCAGAGCGGTCCGATCGGCCAGAGCCTCCTACTCACTAAAACCTCAAATCTGCACCTCACTGCATCCCACACCAGCCCCTCACGGTTTTTTTTTTTGGTCTTTTAATTTGGAGAAGGTCACTATTCACGTTTTGTCTTATTATCATTAACAATTCTCAAAATTCCCTATGTGTCCCTTCTCTTGGATTTTTGACACTTGGCACTATCTAGTGTATTTCCATCATCTCTACTCATACACAGCATGTGTCATAGAGTACATGTACATAAGGTGACTTTTGTCACGTCACGTATCATTTACGACACGATACGGAGTGCCTGATAAGCGATGTAAATTAGATTATCTCGAGATTAATGAAATTCAACGTGGTAGATAGATTTCTCGAGACGATTCCAACGGTGAAGTCCGTTTTATCATCCGAGATCTATAAAAATTTTGGATTTTTACCAAAATGACCGTTTGCCCTTTTCCAAAAATTTGAATTTTCTCGGGTCTTACACTCAATGTGGCTATGGAATGGAAATTTAAGGGAGGTAGTGATACCTCCTTGGAGAAATGTAGCCGGTTGTGGGGAGGAGGAACCACCTGAAACAAGAACCAAAAGGGAGGAAAAGTGTTAAACCAAAATATTAATAGTGCAAAATATGATTATGCTACAAGAATGGAAATAAAAGACAAAGATATGCTTCCCAAGATGCCTTATTCACTCCATTTGGAATATTAGAATTGGAGAAGAAAAGAGATGTTAAAAGGGACCTATTGGAGAATTTTTAAAATTACTCCCTTATAATAATCTCAAAAGTATTCTTTCAGAATATATTTAGATTCTACACTCTCTAAGCTTTCCAACGATACCAAAATTACCTAAAGCGGAGTTCGGATGAAAAAGTTATGGCCAAAAGAAAATAGGAGTGCATAAATTTTTTTTTTTTGGGGGAGTTGAGGCGGCTAGGAATTTTTTGTTTTTTGTAAAGAAAATTTTGGAACAAAATTTCAATTTCTCATACTATAAGCTGGGTATAGAAAAAAGTTTTTTGAAAATGAGAAACTACAAGCATGAACTAGAAACTAAAAACATTAATTATATTATAAAAATAAAAAACTAACTAACAAGTCATTCAACTAAACAAAATAGACTTGCTCAAAACACAAATCAACACTTCCTCCCTTAACTCTCCCCCCAACCGAATTCTACATTGTCCTCAATGTGGTTATGGAATGGAAATTTAAGGGGGAAGTGATACCTCCTTGGAGAAATTTAGCTGGTTGTGGAGAGGAGGAACCACCTGAAACAAGAACCAAAAGGGAGGAAAAGTGTTAAACCAAAATATTAATAGTGCAAAATATGATTATGCTACAAGAATGGAAATAAAAAGATAAAGATATGCTTCCCAAAGAGGCCTTATTCACTCCATTTGGGCTTCAAATGATCAAGTTGGAGGAAGAAAAGAGAGGTTAAAAGGGACCTATTGGAGAATTTTGAAAATTAATCCCTGATAATAATCTCAAAAGTGTTCTTTCATGCTATATTTAGATTCTACACTCTCTAAGATTTCCAACGATACCAAAATTACCCAAAACGGAGTTCGGATGAAAAAGTTATGGCAAAAAGAAAATATGAGTGCAGAATTTTATTTATTTTATTTTTTTTTTTTTTGGGGGCGCGGGCCTGCGAAATTTTTTGTTTTTTTAAAGACAATTTTATTTTTTATTTTTAAATATACATTTTTCAAAAGAAAGATTTTTGAAATATTATTTAATATATATATATATATATATATATATATATATATATATATATATACTATATATATATATATATATATAAATAAATGAAAGAAAATAAATTTTTTTTTTTAATAAAGACAAAAAATGCGATAGTGTTCATGCTCTGGAGTCTGCGAATTTTGGCTTCTTCCTGCGAAAGATTGAGGTTACTTTGAGAATTCCGCTGACCAGCCTGAAATTAGGTAGGGGTTGCAAAATATCCACAACCCTTACTTGAAATTTTACAGGCTTACTGGACCTCCTCTTTGCTTGAGAGATTTTGCACAAACACATAAAAATAAGCCATGAAAAATTAAAGAAAGATGTAGGAAAATGAAAAATAAGTTAAAAACAAAGGTTAAATTAAAATTAGAGAAAACTTAAAGAGAAAAATTAAATAAATCAAAATAAAATAAAATAAAATAAAATAAAACAGAAAAAAATCAAAACAAAAGTGGGGGGCTAAGGTGCCCCCGAACTAGTTTCTCAAGCCTTTGGAGCTCTTGGGCCCCGGTGGGCGAGTGAGTGTGAGATCCGGTGCTCAAATGCGAACCAATATGGTTTCGGTATGAGCCATCAGCTGTGCCATGAAATATGAGCAACTACCAATGTCTGTGATGTAGTGGCGAAAGTTTGAACATAGGCCACTAACTTCCTAAAGTTTTGCACGGCCCCGGTGCGGATGGGATAGCCAGCGGTGGGTGTTTCGGTGTCGGATGTCTCTTTGCGAGGTGTAGGCAGGATGTGCACTAGGTTAGGAGAGGGTGCTGCTAGTAGTGGGTTGTTGGTGGCTTGGGCAGTGGCACTAGGATTCAATTTTGTTGGAAATGGTTTAAGAATAAGCTTTTGGGGCTCTTCCACTGTTTCCTTTCCACTGCCATCCTCAGTCAACAATGGGGAGATTGCTTCATTATGTTGTTTACAATGCTCCTCCACTGTGGTGTCAATCAGGCACTCTTCCTTTGGATTCTCTTCCTCTGGATGAACATTCTGCTGATTGATGAGCCTTGAAATGAAGTACTACAGGTTGTCAAATTTCTGATCAATTTTGCTCTAGAACCCATCTAATTTCTTGTTTAAGGTGCTCTCCATAGTATCAATTCTCTGATTTGCTTGGACATTCACCACT
The DNA here is from genome assembly GCA_016808115.1 of Tetrastigma voinierianum. Classification (NCBI taxonomy): domain Eukaryota; kingdom Viridiplantae; phylum Streptophyta; class Magnoliopsida; order Vitales; family Vitaceae; genus Tetrastigma; species Tetrastigma voinierianum. The sequence continues at coordinate 128,519 of JAEQBH010007273.1, read as the reverse complement.
TTTTGCTCCTCTATAAAAGTACCCACCAATTTGCTCAAGTTCAGTATTGCTTGCTTAACTGTAGTGGTTGTGGTGGCTGAGGAGTTGAAGCATAATGTGGAGGAGCAGGAGGTGCATACTGTGGAGGTCTTGGTTTCTATGAGAAATTTGGGTGGTTCCCCCAACTAGGGTTGTAAGTACTACCAAATGGTGCATTAGTTGGAGGAACAGTGCAGAAGGGTGCACTAACCCATGGAGGGTGTCTGTAATCCCTTATGGACCTATATGCAATAGGGTTTCTCTCCACTGAATACTGACTGTGTTGCTCTCCCTCTAGGTGTATTCAAACTCAATCCAGAATATGGTTCTTGTGGGAAATTGACTTTGACTAGCACGCGCCTTACGAGGTTCTAACCCTGGGAACATGCACTCTGCCGGTAAGAACAAAGCGGAAACACGAAATGACAAAGACAATCCTACCTAAAAGGTTTTGAATTTATTATTATTATTTTTTAACCCATTCAAAAATGAAACTAAGCGCGTAATACTAAAAGAATTATAAAAGAAAATTCACTAGAACTTGTGATGAGGATCATAAGTGTTCAGTATGTTGTCAATTGCACTTAGAGACCATTCCCGACAACGACGCCATTTGATTCGCGTTAGTATGGGGTATCTAGAATCAACAAAATTTATACTAGATACCTCTTACTGCCGTAGCATGGCTATTGCAGTATAGTAGCTCTAGGGCCGAACACAGGTATGGGTTTTTCGCACAAATGACTTATAGTGGGGTTCAAAATGGTGAATTCATTTTGGATGTTGGGATTTGGTAAAATCAGTGGGTTGTGATGGTTGAAAACTAAAAATAAAATAAGTTAAAAATGTAAAAGAGAATTCCTTGAAGCATCAGGCTATTGGGCTTGGGTTGTAATGGTAACTGAGGGGTCCTCGGGCCCTTTTCCTCGCATTGGGAAGGATGACCTATAGTCATCTCCCGAACCGGTTCTTCATTTAGCTATAAAACCTAACCCTTAATAACTATCCTTTGAAAAATGGTATTCATTGAGCATCTGTGGTCTCAGACATTGGAAAACAAGTCTCAAACAGTGGAAAACAAGTCTCATTGACTCACTTCCAATAAACTAATCAGATAGTGACTAATGAATCTCAGTAAGATCCTAGCAATAAGTATCCTTTGAACCCTAAAGATTACCATCACGGATCATTCAAGGTGCATCGAAGGGATTTAAGCCTATAGTTAAAAGGAGACACATGAATAGCAGTGAATACCTGTGTTAAGAACATGAGAACCCTCAGTTTACCATAGATTCGTTGCCTAGTAGCCTTCTCCTCCAAGGAAAGAAGGGTTTTAGCCGCTCATTCTCTGAGTTATCATTCTCAGAGGGTGTTTGGCTAGTGAGAAAGGGAGAGAAGTGAGGGAAATGAGAGAAAATGAGAAGCGGAGCTGGCGGCTTCCATGAAGCTTTATTAATGATCGAAAAGTCTTTTGTTTCTGATTGATGCTTGGGACTTATATACTGCCTAAAGCCAAGAAAAATTACAAAAGAGTATGAATCGGCCACTATTATATGAGGGAGAATTCAGGAAAAAATGAAAATTACAGCATAAAAGTCAAAAGGTCAACATTGTGCAGGAACAAGTTCGTTTTCGTAGCCCTGCGAAATTTCGCAGGGGTTGCGAAATTTCGTAACCCTTACGAAATTGCCAAGGTGCTCTGGTTCCATGCTGTTTTTCTTCCAGATTCTGATCTATAGCTCTGAGTTGAACTTGGATTCTCCATGGTTGAGATTAAAAAACTTTGGCATGACTGGCTTACAAAAACTACAAAATTTTGCACAAAATGCAATTAGTAGCATTACAAGGTCTTTAACATGCCAACTGGGTTAATTAGGCTGTTTACTACGCAAAATGTGCTCAAAACATGTATTAATAAGGGTTTAAAATAGCACTTTTTGGGTAGTAATCACTATAATGAACATTATGAGTTATTGGTAGAACAACATATGTGGATAGTACTCGATTCTTTGCCTGTTTCATGGGAACATGAAAGAAAGGCGCTTACAAGAAGGATAAGCGACTTAACTTATAATGATATTGTAAGTGAACTAAATCAAGAATTGGAGCATTGGATACAAAGCGGCATTAGGTGATCTAGCAGGTCAATGAATACATTCCTATGGATGAATAAAATGTCCAAGACATTGACATAGAGGGAATTTTCTGAGAGAGAATGTCTAGTCCACTTAGATGATGTTGCGCTTTGAGAAGCGTCACTCAGCACTTGCAGTCTGGGACGCTGTCAAGGTTCAATATGGTGGAACCTCAACCACAAGGCTGCGATAGTTGACACTCAAGTTTGATGCTTATAAGAAGCAATCCAACCACACAATGAGGTAGCACCTGACTATCATGTCTAACATGATAAGTGAGTTAAGGGGTTCTGGCCATGAGTTAAGCGAAGCGACGGAGTCCGTATTTGTGATTCGCTCTTTGAGTGCACAGGAGCACTGCGCGTTAACCTTACTCACAATGACAGCATCAGGAGCTTTTGATGATGTTGCACTTGTGACATGTCGAGCTTGAGGAGGATCACCTTCTCTACATTAAGCCTTATGGAGGCTTATATGGTAGGAGTCGAAAATTAAGAGCCTCAGGCTCAGGAAAGAAATGGAAGGGTAAGGTAATAAAGCAGAGGAAGGGGGAAGATAAAGCCAACTTCAGAGGAAACAAATGTAAGCACAGAAGACGCGCATGCAACAAAATCAAGAACATGAATTGCTTCAATTGTGGGAAGCTTAGTCACTTTGCTCATGATTGCACTGAGTAAAAGGTATTGTATGACCAAACTCACTACTCTAATGCATATGTTAGTAGTTGCTTGATGTTAGTTGAGACTGTTCCTTATTGGACTGTAGATTCAACAGCAATTGACCACATAGCGAGAAATCAAAACGCCTTCGTGGATTTTCGTCGAATTCTAAAAGGAAGTAGGACCATCTACATGAGAAATAATACTTCAGCGGATGTGCTTGGAATTAACACCTATAAATTGGTGATGCAGAAGGGAAGGGCTGCACTCTTTATCTCTATGATGTGCTTTATGCACTGGAAGTTTGACAAAATCTTGTTTCTATTGTTCTGTTATAACTTGGCTTTAAAATAATATTTGAAAAAGATTGTGTGAATGTACTGTTGGGCAACGTTTGTTACGGGTTTGGCTTTATGCTAGATGGATTTATTATATTAGTTTCTATTCCAACTAATACAAATACATCCACTTTTGTTACTAGTAGTTCCAGTAATGATTCATTAGTTCATGATGCTAAATGGCATGCTAAATTAGGACACATTGGGCAAGATCAACTAAAAATTATTAAGTGGTCTTTTAGGGTCTAATGAGAGAAAATAGGTTGCCCATTTGAGCCTTGCTTGAGGAAAAGCAATTAGATTGCCACTTGGCAAGGCTAAGAGAGCCACTCTTGCTTTACAACTTATTCATTCTCACATTTGTGGCCTAATGAATGTAAGAACACGACATAGATTGCTCACTACACTTTAATCTTTATGGAATGATTTATAGAAAGCAGTGCGTTAATTTGATCTCATAAAATCTCAAAACATTTGAATGCTTCAAAATATATAGTAGATTGATTGAGAATCAATTGAATGTGAATATTAAAGAATTTCGGACTGATCGAGGACTTGAATATCTATCTAATTTATTTAAAAACTATTATGATGATAAGGGCATAGCTAGATAACTAACTATTTACTCATATGGGTAACAATGTGAAAGAAGAGCTCTGTACCATTGGACATGGTTGGGTCAATGATGGTCTGAAGTAATTTACTCTATTCTTTTAAGGAAGAAACAATGCATTGTGTTTAAACCTACATTATTAATTATGTTCCATCTAAGTTTGTTCCTTCCACCCCATATGAGCTATGGAAAGGCGAAATGCCTGATTTAAGTATTATGCACCCATGGGGATGCACAACTTATATTCATAATACTTCTCATGAATATGGGAAACTTGGTCTTAGGGGGAGGAAATGTATCTTCATAAGATACTTAGAGTTCTCTAAAGGATATGTATTTTTGGGAGAAGATATGACTGGAAGAGTAACATAAATTGAGTCATGTGATGTCATTTTCTTAGAAGAGGACTTTCCTAAAAGAGGTGAGATAAATGAGGATTTTCAACTATATGAAATGGAAGATCCTGAGGCAAGTGGGAGTCGCAAGATAGATTGATTCAACTCCCACAGAGTAAGATGGTATGGGATATCATGCACCTCTTAAAGTTAATGGGAGTGAAAGGTTGTCAATTTTTGATCTTATGGAACAAGATCATGAACAATTTCAACTTCGACGTAATAATCGTGAGAAAGTTCCCCATCGTTGATTTGAGATTGAGGGGGAAGCCTTCATGATTGGCCATGATGAAGAAGAGCCAAAAACCATTCAAAAAGCTATTTATGGTCCTACATCTAAGGAATGGATTAAAGTAATGGAAGGAAATGATTTAAAAGTACAAATAAGTGGGATTTGGTTGATTCACTGGAGTGTAGACCATTGAACAAGTGGGTTCTCAATATTAAATGTAAGGCAGATGGAACAATTGACAAATATAAAGCTCGATTGGTAGATAAGGGCTATTGTTAGAGAAGTGCTTTAAAGGCAATCACCATTAGCACTTATTGTATGCACAACATATTATTTAATATGAAAAGCTTCTTCGTTAATTTGATATTCATACGTTAAATTGATATAAATCTTTAATTGAATTAATGAAGTCCATGATATATAACATAGCATGAAGGAAATCATGATGGGATCACGATAATAAGATTCCTATCATGTGCAATTATGTTAGTGTCTAAATTATCCCTAGTCATAGTGTGAGGAGCTTGCACCCAGTGCATAGGCAGAAGTCTGAGCAGTCCAGGCGCGGTCCTCTCTTACGGATCTGATACAATTCATTTCTCAATAAAACACATTTCAAATACTCATTTATAAGGATAATTATCCTTATAAAAATATATACATTATATATGGCGTTTAATAAAGGGCCCCATCATTTTGTTCTCAATACACATTTTCATTCAATATGGCATTATATGCCCATTTGCTCCATTTCCCACCTTTATACATTATGGCATTATAAGCCATTTTAAATATAAAAAACATTTACAAACATTTATTAGAGTTCAATTTTCACAACAAGTTTTAATAAAAAAAAGTATCAAAAAGTGATCATAGGGTTTCATGTATGCATAAAATTGGACTTTACTTTTATAGTGTGGCTTTGTGATGACTCTACTGCGCTGCATGGTCAGTGTGTTTGGCTTAAACCCATTTTTTGGAGTTAAGTTTTCATTTATTTCACTTTAGTCCTTAAAGTTCCTCTCTTTTAGCAAATCAAGTTAGGCATATTTCTATTTAACCCTGCTTTCTTATCTGCCAAGCTTATATGTCCCTTTTGGCAAATTGCATATATGCCCTTGTTTTATCTGACACAAATTCAGGTTTCTGTTTTATTTCGAAAATTCATATTTAACTTTATTAAATCTAAACATGTCAGAAAGCGCTAGGGTATATTTGAGTGTTAATTAATTCTTAGGTCATTTGTATTATAAAAATATTGTTTATATTTCTATGGTGTTAAGAGAGTGATTTTAAATTTTGATTTAGAGTGCTTGTGTGGTAGACTTGATGTCCAGTGGTTGGATGTAGATGCTTGAACATTATTGTAGGTATAATCAGTGCACTAATGGGGTGTTGTGGAATTAGGAAATGTCCAGAAAAAGCAGAGGAAACTCGCAATTTTTCTACAAAATGTTTAATGCGTGTAAAGGTTTAATGTTTAAAGGAAAAGAAAAAAAATAAAAAATTTCCCACCATGTTTAATAATGTTTTAATGGAAAGCATAACTGTATAAATGGGTTCGCTCCACAGATTTATTTTTAAAATGTTTTCTCAAATCTGTATGAGTGTCGGGAGGGTCCATCGGGTTAGGAAGAGGAAATCCGGGTTGGGTCCCTTTAATGTGGTATCAGAGCCCAAGGTTTGAAAATGTTATGGTGGTTTGAAAAATCTCCACGTCCTAAAATGATTTAATGTTTTATTTAAAGGTGCATAAGTTATTTTGACAATTTGAAATGTCCATATGGGAAATTTATAACATGATATGTTTAAATAGCTTACAAAATGTGTACGTCGAGGCCATCTGACCAAGAGGGAGGTTCTGTAGGATTGTTTTGCTCAGGCGAGGAACATATGGATGAGTTTGTTAATTTTCCTATTCCACCTCCTGTTCTTTCAGAGCCTTCACAGGCAGGACCATCACATCCTCCAGAGCCAGCGGGAGTTAATATACCGCTTGATCACATGGCTCAGATTTTAGCCACAACATTTCGTTAGCCTCGTGGCCAAGCAGTGTCCAGTGAGAGGAACCAAGAGTGGGGCAAGAAATTATATTGAGAATAGGGGGATCTTGAAAGGCATAATTCGTGGCTAGAGAGATTCGAGAGAGGGTGTTCAATGTTTATGGGATGCTCAGATGAAGCGGATGGTGACATATTATGCTTTCTGTTGAGAGGCGAGCACTTGGTGGTGGAGCGGTATAAAGGCGGTTGCGGGGGGTGTCACGGACACGGCAAGAGGTTTCAAAAGAAATTCTACCCTACGATCTATAAAGATCAGAAAATTGAAGAATTTTTCAAGCTCGAGCAGGGGACCATGTCGGTGTCAAATTACGAAAAGAAGTTCTCGGAACTAGTGCGACATGTTCCTCTATTTTATGACCACGAGGTATAGAAAAGTAAGAGGTTTGCAGTGGGCCTGAGAAAAGAGATCAAGAGTATTGTGGCGTTAGTTTCTTGTACTCAATATGGACAAGTGGTTGAGGCTGCCATCAGGATAGATAGGAGTTTGAGATTAGCTCCTCAGATTGCATAAGGTTCGCAAGGGCCAAAGAGAGATGGATCTACTTGGACTCAGGGTGGATTCAGTAAAAAGTCAAAGAAGGGAGGAAAACCTGTGGGCGGGTGGTAAGACGGGTTAGGCGTGAGTCTAGTCGAGTTCGGTAAAACCAGGAAATTTGGAACTTTTCGACCAGAACTGGCCAATGCGATAAGTGTGAGGAGGTTTCACGGAGGGGAATGCGGATGGAATTATTGATGTTTGTTACAAGTAAGCAATTAGTCAAGACATTTTGCAAAGGAATGTCCACGAATTAGCCCTATGAATTGAATTCGACTACAATGGCATCAGCCTGTGAGAGGGCCAATTTTAGCTAGTAGAGGTCAGGATCAAAGAGGTGCACCTGGTAGAGGTTCTACTCCTTCTAGTAGACCTAGTGTACCAGTAAGCAGAGGTCAGCCACCCAAAGGACCTCCAGGCCAACTAATGACCCAGGCCAAAGTATTTGCGGTTACCCAAGCGGGATCGCGTCACTAGCTCAGTGCTGTGTAGTCTGATTCGGTATTTGGCTATGATGCTTTCGTATTCTCATAGACCTTGGAGCTACACATTCTTTTATTTCTCACGGGGTTTTATTTCCAAATGTTAATGTAGGTCCGACGTAGGCTAGCAACGCCAGTGGTATCTCTTCCTCACAGGGTTCACGGATAGTAAGAGAATGTTTATTTGGATAGCGGGGTGATTATTGGAAGCCGGGGAGTTTAAAGCATCAACGATGTCGATATCATGAGCTTTGATGTTATATTAGGTATGGATTGGCTATATAGACATTATGCTATAGTGGATTGTTATAAGAAAGAGGTTAGGTTCTGCAGACTAGGGGAGACAGAGGTTGTTTTCTATAAGTTATGGAAGATACTACCTACCAGTACTATGACAGCTATGTGGGCTAGTAAAAGGCTCCGAAAGTCATATCAGGGGTACCTAACTTATGTCCTTGAGGTGAGGGATAGTGGTAGTCGGCGGAAGATGTTCCATTGATGGAATTTTGGATGTATTTCAAGGATCTTCGAGGGTATACCTCAGGATAAGAGATTGATTCCAGTTGAATTGGCCCTTGGGGACGGAACCAATCTCTAAGGCACCTTCTGGGATAGGCTCCTCCATAGTTGAAAGAATTGAAAGTACGGATGGAGGGCTTGTGAGTGGGGTTTTGTCAAGTAGAATTACTTTTGCCTTTAGGGGCCCAGGTTGTTTGTGAAGAAAAAGGATGGAAGTCTGAGATTGTGTATTGATTAGAGAGTTGAATAAAGTGTGATACCAATCAATGCAAACTTCCCGCGGATTGACTATCTTTTTTATCAATTACAGGGAGCGAGGGTATTTTCGAAAATTGATCTGAGGTTAGGTTACCATCAATTAAAGATCTGGTCAGAGGATATTCCCAAGACAACTTTCAGAACATAGTATGGGCATTACGAGTTCTTAGTCATGCCATTTGGACTAGCTAATGCCCCAACTGCTTTTATGGATCTTATGAATAGGATCTTTCAGCCTTATTTAGATTAGTTTGTTATAGTATTCATTGATGACATTTTGATCTATTCGGTGATAAGAGGAAGATCATGAAGACATCAGAGTTGTTTACATATTCTAAGGGAACATCAGTTGGATGCCAAACTCGGTAAATGCAGTTACGGTTAGCCGGTGTTGCTTTCGGACACATGTGATTTCAGCGGAGGGGGTTTCTGTTGATCCTCAAAAGATTGAGGCAATTGTGAACTGGAAACCACCTACGAATGTGATAGAGATACGAAATTTTCTGGGTTTGGTAGGGTACTATCGGAAGTTTGTTAAGGGGTTTTCGAAATTAGCGGCTCCTTTGACTAAATTAACAAGGAAAGAGGAAAATTTTGTATGATCAGAGGCATGTCAGCAAAGCTTCGATGAACTAAAGTGAAAATTGACCTCAGCCCTAGTTCTTACACTTCCGTCAGGGCGGGATGGATATACAGTGTATTACGATGCTTCCAGACAGGCCTTAGGGTGTGTGTTGATGCAACATGAAAATGTGATAGCATATGCTTCGAGACAATTGAAGAAGCATGAGCAGAATTATCCGACACACGACCTAGAGCTGGTTGTTGTAGTCTTTACTCTACGGATATGGAGGCATTACTTATATGGGGTTCCATGCAAAATTTTTACAGATCACAAGAGCCTTCAGTATTTATTCACACAGAAGGAGTTAAATATGAGACAGAGGAGATGGGTTAAGCTCATTAAGGATTATGAGTATACTATTGAGTACCATATGAGAAAAGCTAATGTGGTAGCTGATGCTCTCAGTAGGAAACCTACGGGTTCCATATCTCACCTAAAGGTTGTGTACCTCCCTAGACTTATGGAATTTAGGTCTTTAGGAATGAGACTAGAGTTGACAGATACTGGAGCTTTACTAGCTACATTTCATGTTTGTCTGGTACTGATAGACAAGATAAGGGAGCCACAAACTCAAGATCCGACCGTGATTAAGTTGAACAAGGAAGCCGAGTCTAGGCAGCTGAAGGGATTTTCAATACGGGCAGATGGTACATTGATGATGGGTCACAGGTTGTGTGTACCGGCTCACTCTTCTACATATGCGCTGCATCTGGGAAGCATTAAAATGTATCATACCCTGAGGGAACACTACTAGTGGAGGGGTATGAAGAAAGATGTTGTAGAGTTTGTCTCCAGATGTCTCATTTGTCAACAAGTTAAGGCTGAGCATCAAAGACTTGCAGGGCTCTTACAGTCTCTTAGATCCCTCGGTGAAATGGGAGAGAGATACGATGGACACTGTGGTAGGACTTAGCGTTGCCGCCAAGTGGTTATGGCGCGATAAGGGTGTTGTTGATAGTCCGGCGAGTAGCTGTTCTACCTATGAAAAACAATGACTCAGTTGAGAAGTTGGTTGAGTTGTATGTAAAAGAGATTGTAAGACTTCACGGTATGCCAATATCGATAGTATAAAATGAGATCCTGATTTACTTCCGATTCTAATGACTTCTGGAAGGCTGGGTAATGATTACATTCAATATGGCTTCCATCCTCGAGACGGATGGCGATCTGAAAAAATTATACAAACATTGGAAGATATGCTCGGGCTTGTGTGTTAGAGTTTAAAAGGAAGTTGGGATAGACATCTACCATTAATGGAGTTTGCCTCTGACAATAGTTATCAATCGAGCATTGAAATGGCGCCTTAGAGGCCTTATGAAAGGAAGTGTAGGACTCCATTATGTTGGGATGGGGTAGGTGAAAATTGTTAGGTCAAAGGAAATTGTCTAGGTCCACGGCCGGATAATGTTAAGGTTATCGAGGGGATAGATTAAAGATAGCACAAGATCTGACAAAAGTTTTGTTGATAGCCCAGAAGGAGAGATCACGGAATTTAAGGTGGGGATCAGTATTTATGAGGATATCGCGCGGAAAAGTGTGCGATTCGGAAAGAAAGGGAAGTTAAGTCCCCGCTATATGGGACCTTATGAAATTGTGGAAAGAATTGGGAAGGTAGCGTATCAGTTGAAGTTTCAACCTGAATTGGCCAGAATACATGATGTCTTTTACATTTCTATGCTTCGAAAGTATATGGCAAAACCTTCACATGTGTTAAGGAATCAACCAGTTGAATTGAAATAAGACTTGACTTATGAAGAAAGACCGGTTCAGATTGTTGATCAAAGGATTAGGTTCTTTGAAACAAAGTGATTCCTTTAGTGAAGATGTTGTGGATGAATCATGGCGAAAGGCTGACATGAAGCGTGAAGATCGGATCTGGGAACTCGATATCCACACATTTTAGTCGAATTTATGATATTTAAATTTTGAGGGCTGAAATTTTTATAAGGAGGGTAAGTCTGAGACCACACAATTCTTGTTTCCATGAATTCGTTTTCGATAAGTTATGTATTTGACTAGAAACGGTCAAATGAAAAGAAATTTTTGAAAAACGAGCCCTGAAAATCGCAAATGTTCATAATAATGTATTGAGTCTAAAGAAATTGAAACTGATTAAAACGGAATTCGTTTAAGGGGTTTTTGAAGCGTTCGACGATTTATGACGAAAATGCCCTTTTTACAAAATAGTTTTTAAAATATTCCTTGTACCCCGGAATTTTTCTAAAGCATGTTCATGATAGGAAATAAGTTTAATTAGAATCTTCCATGGTCAATTTATGATTGGACAATCATGGAATATTTTTAAGTTTTTATCGTATTGGGGTATTATTTTCAAGGAGGGCACTAGGGTATTAAATGAGTAAGCCTAATCTAAGTAAGCAAGCGAGAACCCCGATAGAATGGTGCCATGTAGAAACAGTGATCCCATGCTTGATTAAGAATGGACCTATGAGAGCTTGCCATTAACTTTGATATTTGTCATAAAGTAGTTAACTTAACTTTGGTTAGTTGATGAGTTAAAGTTAACTAAAGTCAAAATGATATTCATGTTAGCTAACCATGAGAGTTAGTTAAGCCTAACTATGGTTTAAGTTAGTGGGATTTGATGGAAAAATAAGTGAACATAAAGTGGTTTTGGTTTCTTTTGGATTATATGGTTAGATATGGATCAATTAGAATTCAAGGATGCTAACCAATGGCATGTTGTTAATTTAAAGACAATCAGAGGGTAAATTAGGCATGAAAAAATATCATTAAAGTTCATTTGGCTTGGCTTTTGGGTGCTTACGGGTGAACCAAAATTGAAAGGGAAAAAGGGAAGCAAAAAGGAAGCATGCAAGGGAGACAATTTTGGAAGCCCCTTTCCAAGCCATTGAAGTAATTCTCATGCCATTTCAAGTCCATTTCAAGTGTTCATCATGTCCATGAAGTACCCTAGATCAAATCCTAAGTGAAAAATCAAGTTTTTAAGGTGAGATCACTTACTAGTCTATGTGAATTTGAGGTTAATGGAGGAAATGGTTATATGATGGTGTAAATGAGTTTCTTGGCATGTCTTTACGTAGATTTGAACAAGAGATTTCATTTGAATTCAAGTTAACACCAAGACACCAAAACTATTAAGGTAAGCAATTAGGTTTTATGGATTTATTTATCTAAGCCTTCAATTGAGTTATGTTAAGGCTTTAGCTATTAAATTGACATGATTCTATGTTGATTTTGCTAAGAAATTGAAAAGAAAAAGTGAGATTATAAGGGTTGTAATTTTCGGTCAATATTGGATGTTAATGGAAGTGATGTTTGGTTGGTTTTAATTGATTTAATGACATTAATTGAATATTTGAAGGAATTAATGGAATTAAAAGTTGAAAAGAAAATGAGATATGGCATGGAGAGGGTTCGGCCAAGAGAGGGTTTAATTGGAAATGCATTGGTTTGCTTGCTGAGTGAATCAATGGCATTTGATAGTGCATTCATCTGCAATTGTTGAAAGAAAATCGAAGAATTGAAGAAATAATGATGAATGTGTGACATGTAGAGGATTCGACCACCTAGGAAAAGTATGAAAATTGAGTTTCAATTGATTTTAATCAATTGGAAGTGAGTAAATGCTTAAGAGATATTAAATTAAAGTTTTAAGAAGAGGTGGTTAGAGTATAAGTAAATTTTTCGCTAAGGTGAAGGAGCATTATGGGTTTTTCACTTTAAGTATGCTAATGGTTTGATTTAAGGCTTGTAATGATGTTGTCATGAGCATTGATTTAATTGGAAGTGAATTGGATAAGTTGATATTAAGTTGAATAAGAAAATGCTTAAGAGTTGCTTTCTAGTTTAATAGAAAGTATATTATAGTTAAAGGTTTAATTGAATATTGTTAAGGTATGAATGTTAATGAATTTTATGGATAATGTAACTTGTAGGAGGAAAGTGATTAAGGACAAAGGTGGAAGGTTTTAAAGGAGGAAAAAGGGCTTAATTAACTAAGGTGAGGGAAAATGTAAATGCTTATGGAAATATATATATATATATATATATATATATATATATATATATATATATATATTAATAAGCTCTTCCTTTTACAAATATATATATTTATACCTATGTTATAAATGTTTAAATGAAAAGGAAATGTGGTTTTCTTAACTTTAATTATGTTGAGAAAATATGAAATGATTATAGTTTCATAGTTTTATAAAGTATGATTTATGATCATATTAAATGAAATGTTTATGAATATATATCTCTGTATACATATGTTTATATGAAAATGTTTATGATTGAATCCATGGTTACCTTATGTTACAAAGATAAAGTTTAAAGGAAAGTCGACTAAAGTGCTTTAAGCGTACATGGTACATGGGAAAGTTATAGGATTTTTATAGAGGGAATGGAAGAGTGATGCATATTGTCATGCACGTGAAAAGTATGAAAAGGTTACCAACGCACGATATGATTTATTCCATAGTGCAATGGTATCTAAAAGAAAGGCACGATTTATCAGAGGTTCTTTTTGGGCCATCGATGATCATAAGACTGTTTCGTCGGAGGTTCTTTTATGGGCCAATGGTAATAATCTAAGATGTTCCATTGATATGACTGATTCAAGAAGGAAAAGAAAGTAAAGTAAATGTTTAATAAAATGAGATATTTATACAATTGTTTTACACATTTTATTTGAACTATATCTGTAAACGTTATTTTCCTATGAATTGTGCTCTCACTGAGCTCGTTTAGCTCACCCTCTTTCCAAATGTTTTATAAAATGTTTTTAGGGGCAGAGACTAACGAGTAGTTCAAGTATCCTCAGGCCCAGTGAAACTTCCGCCTCACGCAACGACCATTTTTTGAAAATGTATAGACCTTTTTTTAAATAACTACTTGTACACCTTTATTTTGTATTGTATATATGTATTAAAGAAACGAACTACTTAGAGCTCCGATCCTCCTCAGGTGGTAGAGGTACAGAAGGCTGGTATAATCCTCGACACTGAAAGCCTAACTGCTATAAAATATTGTTTATATTTGGGGTGCAGGTTCAGAAAATGATTTAAATTTTGATTTGTTCGTGGTGACTTGATGTCCCAGAGTTGACGTGGAGTAAACGAACATTATCGGGAGGTAAATGCCTATCATGTAGTTGTAAATCGAATGTCCCAAAAACAGGAAACTCGACTACCTTTTCTACAAAAATGTTTAATCATATAAAAAGGTCATGAATTGTTTGGTGTTATATCAAAATAAAATAAAAATTTCCCACCATGTTTAATAAGGTTTTAATGGAAAGCATAACTGTATATAAATGAGTTCGTCCACATATCTACATTTTAAAAATAGTTTAAAAGAAATGTTTTCTCAAATCATGATGAGTGCTCTAGAGAGGGTCCTTGCCAGGGAAGAGGAACCGGCTGAGTCACTTCATTAGGTACAATCGTAGTGAACCTTAGTACAATCTTAGTGAACATGAGGTACTACCTTAGTGAACATGAGGTACTATCTTAGTAAACTTGAGGTACTATCTTAGTAAACCTGAGGTACTCCCTTGTTGAACTTGAGATACTACCTAAGTGAATTTGAGGTACTACATAAGTGAACCTAAGGGTACCACCTTGGTGCTCTAAAGTACTACCCTAGTCAATGTTGGTTAATTCATTAGTGTAACCTCATAGGTATTAAAAGACACTACCTTAGTGAACCATATGCCTGGTCTTAGTGAACCTTAGGTGTAACCTACATGAACCTTAGGTAATACCTTAGTCAACCTAAGGTGCCACCTAAATTCCTAAATTAACTTGGGGTAGTACCTTATTAGTTAGTAAAACCTCTTAGGTACTACCTTAATAAAACCTCTTAGGTACTATCTTAATAAAACCTAATACTTCCTTAGTGGACCCTAGGGAATTCCTTAGTGAAACCTCTTATGTACTATCATAATGAACCTTAGACACATAGTGAACCTTAAAGACTACCTTACTTAAACTAAGGTAGAATCCATATTGGCAAACATGTTAACATCTTATGATTGTTTATATCCATGACTTTCTTGTCATATTTTATATTGTATATACAAAAGATGCCAAACTATTGTTTGATTTGATTGAGTTAAATAGAACAACTGTTTGCAATATAATTTTATTTTTAGCATCTTTTGACTGTGCAAATAATTTTGTCTTATAAGAAGCAAAGCCTACCTTAGTGAAGCAACTTAAGAGGGATTGGAGGAAAAAAGCATGCTTACAATTTAGAAGAAGCATTCCTCTTATAAATTGTATTTATGAAATCAATTTGTTTCCATGTCCCCATGTTAATTGAACCATGGAAATTAATTTTATTTTTCTAGTTATAATGATAACACAATTTTTATATTTAACAAAACTTTATCTCAAGTAAAAGCTAGATTAGGCCAATATTTGTGTGATTCTAGAATTGTTTTTGTTTTTTGTTTAAGTTTTGTTATTCCTCCTATGGAACTAAATCTTCTACTTCAGGTAGAGGGTATTGAGTGCAGTCCGATAAAGGGATGAAGAGTACAATTGTGTGATTGGGACTTATAAGATGATACTACAGGATAACCTTAATCCAGGGGGTCCTTTTTATCATCAGAAGAAGTATGTCGCATGCCTAGCCTGCGCGCCGTGCCTGAGTCGTGCGCCCGCCCGGTCTCTGTCGCACACGCATGGCCTTCTCCTCGTCGCGGATAACGCAACGCCACACCGGCCGCCACAGAGCGTTTATATCGCACGCACATCCGGGAAGTTAAGCATAGTGCCTTGCCCGACTGTCACAACATAGAACACTATGTCGCAACATGGAAGACCTGATGTCCTTGAACTCTTTGTCGCGACGTAAGGTATACTCTTAGATCGCGGACACAATTACAATCCTCTATCTGCACACAATTTCAAGCAACTCTCATCACTTATTATCAAATTCTTCGTCACTTATCGTGAACTTCGAATTCCTTGCCCTAGACTCCGTCATCGTGACAAGAAATTACCTCAGAGTACCTAAAATCCTCCAGGCTGCGCTAAACTCGCCGCGACACAAAATATTTTGTCGCGACATAAAAACTCTTGGTCTTCGACGTAAACTCAGATGACATAATAAAGACTCCCTTTGTGGAGCCGCGACATAAATTCTATTCACCTTGGTCAACTCTGTCGCGACATAAAAATATTTTGTCACAACATAAAAACTCTTAGTCTTGACCAAACTCTATCGCGACATAAAAACCCCACTCCATCAAACTTGCAACACTTGACCTCTTTCGTGGTCGCCTCGACGCGATATTGAAAACTTCTCTGGCTGACATCGTCACAACAGAAACAGCACCGTCACGACATTAAAATATATGTCATACTAAGAAATTTCCTCGTAGTCTAAAGAACCATGTCACACATAGAACTCCCCAAGGCGACACAAAGACCGTAAAACTCGTCGCGACTAAGAAAACCGTTGTCGCACCTTTTACCCAAACTATGAAGAAGCCTTCTCTGGATTTTCCTTGAATCTCCAACTCTTATCCAAACACAAATTAATATAGTAGCCTTTGCATAATAAAGGCAACATAAAAACTGGGAAAAACTTGCCAACTGTGTTGAACAAAACAAAACGAGTTTCATTGCACCTCTTTTCTCTTACATTAATAGAAACTGGAAAAACTGTCAGATTTTACAGTACACACAAAGCCACAACCGGCCTTCTTCTCCACTAAGATCTCAAATGTGTCCATCTCCGGTGTACTCCAAAGAGACTGGAATAAAGCCCCCCACAACGGGGTGAGCAATGCCCAGTAAAGGAAGTCTCCTACAAGGGCTACTCCCCACCTAACTTCACATGCAATGTCAGGATTCACACATTCACACCCATTTAAGTAAAAACGTGCACATTTCTATATGAAAGACTACATGCCATGCCCCATGTCTCAAGCCCTCACCGACTCCCTCACACATGCATTTGTCATGTATGAAAATCAAGCTCAAACAAAAGAATTTGTTTTGAACCATTAGACGAATCCTTCGATAGAAAACCCATCGACAACCTCTCGATATAAACTGCTGACAAGCCCCGATAAAACCTATCGGGAAACCCATAAAACTCATTGGATAACCCTCCGATATCATTCATTGGAAAACCCTCTAATAAAACCCATCGAATAACCCTCTAATGAAACCGCTTTGTTCAAACCCAAGCCATGCACTCACACCCGTTTCACATGATGTCCCCTTGCATATGCAATGCAGAATGCCATTACATGTTTTTTCATATTCCATGCATGATGAGAGCCACAAGCAACATTTATGATTCATGGATAATCATATCTACAGCATACAAATTGCATCATAATACAACCCATTTAAATACATCAGTTCAACATATATCCACATGATTTTCACACACTCAAGGTGGGTGATGTCATCTAATCAAGCAAACACATAAACTCGGATCTTCATGTTCAAACATATAACAAGACAATACGCTTCAGCATAATACCCATGTCCAAGATCGACACACTACAAAATCATCATACTCAAGCCCGTATTTTCCAGCAAGCACAACCTACTTTAGAACTGCAGTTTCGAGAATAGAAAGGACCTAGAAACTGGTCCAAAATTTACCAACAGTTTGATCACAACTGTTCTTGCACCAGCCCAACTGTTAGGGCTACACCCCATGGCCATCAAATGTCCCTTAGACAAGGACTAAACAAAGTAGCAAACAACCCCTACCTCTTGGAGCGCAGTCCAACTCACTTCTTAAGCATCGAACTCTCGTTGTTCAACGGGCCAATACCAGAGAAAACCTGACTCCTTCCTCCTTCCTTTCTCCTTCTTCTTCTTCTTTTCCTTTCTTTACCGAACTAGTTTGGTCTAGGTTGAGAACACCTTTCTCAATCACTTTGACAAATGGCAATTTCTTATGCCATTTGTTTTTCATGCCAATTCACCCACCACTATAATCATGCAAGATAGAACACACACTTGCCTCCCATGCCACGGCAACCATCTTGTCCGTGCCACATGGCATCATCTTCATGCTGGTGTGGCCATATCATTTGTCTATTCGCCTCAAAATACGTGGAATTGACGTCCTCGAATTGAATGACTGACTATATGTAGCTAGATTTACGAGACTCAACTCAACGATGTGGTCTGTGTCGTTATCCGAGATCTAGCAAATTCCTTGTGCTTGCAAATTGCATCGTAACGGTAATCTATCGCTACACTTACCCAGTCCTCACATTCTTCCCCTTAAAAGAATTCTCGGCCCCGAATTCACACACACATATGCATAAGCAATCACATGCGTACATGCAACGCCATTCATTCCAATGACTAAACCACGTGACTGGGCCCTCAAACAGAGAAGGATCCGTACACATCGTGTCCCCGGCCCTATGTTGCCTCCTCCACCTCTCTAAGGTCGCGCCACAACACCTTCACTAGCCTCACAGTCTTATGTTGTACAACCTGGTCTCGGCTATCCAAAATACGCACAGGTCCCTCCTCAAAGGTCCCATCTGCATCAACAACAAGCTCACCTCAATCCACTACATGAGTCGGATCTAGAGTGTACTTCCGGAGCATGGAGACATGGAATACGTCATAGACACCTAATAAACTCGATGGTAAAGCCAGCCGATACGCAACTATGCCCACCATCTTGGTATCTCTCATGGGCCCGATAAAACCTTGGTTATGCTTCCTCGCTCAACTACTACTCCTCTCAGGTATCACCTTTAAGAAGACGCGTGATCACCGCACCAAACTCTTAGAGGTCAGCCACCGCTGTCAGAATCCTCACCGGGCCTTAAGTCATGAGAAGATGCTTCTGTATCAAACCCACCTTCTTAGAGGTGCTCAACAATCTGACCCATGATCCGCCTTAACAACCTGAGATCGATAGCCTCCATATACGCCTCATGTGGCATCATCCGTATATTCACTCGATAATTGCTTATGCTGTGTTTAATTCCACTCAAGGCAAGTGCTCTTCCTAACTATCCCAAAATCCGTGACACATGCTCGCAAGATGTCCCTAAGACCCATATGGTCCTCCCATCACCATCCTGCTCGCTGATGAAACTAAACATCATTACAATCGCTGGCCCCCATGGCCTTTTGGTTTCCAAAAGTGTACCGTGAACCTAGGATCCTTGTCCGATATAGACACTGGTACTCCATGTAATCGATAACTGTGATGTATAACTCTCAGACACCTCTTTGCGTGAAAGTCATCCGTGAGATTACCGTAGTGCCGACTTGGTGAGCTGGTCCACTATCACCCACATCGCATCATGCCTCTATGATGTCCATGTCACAAAATCCATTATGACATGTTCCCATTTCCACTCAACTATCTCCAATGGTTGAAGTAGTCCCGCGCAGCCTTTTAATGCTCAAATTTCTTTATTTGTTAACACGTGAGGCATCATTTGACAAAGTCCCTCTAACGTGCCTCTTCATCCCACTTCTTAAGAATAATGGTGGCAAAGATTCTGCATATCTAAAGACCCGATGTACTATAAACGAGAGCAATGGAACTTCTAAGGACTTTCGACCTTTCACCGGGAACCACGACCATCCCCTCATACGCCGTAAGATCGCCATTCGCATGAACGCCTACCTTCATCACGTAACCTCGTCTGTACCCGCCTCTAATGGCGTCATCTCTCATTCGCCTTTGGAACTCAATCACTCGCTTAGGAATGAAAACCACTAAAACTCCCCAAAAACACACTAAGCCCGACCACTGCATCAGAGTCTAAATAGTCTCGCACCGAAAGCATCCGCCACTCGGAAGCTACAATTAGCTAAGCACTCGACTCGATTTAGTGCATCAACCACCTCACATTTGCCTTACCGTGATGGTACGCAAAGTGAAGTCATAACTTCCGCATGAGTCCCATCTACGTTGCCTCATGTTGAGGTCCCACTACGTGAAAATATACTTCAAACTCTCAGGGTCCGAATACTAAACTCAAGCCACCACTGGAGCAGGTGGTGCCAACGAAGGCAAAGACTACAGGCTTCGCCAACCCATGTCAGCGTGTGGTAATGCTTCATGATTCTTAGCCGTCTAGAACTATAAGCCACAACCCTTCCGCATCGCACTCACATACATCTCGCCTCCATCTTAGCGCATCACAATACACTATGCACCTCCCGTCCCCGTCCGAGACTATCGCACAAAGAGCCAAAGTAAGCCTCCTTTTCACCCCTCGAACACCTCTCACACGTGTCATTCCACTGAACTAGTTCTCCTTCCGACTCAACCTGTCATGGTCGCTAGCCAGGAGAAATCCTCAATAAACTCCATAAGACCCTACCAATCCCAAGAAATCAAGTGATTCGAAGACCGACTTCTCACCTCCCCAAATCATAACAAATCAACCTTCTCATGGTATACCGACACACCTGAAACCGACACTACGTGTCCCAAGAATTTCACCTCAAAAAGCCAAAATTCACATTTGTTGAACTTGGCATACAACTGATGGAATCTCAAAACCTGAAGAATAACCCCTCAAATGATCCTCATGCTCCTCCGCAGACCTGGAGTAAATCAAAATGTCGTGAACAAAGATTACGAAAAACTAATCCAAATAGGGTTGGAATACCCTATGCATGAGATCCATGAATGTTGCTGGTGCATTTGTCAATTCGAAAGGCATCACTGTGAACTCGAAATGCCAGTACCACATCCTAAACGTTGTCTTAGGGATGTTAGCCTCTTTAATCCCTTAAATAATGGTGGTCCAAGGCGGAGATTCATCTTAGAATACACTCGCACTTCCTCTCAATTGATTAAAAATCATCAATCCTTGCAGTAAAACGATTCTCGATCAGAAACTGCTCAACTGTCGACAGTCAATTTACATCAAGGGTTTTGTCCTTCTTCTTAGCAAATATAACCGGAGCGCCCCAAGGTGAAGCCTTACCATCGAAACCTGTCCACACCTCGTAATTGGACCTTAAGCTCCTACAACTCAATAGGCGCCATCCTATGCAGAGTCATAGAAATGGGCGATGTACCAGGGTGTAACTCAATCATGAAGTCTACATACCTCTACTGAGGTAATCCCGATAGTTCATCCGAAAAAACGTCCTCATATTCACAAACAACCTGAGGTAGACCCGACTCTTGTCTCAGGCTTTCTGCCCTCCGCAGGTGGCGCCTCTGCCAGCCAACCCATTAACTGCACATGCCACCTAGAGTTGTACACGACCTGGTGTAAAGCATCATGTTTACCCCCCTGAAAAATAACACAAATATCATCCCGTGTGTAGGCAGTAATTCTCCTACGATCACAATCAATGACGACTCGATGTGCCATCAACCAGTCCATCCCAAGGATGACATCAAACTCCGACATGTCCATGACCCTTAGGTCCACAGTGAGTTAAATCCTGGAGATCCCTAACTCACAATCTCGACATATCAGAGCAACACTCACCCTGGTTCCTGTAGAGCTCACATACGCCTAAGGTCTCAACCTCTAAGCCCCAATTTTTCACACATGATGCAACAAGAATGAATAAAGATTGTTCAGATTCAAACAATACTCTTACCATAGGCGAGTAAACATACCTTGTATAACCAATTGGTCTCACACTTCGTCAAGGGTGCAACGGCGCAGGACACACCGGGTCCCTGAACCCGACGAGTGAGAGTCAATACGCCCCACCTCGACCCATACTGGCCCCTCTCGCCCACCGGACGTGGTAGGTACATGTCGACTCGAGGCCGAGCATCGCTCCCCGGCCTACGCTGCAAGAAGGAAATAAACTGCGGCCTGGAAAGTGTGCCTCACTCTACGATCGGGACTGCAGCCATAACTCGAGACTCGCTCTATGGGCACTGGTCTCACAGCCCAAGTTGATGGCAATGGAAATATGTCATCGATCCTAACTGGCTAGGAGCCCTGATCTAACCTTGGCTTTGATAGCCACAGCCCTGTCCCTAAAATCCTAGTGGAATAGAAGTCTTCCAATTTCTTTCCCCGACCAAGGCTGACCTCCTTCCTCTTATCACTGCAAGACTCGTATCTCTGATGCTCCATGCACATCTAACTCTCTATGGCCATAGTCTGCCCGACTCATGGAGTCCATGTTCCTAGAGCAGGAGGAATCTATAATCTTGCTTCCAATGACAAATGATCCTAGAACTTTCACCTTTAGCCATGTCTATACACATAATCATCCCCAAATGTGCTAATTCGTGAGCTTAGCCACATTTGAGTTACCAACATACCTTGCTTCAACTCAAGCGAACCTGCAGCTTGCACGCCCAGCGCATGCCGGGAAAACTTACTCATGAAGAGCTCTTGGAGCTCTCCCCATGTCATCATCTCCAGATCCCTTGAGGCTTTAATCCAATCCCACCATACCTGGGATTCACCTTCTAGCTTAAATGTAGCTAGCCTGATCCTCGTGGCATCGGAGGTAATCTCCATAGCCTCTAAAACCATTTCGACTTGCTGGAACCAATGGTCGCCTACCAATCGATCCCCTCCCGTAATGCCTGAGGATGTTCCATAAACCTCTAGAGGTTAATTGGTCCTCCCTGGCCCTCAACTGCACTGTACTCTCGAGTAATAAAGAACAGCTGCAACACTCCATAGCCTCTTACAAAGGTCCGTTAGTCGGCACAGGCTGGGCCTACTATTGGCTCTGGCCACCTACGTCCCCTTCCTCGACTTGCCATCTATAACACCCTTAAATTGAGATTTTCCCCTTTTTCCTGCTCAATTAGTAGTGCATATGCCACCGCTATAATATACTCATAATCAACTAACAGTATCTGTTCATTCACCGAACTCTAAGTCATTTTCACCTTAGTGTTCAACATTTCCTATACACTATTCACCAAGTATATAAATCACACAATACATAACACAATATCATGTAGTGTATAACACATAGTAATTCATCAGGATGCACAATGAATGCATGATCTAACTCATGCCCATCAAGTCCTATGTAATCATATACCTAATTCCTGACACTGAACTATACTACTAGGGTCCGACCTCTAGCTCTAGGTATTTATAAACCTATGCTTTGATACTACGTCAGGACGCCCAACTCAGGTCCTCTTTTTTTTTTTTTTTTAACCAATGTAAGAAGTCTCGGTCACACGTAATACCTTTATCGTGTGGGACTGCCAAATTTTTGCAAGGCAGCCTCTGCCGCCGACCGGTCTATCCCGGCGGCGCATGACCCTTCTCCTCGCCGCAACACAATGGGCACCACACTCCAGCTGTGATTGCAGCGTCTTTGTCACACGCGATAGCCCGGGTTGCGACGCTGTGCCTGGGCCCCCACTCGCGGCACCATAGAACACTATGTCATAACATGGAAGACCTCATGTCCTTGAACTCTCTATCGCGATGTAAGGTATACTCTGTTGTGACATAATTTAAGCAACTCTGTTACGACATCAAATTCTCTATAGCGATGTAAACTCGCTTAGCCTTTAACCTAGACTCGGTCGCGACAAGAAAATACTCTGTCGCGACCTAAAACCCTTTGTCTAGGCTAAACTCTATCGTGAAACAAAAATATTTTGTCGCGACTAATTAGTGCCTAAAAAGTACTATTTTGAGCCCTATTTATTGTAGGATTTGAGCACTTTTTGTGTACTAATCAACCGAATTAACCCAATTTTCACATTAAGGTCCCGACTATTCTACTGATCGCATTTTGTGGCTAATTTTGTAGTTTTTGCAAGCTATTTTTTGTTGAGTCGATCCAAGCACGAAGAATTCGAGTCAACTTAGTATCATAGACAAATCAAGGAAAGAAGAGCAGAAGAGACAAGGAAAATGAAGCAATGCAGAAGATTTTGGCAGGCTGCGAATATTTATGGTGCTAAATTTTTCCTTGTTAAATGTTTCATCCTCATGACATTTTGACTTTTTTTGTCACTTTTGTTTGTCTCCCCACTTGCCCCCATCAGAAAAGTGCTTGTTTTGATCTTTTTGGTAATTTTGTATCGGTATTGTTTATAGCACTCCAAGGCGTGACATCAGAAGAACTCTTTGATCATTAATAAAAATTCTGTGCCAACCCTTCGCGCTCCTTCGCTTTTTCTTTTTCCTCACTTTCTCTCCCTTTCTCACTAGCCAAACACCCTCCGAGGATGACAACTCGGAGGATGAGTGGCTAGAAACCCTTTCTCCTTGAAGAAGAAGGCTACTGGACAGGGGATATAAGGCAAACTGAGGGTTTTCCATGTTTTAACGGAGGTATTTTCTATCATTTATGGTTTGCCCAAACGTTTACTTTAATCCCTTCCTGCTAAGTTTTGAATGATCGATATTTGATAAGCTGGGTTCATTGATGCTTATTGCTAGATCCATTGACATTCGTTAGTTATCATCTATGGGTTATTGGAAAGGTGATTCAAGGATGTCTTTGTTTTCTCCAATGTAGGTTTGATCCCTTCGTTCACCTTAAATGGTCGTAAGACTTTTGCAAGCTTAGAATTCATTGTATGCTTATTGCCGATGCAAAAGGATATTCATTAGTTATCATTTATTAGCCGCTGAAAGTGAGTCAAGGTGATGTTATTCATTGTCTCAAACCATAACAGGGAAAAATACCAAATTTTCAAAGATATTTATTTAGGGTTCGCTTTTATACCTACACGAAGATCCGCTTTAGGAAAGCGCTATAGGCTCCAAATTCTTCCCAACGCAAGGAAAATGGACCCGAAAACCCTCAATGACCTTTAAAACCCAAATCCAGTAGCCTAACACTTCAAGGAAACTTCTTTTACATTTTATTTTATTTAACTTTCAGTTTTCCAAACAATACCCCTTATTGTTTTTATCACCACCTTAAAATCCAAAACAAATTCACCATTTTGGCCTTCACTGCAAGTCATTTGTGTGAAGAAACCATCCTCAGAAACCGACCAGAGCCACTATACTACAAGAGCTAGGGCTACGACAAGAGGAGGAATTTAGGTATACTTTGTTGATTCCGCACAATCCTATCGGGCACGTAAATCAAATGGCGCCATTGCCTAGGATGATGCCTATGCAAATGATATGATGAACACTTGTGATCCTCATCACAAGTATTGGTGAATTTTCCTTTCTTTTTCTGTGTAATATTTTTCTGTCTGTTTGTTAATTTTGTTTCCCTGTTTTTTTTTTTTTTTTTAGCTAACCCTAACCCTTTAGGTAGGACTGTTTCTTGGTTGTCTTATGTCTGCCCTATTCTTACTGTAAGAGAACATGTTCCAGTGGGTAAGGAATTCTGAAGGCATGTTTATCAAAGTCAGTGTTCTACAAGAGTCCAATTCTGAATTGAATATTAGTTTTAACCAAATGGAACACCTAGAGGGAGAGCAACACGGGTCACACTCAAAGTGAGAGAAATCCTACGCATATAGGGTCCATGAGGGACTATAGAAACCCTCCACCTGATGAGTGTGTCTCTCATGCACCTGTGCCTCCAACAATCGAACCATATGGAAATGCTACAACCCTAAAGTTAGGAACCACTCCAAACCCCATGGGGACCAGAACCTATATAATATGCACCTCCTGCACATCCACAAAGATGCTTCTTCATTCAGCTCAACCACCACGCCAACCTCTCCAGCTTGAACAAGCCACTAACTCCACGTTGTCAAGGGTGACTTGCGGGGAGAGCAAAGACATTCAATGCCCAATTAAGTCAAACACCATACTATGGAGAGCTTCCTGAACCATAAACAGGATTTTCTTCAAAGTGACCGTGATCAAAAGATTGAAATCCTGCAATATTCCATTTCAAGGCTCACCAATCAACATATTCATCAAGAGGAAAAGAGTCCAGAGGAAGAGTGCCTAAGTGACACCATGGTGGAGGAGTAGTGTCAACAGAAGCTATTATTTGAATCCTCATATATTGGTGTTGTTGTCTGTCTGTGGGAAAAGAAAGAATTAATCTCCCTAATGCTGACTAAGGAGGGCAGTGGAAAAGAAGCAGGGGAAGAGCCAAAAAAGCTTATCCTTCAACCAATTCCCATAAAATTGAATCCTAGTGCCACTACCCAAGCCACCAAAAGCCCACTGCCAGCAGCACCCTCTCCTGACCCAGTGCATATCCTGCCTTCACCTACAGCACATTCAACACCTGAAACACCTATTGCAAAGGCCATCCCATCTACACTGCCACCGCAAAACCTCAAGAAATTAGCGGCCATTGTTCAAACTTGTGCCACTACATCAAAGACTTTGGCAACTGCTCATACTGCATGGCACAACGAATGGTTCGGGTGTTGGTTCAGATGTGGAGCACCTGGACCTCAGCATTTCTACAAGCTCCACCAGTTTCAGCAGCCTCCAAAGGCTTGAGAAACTGGTTTTGGGGGGGTCTCAGTTTCCCCCACTTTTTGTTTTGATTTTTCTGTTTTATTTTATTTCGATTTATTTAGTTTTTCTCTTTAGATTTCCTCCAATTTTAATTTAATCTTTGTTTCTAGCTTATTTTTTAATATTTTTTAATTTTTTCGGAAAGTTATTATGCTTTATGTCAAAATTTTGAAGCAGGGGAGATGCTGGAGCCAAAGGAAAAGCCCGTAAAATTTCACGTTGTTGAAATTTTGCAACCTAATACCAGAGAGTCGCGAATTTTCAGATGCTACTTAAAATTTTCCAAGATGCGACTTCCCACCGCTAATTAGTGTAGGTTACGAAATTCTCGCATCACTCGTTTTGTTTCCATAACTTTCTCACCCGGACTCTGTTTTAGGTAATTTTGGTACCGTTGGAAAGCTTAGAGAGTGTAGAATCCAAATCTAGCCAGAAAGAATACTTTTGGAATTTTTATAAAGGCAAAATTTTCAAAATTCTCCAACTGGTCACTTTTTTCTCTCTTTTCTTCTTTCAACTTGTTCATTTAAAGCCCGATCGGAGTGAATAAGGTCTCAGTGGAAAAGCTTCGAAGTCTCCTATCCAACAACGGGTACATCTCATCATAGGTAATACTCTTCTAATCCTTTCAACTGGAAGTCCTATCATGACAATGTGACATTTGGTCAGGGAGAGTTAGCCATGGAAGTGGCTTTTACATTTTATGCTTTTGTTACTATTTTGAGCAAGCCCATTTTATGTTGTTCAAGGCTCTATTTGTCTGCTTGTAGTTGTTAGTTGTTTTCAAAAGTCGAAAATATAGCCATTTATTTTTATATACAAACTATACGGCTTACACTTCCAGTTTTCAAAATTGCCCTTTTTTTTTTCTTTTTTCTTTTTTATTTTTTTGTGTTTTGCCTAGCTCGCAGTCTGAAAATTTGAAACTTTGTCCAATGCTATTGTTGTTAGATTGGTTCCATGCCTAATTGAGTGAGATGATCAGTAGAATTCTTGTTGCTTTCGACCTTTTTCTTCCACCTCTAACTAATCACACACTGTGCAAATAAGGTTTCAACAAGAGTTTCTAAAACCGCCAACCTCCTAAATTCGCAAAGCCTATCCTAGTTTCATTTACTACCTTCAGGTTAAGGACCCCCAGAAAGAAGGCCACGAGTCTTCCAAAATAAAAAGAAGAGAAAACAAAACAAAAAAGAAAATAAAAGAAAAAGAAAAGAAGAAATCGCAACACTTTCATTTCTTGAAACCCGAGCACGGTCCGAGGGGTATACGGCGAAAGTCTTTAAAGCCTGGTGCCCTAAGCCAACTGGTTGGGAGCCACCGACTTAGTGCTCGCTACATGGGTGAATGGGTGAGGTTGAGCGAAGCCAGAGGTGCTGAGTCTTCGCAGAAGCCAAACCTCGAAGAGTTTACGGTTGAAAACTCCTATGACTTGATGCCCTAAGCCTAATTGGTCGGGAGTCACCTGTGATCCCTCGCTACATGGATTCTCGTGAAGCCGATTCTCAAAGATTTCTCGCACCCTACAACATAAAAGAATTGTGTGGAATAAGAGTGGGTCCTGATCTATTTAGGTCAAGCTAGTACTAGGTCAGCGCAGTCATTGGGAGTGCGCTTATTGCTGAAAAACTAATCATATAAACACTTAGATTTTGGTGGAAATTCTAGGTTGATTATCTAGATAGGAAACTCTTTTGATACTCAATTTGTATGGCATCCACTCTCTTGTGATGGTTATTAAAGGTGGTTTCGTTGATTCTCATCAGGGTTAGGCATTACTCATCCACATGCTTTTGAAATACCATTTAGAGAACATAATTTTGTTATTATTTTGCTCTTTGTTTTCTTTCTTTCTTTCATTGTTAAGGGACTAGCACAAGTCTGGGGGGGAGGGATGCGCCCAAAGTGCTATTTGAGCCCTATTTATTGTAGGATTTGAGCACTTTTGTGTACCAATCAACCTAATTAACCCGATTTAATATTGCTGTCCCGGGCTATTCTACTCGATCGCATTTTTGTGGCTAATTTTTGTAGTTTTTGCAAGCTAAATTTGTTGAGTCGATCCAAGCACAAAAGAATTCGGCCGAACTCAAAGATTGTGTGCATCGTAAATCAAAAGGAAAGAAGAGCATAAGAAGCAAGGAAAATGAAGCAATGCAGAAGATTTTGGGATGGTTGCGAATATTTTGCAGCCTACACAAATTTCGTAGGATGTGAAATTTCGCACCCTGCGAAATTTTCGTAGGGTGCGAAATTGCCTTCGCGCGCCACCGGCTCATCCCGGCTTGACATTTTGACTTTTTTTGTCACTGCTTGTCTCCGATTTACCCCATTGTAATAGTGCTTGTTTTAATTCGTAATTTTCAGATCAATATTAATAAAGACCCCGGTGCGTGACACTCAGAAAGAACTCTAATCATTAATAAAATATTTGGCGCCAACCTTCGATTAGCTCGTTTTTCTCTCTTTTTCCCTCACTTCCTCTCCCTTTCTCACTAGCCAAACACCCTCCGAATATGACAACTCGGAGGATGAGTGGCTAGAAACCCTTTCTCCTTGAAGAAGAAGGCTACTGAAAGGGGGATATAAGGTAAACTGAGGGTTTCCATGTTTTAATGGAGGTATTTTCTACATTTATGGTTTCATTCAAACGTTGCCTTTAAGCCCTTCGTTGCCAATGACGGCATTTGATAATTCGTCTACTGATGCTTATCGCGATCCATCGACATTCGTTAGTTATCATCTATGGGTTATTGAAAGGTGATTCAAGGATGTCTTTATTTTCTCCAAATTTTAGGTTATATCCCTTCGGTTCACCTTAAATGGTCAGTACTTGGTAAGCTTTTAAGGTTCATTGTATGCTTATTGTTAGATATAATGATATTCATTAGTTATCATTTATTAGTTGTTGGAAAGTGAGTCAAGGTGATGTTATTCACTGTCCGAGACCATCAATAGGAAGCAAATACTACAATTCTTTTCAAAGATATTTATTTCGGAAGTTCAGTTTTATAGCCACATGGAAGATCCTGCCGGGGAATGGTTATAGGTCATCCTCCTAACGTGGAGGAAAATGGACCCAAAAACCCCTCAATGACCTTTAAAACCCAAATCCAATAGCCTGACACTTTAAGGAGACTTCTTTTACATTTTATTTTATTTAACTTTCATTTTTCCAAACAATACCCCTCACTGTTTTTATCACCACCTTAAAATCCAAACCAAATTCACCATTTTGGCCTTCACTGTAAGTCATTTGTGCGAAGAAAACTCATCCCTGTGTTCGACCCTAGAGCCACCATACTGATGTAGCTAGGCTACGGCAGTAGGAGGAATTTAGGTATAAATTTTGTTGATTCCGGCATAACCTACTAGCACACGAATCAGTGACATAAAAATTCTTAGTCTAGAACAAACTCTATCGTGACATAAAAACACTTTGTCGCGACATAAATTCTCTTCACCTTGGTCAACTCTGTCACGATATAAAAATATTTTTTTGTGACATAAAAACTCTTGGTCTTGACAAACTCTGTCACGACATAAAAACCCCACACAAGGCTAAGCCTGTTGCAACATTGTTAAGACCAAACTGTATGATGTGATCAGTGTATGCCAAACTTCTGGTACAAACACCCAAGAACTTTTCAGTCCCCAGCAACGGCGCCAAAAACTTGTTAAGACCATTTTTCATATACATGAAATGATGGATTTGTTCTTTTTTTGTAAAATGACTCATTTAAATTTTTTGTGTGTGGTCTTGATCACTGCAAGTGAACAGGTCGTGCGCACAAAGCGGATATTTAAAGTCCGGGATATCATTCCTAATGGCGGCATTGATAAATCAAAAGACTAACTACCCCAACTACTCAAGATCATTACTATTTGAACTCCACTGTTATAATGATAAGAAGACTAAACATGTAGTCCTAGACTGAAATCTTTAATATACAAAATTAATAAATAAATTTTAATAAAATTGGGGTTGAGAATTCACTGAGTGAGACAAAACTGGACATGGATCAATTAGTAATAATCAATTTCTGCATCATTTCGATTCATAGCTCAACCATAAATTGGAAAACCGGGTTTGTCAAAGATGCAAGGTAGTATAGTTTGGATTTCTCCCTTAACCATACTTTTCACTGATTAAAGGTTCATTCATTTTTTAGACATGATTCTAATCACATTTGTAATATGTAACCTCTTTCTAAGATTGATTTAAGTATTTTTCATTTCGCATTCATACTCAAATCTTAGGACTAAGAATTCCGCCCCATGGGACGTGATATTACAAATCTTCTCTCCAATTTGATTGACACCCCATACTACACTTCGATGAAAATTTCATCTCCTCGATTAGACCTTTGCTAACACGGGATCGTAATCACCCATTGGGAAAGAGGAAAGGCCTCTGAGTGATTAAACAGATACTCCATTCAACTATCCTCAAATTATAAGTAAGTTGGTGATCTATCTGAGTAATCCTTCAAAGTTCACTAGTTCCATAGTATTAGTCCACCATACCCACAATGAACTGCTCTACACTCTCAGGATTCTCCATCTTCAGGTCACTCTCAGAGGCCTCCGAAAGCATAGCAAAATACGACCTAGTATCAAGTACACGATACTAGTATTGAGAACAAGTATATTTATAAACAATACCAATCAAATAAATTCAAGAATTCTAATTAAAGCTTTCTTCCACCTTATGCATAAAAATGACTACCATCAATGACCCATTTCCAGTGAGCTCAACTTTTCAAAACTGGTTCACTCATATCAATGACTAACTGGTCAGGAAAATTCACTAAAATCATAAACGAACTGAAATAAATGAACTCCAAAAACTTTCCATTATCCATTTAAATCAAACAGTAATAAAAATATGATTTTATAAAGAAATACCAACTCGAAGCTGCACTTCAGTATAATACCAAAATCTAGAAAATTAAAGGAAAACTAACAAAATAAACCTACACTAAAACTAAATCTACTAAAATGGAATATAAAATAAAAAAGGAAAAAAATATACAAGAGTCTTCAACCACCCAAACGTCTTAGAGTTACGAAAGTTGCGCAAATTGCCCTAGAAGCGTCTATTTATAGGCTTTCTAATGTTAGGCTTCACTTCATTAATTGCGCTAGATCCCCAGCAAATTTCAACTCCAATTATCTTCAGACATAGAAAGTTTTGTCACGACATAACTTTCAGTCTTTGTTGTTGCCTCTGTCGTAGCTTCTTGTTTTCTGTCGCGACCTATTCTCTAGGGTTGCTCTTGGATTGTGTTGCGACATACTTTGATAATGTCGCGACATAGATTTTATTTAGTAGTCTTGTTCTTGTCGCAACAGGAATGCCTTGTGTTGCGACACCGAACTTATTTGCAACCAGCTTCTCATGTCCTTATCCTTCTGGAATCTGTCGTGACATTCTTTTCCTTGTCGCGACAGACATTTCCCTTTTTCGCATGTCAATTCTTTCATAACAGGGTTTTCTCTATCGCGACAGGATTTCTTTGAGTCATTAGTACTTCGCACGACAGAAACTCCTCGTCGCTACGTACTCTTCTTTCTAATTCCTCTAGCTTGCTTAGTTGTGTGTTGCGACATAGAATTATTTGTTGTAACACAATTGCCTTGGCTATTCTCAATTCTTCTTCAATTTCTGTTGTAACCTAATTTTTCTCTATCGCGATAGAATTTTATCATTCCATAGCTTTTATTGTCATGACAGAAAACTTCTTTATCGCGACACAGCTTTTGCTTTCAACTCTTGATCATGTCACAACAAGAATTTCTTTTGTCACGTTTTGTGTTGCTCTCTTCAGCCTTTCTTGTCACTTACAGGGAACACCCAATTCTCCTTCATGTGTTTTGTTGTCACGACAAATAATCTTTGTCGCAACAAAGAGATCTTATTGCTTTGCCAGAATTTCGAATGTTATGTCACGACAGGATTTTCTTTGTTGCGACAACAATTCTTCCGAAAGGACTTGATGCTAAAAACTTGTCGGAACATAAAAACACTACCTGGCTGACTTGTGTTGTAATCTGAAAGTAATTTCTATCACACAGATTGTCTTTTGTCGCGATGCAGTTCATCTCGCAGGTCTTAAGCTTTTAACATAAATTATATCACTGCGGACACACCTTCTTGCTCGCTTATTCAGCGGTCGCAATTGTAGTCAAGGATTGTCGCGACGCTCTTCACAATCTTCTTCAATAATGTCGCTGACAGAATCTTTGTCGCGACAAAATTTCTTCATCCATCGAGTTATGTCTCGAAAGCCATGCAACATTTAGTTGCCGACCGGTGACATAGCTCCTTTGGGCCGCTTGAATTTGTGGTCGCGACAAAATTATGTTGCAACAAAGACCGCATTTTCCACCTTTTTTTGTTTCTTTAATGCTTGTTTTCTCCCTTTTTTCAAATAACACCTACAAAACATAAAGTTGGTGAATATTCCATAATTTGGCATAAAAATATATCTAAAATTGTTAAAATCATGCCAGAAAAATGGATTAAAAATAGATGAGTTTAAGACTCATCAAACACTTTACCTCTTATCGTGGCCGTCTCGGTCATGACATCGTCACGATAGAGAAACAAAGCATTGTCGTGACATGAAAATACTATGTCGCAACCAAGAAACTGCCTGCAGTCTGAGAACATTGTCGCGAAACAGGGAACCCCTGTCACGACACAGGACCAGAAACTCTATCGCGACCAGGAAACCACTATCGCGACTTAAAACATGCCCAACCATGCAATAGCCTTTTTGGCTTTTCCTGGACCTCCAACTCTTCTCTAAAGCACAACAAATTCAATATAGTAGCCTTTGCCTAATAAAGGCAACATAAAAACTGGGAAAAACTTGCCAACTATGTTGAACAAAACAAAACGAGTTTCATTGCACCTCTTTTCTCTTACATAAATAGAAACTAGATAAACTGTCCAAGATTTTACAAAGTACACAATAAAGCCACAATCTGGTCTTCTTCTCCACTAAGATCTCAAATGTGTCCATCTCCACATGTACCTCCAATACCTTAAATTTTTTCCCACGGCAGGGTGAGCAATGCCCGGTAGAGGAAGTCTTCTACAAGGGCTACTCCCCACCTAAGTGCACACGCAATGTCATGATTCACACATTCACACCCATTCAAGTAAAAACATGCACATTTCTACATGAATGTCTACATGTCATGCCCCATGTATCGAGTCCTCATCGACTCCCTCACACATGCATTTTCCATGTATGACAAATTGTTTTCAAAACAAAAGATTTTTGTTTTTCAAAACCCATTGGACGAACCTCCGATAGAAAAACCCATTGGACAACCCTCCGATATAAATCCGTTGGACAAGCCTCCAATAAAACTCATTAGACAATCCTCCAATAAAACTCATTGGACAACCCTTGGATAAAACTCATTGGATAACCCTCCGATAACATTCATTGGATAACCCTCCAATATAACCCATTGGAAAACCCTCCGATAAAACCGTTTTGTTCAAACCCATGCCATCCACTCACACCCGTTTCGCATGATGTCCCCGTGCATATGCAATGCAGAATTCCATTGCATGTTCTTTCATGTTACATGCATGATGAGAGCTACATGCAACATTTATGATTCATGGATAATCATATCTACAACATACAAATTGCATCCATAATACAACCCATGTAAATACATTAGTTCAGCATATATCCACATGATTTTCCACACACTTTCATGTCATTCAATCAACTGACAACACCGCAAAACTGGAACTTCATGTTCGGACCCGAATAGTACACACGAGTTCAACATGTCGAGTCCGTGTCGACACACTCTGAAAATCATCATACTCAAGCCCGTATTTTCTAGCAAGCACAACCTACTTTAGAACTGCAGTTCTGAGAACATAAAGGACCTAGAAACTGGTCCAAAATTCACCAACAGTCTGATCACAACTGCTCTTACACCAGCCCAACTGTTAGGGCTACACCCCATGGCCATCAAATGGCCCTTAGATAACGACTAATCAAAGTAGCAGAGAACCCCTACCTCTTGGAGCACAGTCCAGCTCACTTCTTAATTGTCGAACTCTCGTTGTTCGAACACTGGAATACTAGTAGAAAACTGGACTTCCTTCTTCTTTTCCTTCCTTCTTTCTTTCTTTCTTTTCCTCTCTTTCTCTGCCGAACTAGTTTGTTCTAGGTGTAGAACACCTTTCTCAATCACTTTGACAAATGGAAATTTCCTATGCCATTTGTCTTTCATGCCAATTCACCCACCACTATAATCATGCAAGATAGGAACATGACACTTTGCCTCCCATGTGCTAAGTGTCCACTTGTCTAGTGCCACACGGCACGTGTCTTCATGCCAAGTGTCACCATATCATTCATCCATTCGTCTCGAAATACGTGAAATTCCAACTATCTCGGAATTCAACGTAATTTGATCGTATAGCTAGATTTCACGAGACGAACTCAACAGTGTGATCCGTGTCATTATCCTAGATCTAGAAAAATTCCCAAGCTTGCAACCTGTACTGTAATGGTAATCTATCGTTACACTTTACTCGGGCCCTCATAGATACACCATGGTTGAATAGATGATAGGCAAGAAACGTGTATGAAAATATGAATTGCCTATGCATGAAAGTGCATGCGTCGTGTTCAAGTAATAAAAAGTAAGTAGAGTATCGTTCCCACGAGGATTAGGTTACTAAGTACTAAAATCATAATAGTCCTATCTTTATTTGGATGGTGGAATTAAGATGAAAATGAAAAGGAAAACAATTAATTGTTTGACTACTTTTTACATAGACCAAAAACAGACTAATAGTTTAAGACCACATTAACTAAATATGATGAAGTCAGTAGGTGCCAAACTTCTAGTACCACCACCAAGAACTAATCAGTTCTTGTAACAACTGCACTAAAAACTTGTTGACTATTGACCTAAATTATAAAATACGTTGTTTGCCTTGGATGAGAAGGCTTCCATTGAAAAATGTGTATTGGGTCTAGATCACTACAAATACACAGGTCATTCAAGTAATAAAAGTGGATTTAAGTCATGTTATCGTTCCCACGAGGATTGATGAGAAATCTAAACATCAATTACCCCATTTACTCAAGATCCTTGCTATTTGAACTCCAAAGTTAAAAATGGTTTGGTTCTAACTAACAGAAAAGTAAAAACTAAATAAAGTTCCAAAACTAGTATAATTTTTTTACATAATTGGATTGGAAAGTTCACTAGTAAGTTAACAATGGGAATTAGATCAGTGTACAATTATCAATTTTTGCATCATTTTTTATAACATAGCTTCCCGGTCACATTAGTTTGAAATCCCAGACATCGAAGATGCGAAGATAGTATAGTTTGGATTTCTCCATTAACCATACACTTCGCTAATTAGAGATCCATATTCCCTTCGGATACTTGAGTCTAATCAATTACTTGTAGAATAGAAACCTCTTTCTAAAATCTGGGTATTTTTCCTTTTCAGTACTTCACACCCAAATCTTAGGACTGGAGAATTCTTACCCCTATAGATAGGATATTACAAGCCTCCTTCAATCTAATTGGTAACTCGTCCATCGAATATGATAAAATTCTCTATCTCCTTGATTAGATCTCTACTAACACGGGATCAAGATCCTTCCATCAAATTGAGGAGAAACCTCTCATCAATTAAATTAATACATCATCAACTATCCTCACACTATGAGTAAGTTAGTGATCCATCGAAGTAATCTTTAAGAGTTCATTAGTTTCATAATATTAGTCTAACATACCCCTAAGTAACTACTCCATACTCTCAGGAATCTTCGTCTCTATGTCACTCAGAGGGCTTCCTGGAAATCAGAGCAAGATACAGTCCTTTTCTAGGTACACGCTACTAATAATGCAGCGGTAACTTCAGGATCATTACGATTAAATAAATTCAGATTTGACTGTGACATTCTTTTAAGTTGAGGCGAGAAAAAATAATGAACATCGATCCAATCCCAAAGGAAGCTCAGTCTTTCAAAACTGGATTACAACTAACAATGACTAGCTGATCAAGAAAATTCACTGAAATTACAAGAGAATTGAATTTAATTGAACTCTAGAAAATTTCCAAATTCATTCAAGTCAGACAATAATGAAAACTGAAATTTTTACAATGAACCCATCTCAAAACTTCACACCAGATCACTATTCAATCCTAAAAAGAACTTACTAAAATGCTAATCTAAAACTACCTGAAAGAAAAGAGAAATAATATACAAAGGAGTTCCAGCTACCCAGAAGTTCCTGGTTTGGCAAAAGCTACGCCTGATGCCCACAAGATCGTCTGTTATAGATTTTCAAGTGGGCGCACTTCTAAGATTTGAAATTGTGGATCCCAAATGGTCGCTTTGTCGCGACAAAGAAAATTGTGTCACGACATAGTTGGCATCTTTGTTCCTTAGCTCTTGTCGTGGCCTGCAGTTTTTGTCGTGACATAATTTTGTGCCTTTTCTTTGAACTATGTTGCAATATAGTTTTCTATGTTGCGACAGAGTTGTGTTGAAGCAATCTTGTTTTTATCACAACAGGGGTGTTTTGTGTCGCAACAATTCTTTGATGCCTTGCAGCTTTAATTCTTGAATAGTATGTCGCGACAACAAACTTTTTTGTCACGACTGAGTTTCCTTCCACTGCGCTACTTTGTGTCGCGACATAGAATTTTTTTTATCGCAATAGAGTTTCTCAATCTTCTGCTTGTTTTATGTCACGATAGAGTTTTGGAATGTCACAACATAATTTAACTCTTTCTTGTTCCGACGTGTGTGACACTCTTCTGCTTACTTCCAAGCGTCTCTCTTCAATTTATGTCGCGACCTAGCTTCCAATTGTTGTGACAAAGAATTCTGCCTTGAGTTCTTCATTCATTTTGCAACATTCTTCTTGTGGTTCTTTTCAACCTTTGTCGCAACAAAGAAAAATATTGTCGCGACATAGTTTGTTGTCTTGCATTGCTGAGGCTAAACTTTTTGTCGTGACAGACTTTTTCTTTATCGCGACAATATTTTCTTCTTTGATCCTTATCCCTGGCTGGACTGTTTGTTGCAACATTGAAATCCTTGTCGCGATAAACTTGTCTTGGCTGGTTTCATTTCTCTTCCATTTTCTGTCGCGACATTGTTTTCTTTTGTCGCGACAGAAGTTTCTTACTCTGCAACGTTTATTTTCATGATAAACTTCGTTTTGTCGCGACAGAGATGTTTGCCTTCATTTCTTTATTATGTCGCAACATAAGTTTCTGTATCACAACATTCTTCTTATAATTCTTCTCAACTTCTGTTGTGATAATAGTCGTCTTTATCACAACAGAGTTCACCTCAACATCAAGTTGTGTTTGTCGCAACATAAAACTTCTCTGTCACAACAAAGTCTTCTTATCTTTCATTGCTGACTCTGAATGTTGTGTCGCGACATAGTTTTCTTCTGTTGCAACATACAATCAGTCTTGGTCTTGTCATAAGCTAAAATGCCTGTCACAACATAGAAAACTTTGTCGTAGGCACATTGTCTTGACTTGTCTCATTGTTTTGCCATTTTCTGTTGCAATAGAGTTTTATTTGGTCGCGACAAAATTCAACTGCCATTTGCTGGATCAATGTTGCGACAAAGTAAGGAATGTCGCGACATTCTTCTTCATGAACTTCTCCAACTTTGTCACAACATAACAATCCATTGTCATGACAGAAATCAGTCAATCTATCTAAAACTATGTCGCGACAGTCTTCATTTTTGGCTTGAGTTCAACTTGATCGCGGTGGCGACATAGCTTCTCTTTGGTTCTATTGAGATTAAATCGCGGCCAGAAGTGCGCCCTTGGCCAATTTTACCTTTTCTTCTTTGGAATTGTCTCTTTTTCTTTTAAACCCTGCAAAACACAAAGTTTGTGAATATTCCATAATTCAGCATAAAAAATAATCATAAACTTTAAAAATATGCAAGAAAAATGGATTAAAAATGGATGAGTTTAGGACTCATCATTAACAAATTGAAATCCCAAACTAACATGCAAATGGGTGAAATGAGAATGGGAAAACCTAGGGTTTAGATTTCATTTGATTAATCCTTATGCATTAAGACCAATTCATTTCCAATTAATATTCTAATCACATATTAATGGTAAGCCTCACTATTGCAAATGTGAATCTTTCTTGATAAACCACAATCTACTCCTAGGGTTTAGGTTGCATTTCTACTCAACAACAAAACCCTTAGAGCGCAATAAACCCGAGAAACCATGATTACCACATAAAATCCATGAGAATCTCTTGTCAATGGTGAATTATGATGTTCTAATCATGGTCTAATCTAACTCTCACTTTTCAAATCTCAAATTGAATCACAAATCATGGCAATGGTGATTATCATTAACAAACATGAAGAATAGATTATAATATTTAATAGAAATGTTCCTCAAATATCAAATAAAAAGTAAATCAGGGCTCAAATACATAAATCATAATCAAACTACATCTAAAACCCTGGAAAATTAAATCAATTTATAATGAGAAGAGACAAAACCATAGAAGTGAGGAAAAAGATAGAAAATGTTCTTCTTCTCTTTCAAATCTTCCTTCTTCCCAAAAGGGTTGTGCCCTGGGGTTAGAAACCCTAGTAAATTATTCCATGATCTAACTACTCCCTCTCCAAGGCCCTAATCGCCTTCTATTTATATCGGTCTTCAAAATGGGCTAGCTATGGGCTGAAAAGGGAGTTGGGCCGCAGTGACATCTCGATGTGCGAGGTGTCTTGGCTTGAAATCTTGGCCACATCGCGACGTCGTGGCTCACATGTCACAACTTGAGTGCATGGAAACATCACAACATGAAGAACCAACGTCACGACGTGAGGCTGCAAATGGCACTTCTTGATTTTCTCCTCTTCTTGCTCCAATTCAGCACCTTTTCACATTATATTGCTCCTTTGCCTAAAAAATGACTCCGGAAGTAAATATGAACGAAACGTGCATTAGAACACTTATTAAAATAGTGAAAACATGCATAAAACTACCTAAAATATGGGGATAAAATGTGTATATTGGATACTTATCAATAGAGCAAGGCAAGATAAATGTTTCTAAAATCTAATCAGTCATTGTACTGAAAAGTTACCAATTCATGATTTAATGGTTGAATAGATAATCGAATTACGATCGGACCGGTGACGTCATTGATATATATATATATATATAATATTAAAATTAAAATAATTACAAAAATTTTAATCAATCATTTTCTTTTTTCTGATATGTATAAGTATGATTTTAAATTTTATTAAATAAATATGCATAATACTTAAATTTGGACACATTAGATGACAAGAAATTCCATTATTTAATTTTAACTAGTTTTAATTTTTTTTAACAGAATACATTATTTTACTCATTTTACAGTTTATAAAATGATTTTTTCATAAAGGATAAAAGTTTAGTGTTTTTGAGTGGTTCTTTGCTCATTAAGTGACCTTAAGGATCATGGTTGAATCTTCTAGGTGAATTGCCTT
The DNA here is from genome assembly GCA_016808115.1 of Tetrastigma voinierianum. Lineage (NCBI taxonomy): Eukaryota > Viridiplantae > Streptophyta > Magnoliopsida > Vitales > Vitaceae > Tetrastigma > Tetrastigma voinierianum. Next base: position 88,719 of record JAEQBH010007273.1, on the reverse strand, counting down.
ATTACTAAAAACATTATAATCAATTGGAATTGAGCAAGCTAGGTCTTGGGCCTTAAAGAAGACTAAAAACGACCCTAAGCTGGGCATTAGGCCTTAGAAAAATGAAAGACCAGGTGGGTTAGGCCTTAAAAGAAGACTACATTGGCTACAGATGTGAACTATTCGATTCACCAAAAACTGGTTGGTTCATCAGGTTTATCTGTTCGATCACCAGTTTAGATGATTCATGACCATTTTGATGTTGAATGGTCCATAACACCAAAGTGAACTAGTTTAGTTACCAGTCCGTGGTCAAAACAATTGGACCGATCAATCTAAAGTTAAAGAATCCTAGCCAAATCATAGTATATTAGTCACAACAAGAGTTTCCGATTCTCATGCAAAGCTAAACTTGCAATCAAATACTCAACATTTGAGGAAGAAATTAATAAGATGTGTGTGCTCATATTTCAACTTAAGTTAACCCTAAGTAGAAACCCACAGTTCTTATAATAATATGTAGATTTTATTGCTCAACTTCAAAAATATGAAATGTATCCCAAAATAAAAATGTCATAATAGATGATAATTCTTTAAGTAGATGAACAATCTACAATAATAACATTGTAATAATATATACATTACTAACAACTGAGATATAATAAACATTGTAATTTCACTTACATGACACACATAATTGGTATAAATAAATTGAATATAATTAAGATTATCATTAGAAATGATTACAATGAGAAGTAAAAATGTCCCGATCATCATTAGATATAAGCAAGGATAAAAAGTATCTTCAAATATTCAACCTTTACTTACTCTGAAGATTGTGATGAACCGATAAATAAATGAAATCTCAAAACTTGCAATACTAGCATAGTTACCCGTTCTAAAAAAAATGCAATTTAAAACAAGACCATCTACATAACAAAGAAAGGCTGTAGAGTCATATATTAATCGATAAGCATCCTAAGTCAGATTTCATTTCACTCACACATATGTCTGATAGGTGTATTTTTATACATATTTATGCATTTCTATCCACCTATCTTTTGCACGTTTTGAAGGTGTTTTTAATGGTTCTAATGTTCAGTTGTATCATCTTTTGGTTCTATGTATACTTGGGAGGAAAATGAGCAAAAACCAACCAAAAGTGATTGAGATGCCATTGACATGTAGTCTTTTGACTTTTTTCGGCTATATAATGACCTGTCATGGCTTAAAACCATCTATGGATGGATAGTATACTTCTCTATCTGTGTATAGGGTCTAAGAATGCTCAATTTGGAGTTTGGATGGAAAATATATGGCTTTGATAAGTTAAAAGGAGGATTGTTCAAGACACCACATGCAGCATCCTTAAACATTTGTGAACTTTCAGTCTATATCATAACCTCCAATGACTCTAAGCTTATTATGGATGGATTTTCACTTCTTAAGCTTTTCAAAGAGCCCAAGATTTCATAATTTGGAGCTTGGATGAAGAAGTTATAGACTTGAGAATTTGGGAGGACAATTCAGGCAGCACAATACACAACACCCATGCTGAGTGTGGCTAGGCTCCGCATTTAAACATGGGATGGTAGTGACACCATCTTGACGTCGATCATCAGGCTGACTGTGACCCTGACATCCCATTTTTTATGTGTTTGGACCTTCATTTGAGTGATAAAATCCATAAACCCTGATGATGCTTTTTCAACCGAAACTGGGCTAGAGCTTGGCGAAATTGCTGGGCCGGTCCGTGACTTTGGGTGTCTGGCTCCCCTACGAAAATAAGAAGCAAAAAGGATCGGAGGGGTTCACCCATTGCCTCTCCGATGCCTAAGTCAGTTCTTTCCGGTGGAAGAAAATCAACTGCTTAGGGAATGAATTTTTGTGCGTACCTTTCACCGATGGGGTGGCCTAGTATTTATAATGGGTGATCATGATAACTTTCCTAGTTGGATGATGATACCATATTTCTCTCATTAGGTGAGGGATTTTCTTTCCTTATCGTTTACCGATTAATAATAAATGATTGATAACCAATTATTAGGAAATATCTACTTCATGGTGGTAGAGATTTAATTAGGGAAGTGGGTGCACTTTCGGCTAATCACGGGTTCTTTGGGCTGATCAGATGAAGGGGTGAGTTAGGCTCTCGTTTTGGGCCTGTGGGCTTTCTTCCTAATCTCTTTTTAAGCCTGACCTTTGGGCTTGTGTTCTGGGCTTGTGGGCCTATTATTTTAAACCAGTCGATTGCTTCCCACACGTCCCTTGGCTAAAGCGGGCGTAGGTAAGGGCTATATCGTTTCATGGATCGGGTGTGACTTCCACGTGGCTACTCGGGGATGGTTTGATTAGGGTTATGTCACCGTCAAACGTCTTGTGATAATGACGACTTTTTGATTTTCGTGCCCAATTCGGCTATCACCTTTATTGCCTTTAGGGACATCCTCTGGCAGTTACTTCATATTCCTCTGTTCTTGAGTCCTCTTCCTCTACGGGTTTGGATTTTCCCCCTTTCAAAACATCTTTGTCTGTTGCTCAAAATCGCTTTTATCGTCTTGCCCTCCTGAGGATCATTTTCTTTGATTCTTTCATAGCTCGGTACGTCTTCCTTCTTTTTCTTTTTAGCTTTCCGTCTTGGCCTCTTTTGTTATTCTTTCGCCTTTCTTTATCTTTGTCGATCATCGTGCTTCTTACGAGGTCAATAGCTGCGCTTTGCATATAAAGCGAGGCTTCTTGAGGGTCGAATCGAGAGCAGTTAGGTGGTGGGTCTAGTGGTTTCCGTTAAGCCGTCGGGAAGACTCCATTAATTGGGTCATCCCCCTCTACCTTGCAAGGGTAAAGAGAGGATTAGCGAGATCAGGTACCCCACCGGATCGGAATATCTTAAGGCTGTCGTGAGGTGTTCGGATGTAGTGGGCCCTAGTCGGGTCGAGCCTTCCTATGCGAAAATTTTTGCCACTCGCTATAGACCTCCAGTTGGTATCGGGTGTTTATCGGACTTTCTCACAATTACGTCGTCCGTGTTCTAAGATGGTTTGCTTTTGGCGGCCTTGAAAATGGTCTCCGCTTCCCTTTACACCCTTTCTTCAAGTGCATCCTTCAGCACTTCAACGTATGCCCAGCCCAGCTTTCCCCCAACTTCTGGGGCGTTTTGGTTGGCCTCCTTGTTGTTTTCAGGGATAAAGGCTTGGGGGTTCCCAGCCTAGCACTATACTAGACCTTTTTAGTGTAAAAGAATCCGCTGAACGTTTCTTATATATTTCTAAGCGGTCTAGCTCTAGGCTGATTATTTCCGACATGCCATCCTCCTATAAATTCTGGAAGGAACGCTATTTTTTTGTTAGTGGCCGGAATTGGGAATACAATCCCGGTGATCGGGAAGACAGCTTGGCGTTAGGCCTCTTGGACCACCCTTGAGGAACTGTGGGTTCTCCTTGCTCTCAATCGGGTCTAATTTTCGGAGATCCTTGGAATTGTCTCTAACTGCAGTTTGGTTGTGTGTGATTTTCAAGTGTGTGGCCTAGTCTTAGCCCTGAGGATGAAGGTGACGGAGGTGGTTGGTGCACTCATGGCGTACTGCAGGCTCGTTCGGTCGGAGGAGAGATATTCGGAATTCGTGCAGTGCGAAACTACCACGACTTCCTGAGTGTGCATCTTCTTCTCTTGCTTGTCCATTCTATGCATGATGACATCTAGCAGCCTCCATGGCTGTCATCTTGCTCGACTCCATGACTCCTCTTCTCTGCCAATTACTCTTGAAAACTGATGGAGCTTTTCATGTGCATTTAGCCCGGGTCCTGATCAGATCTCACTTGCCTCTTGATGCTCTGCGTTTGAATGCTCCACCGGCATGAAGCGTCAACAATGCCCTTAGATGTATCATTCAAGGCATGATACACTATGTCCATCTGAGTCTTCAAGTCTATTCCGTACGCCGGGCATCTTTTGACAACCTTTGAATCTCTCCCATGCTACATAAAGGCTCTCATCTTCCCCTGCGGGACACAAATGCCTGCTTCTCTGTGTGGTGATACCAGTGACTTCACGTCTCGTATGCAGATATATAGTGAGATTCGCACCATGTGGCTGTTGTATCTCTTAGAAAATGGGAATAAATGCAATTTATGACCTCGGTCTCACCCATTCAACTTCCATAGTGTTTGCCATCTGAGAAACCTTCGAGTGCTCATTTTAGGTCTTACGTAGGATGACCCGATGGCTATTACATTCTTGAACCATTATGTCCGATCTTTGGCTTAGTTCAAAGTTATTTACATCAAAGTTGTAGGCTATCGATTCTGGAGTATTCATCAGATTATAGGTCTCAAGGAAGTCCTCCATTGTATCGTGATTGGAGAGTCTTATGGTTCTTGTTCTCTGTCGCCGGTATGTTCTTGCCTTTCATTGCATAATGAGTTTACGCCCTTTTCGTTTTTCTCAAGCTTAGTGTTCTTTCCTAATTCGATTATCTTTTGGAATCAGATCAGTGTTCTGTTTCCTATGCATTAAAGTTTTCCCTGAAATCAAAACATACTCACATTAATAGGATTAGTCAGGCCAACAAATATTTTCATGATGGCTTGTTAAAGATTAGTGGCTAAAAATAACCACTGCTTGAAAAACTATTTTTGTTCTTTTTCTTTTTAAATGTCAAAATTAGTATTTCCTTCTTTCGTCTGAATATTGATCACACTAAATTCTTTCGATCACGACATTGCCATAAAACTTGTTGGTTGGACGAAACGTATACAAATTTATCGCCTTATTACGAAAGGACTATTATGCAATCGGCAATAATGCCAACAACTTGTATTTTGTGTTGTATAACTATTGTATTCATTAGAGCATTTTTATTAAGAGTAAATCATTGTGTTCTAGTTGTTTTGATCCATCATGCTGCCAGTACGGTGCAACAAGTAGTAAATTGGATTTAAGTCCGAGATACTCGATCCACGAGAGATCTCAAAATTTTCAATCAACTACCCCAACTACTCCAAGCTCTATACTATTTGGACTATACTAGACAATTTGAATCAAATGTAAGCCTTGAAATAATAGAAAACCAAAAAATAATATGAATAGATAACAAATGAATGACTAAAAATAATGAAATGACAAATTTAGATTGAGCAGTTATCTATAAAGGAACATTGGAAATAAAGCTATTGTGGAAGAGTCCAATTCCTACGGCTTGTATGATAATTTTTGCTTTACGAACCCGCAGTTTTAAAACTAGTCGGAATATGATAGTCTTGTTGGATCTCAGGCCACACGTTCATCGTCTCACCTTCACCCGGCTTCTCTGTCTGATGGGCTTGATAACCACTTTTAATCCCAGGTAGCCTTGTGCAGGTATTTTCTTTCTCAATACTTCATACCCATAACATGGACTGTAAACCTTAGCTCCTTTGTATAGTCATTGCATGGGTTTACACTATACTGGTTCCTCTTCCTCAAAATTAGAACAGCTCATTCTTTCCTTGATTAGATCGTTGCTAACACGGGATTGAATTCACAATTCGAATTGAGGCGAACTCTCTGCATGCTTAAATTGATAACTCACTCAACTCATTCTCGATTTCAAGTGAGAAGAGGATGTATCGATTTAATTACCGCGAAACCACAAATAGATCATCAATGCTCCGAGGTTCTCCTTACTACTCAGAGGAAATTGTTCATCGCTCCTCGGGATACGCCTCTGTGTCCTCGAGGCCTCCACGAATCAAAGCTTGGAGACTGACCCCGTTATGGGTATAGGAGGCGACGTGGGATCAATTCGAGGAAACACGCAAAACCCGGCCAAGTCGTTTATAAACCGAGGATTCGTGATAATGAATAAAATTCTGCGGGGAAAGATAATTTCGGCTTGATAAATCATTTCAATGGGATTTGGGTTTCTAAATCAGGATTACACCGTACATTGGCTGCGATCAGAAAACCCGTAAATCGGAAAGCTAGTAGTTCGAATATCTAAAATTTGTAAAATTCAATCAACGGGCGATGGTGAAAAAGAAATATAAATGCACGCCATTCTGACCTTTACGGCCTAACGTTGAATCAATTAAAGGCGAAAATACAAACTAATCTAAAAATTAAAATAAAGAAAGAAAGATTAAAATACGAGGGCCTTGACCAACCCGAGATCTCTCTTTCAAGTCGCCAAGGCTGCGTTCCTTACGATGCGGCTACATATTACTCGGGTTAAAGTTGGGCCCTAATTTAAGTACTTTCTTTTTGGACTTTGGTCGCGGCCCGAGTTGGTTGTTGTCCAGCGACATCAATTCATTATCGACTACATTGTCTCGATCTTTGTCGAAATCCTTGTTTAGTCGCGACATGTCTTTGGAGGAACTGATGTCGCGACAGCTTACTCTTGTCGCGACCTCTTTTCTTTGGATCTGATGTCGCGACAGCTTACTGACGTCGCGACCTCACCTCTTTGTATTTGATGTCGCGGCGACTCGAAAATGTTGCCAGCGACCTTACGGTGCTGCGGCGGATGTCGCGACCTTCTTTTCTTATAACTGTTGTCGCGACCCGCTGAGTGATGTCGCGACTTCCTTTCTGTGTAGTTGATGTCGCGACAGCTTGATCTTGTCGCGACCTTCTTTTTAGTGCAACTGATGTCGCGACCATTTGAATGATGTCGCGACCTTCTTCTTTAGATGATGTCGCGACCTTAGTTTCCTTGCAAGGCGATCATCGTGGCCTTGGTCGGTGTTAGTGTGCGATTGCATCAGATGTCAGCGACATAAATGTTAGATTGATTATTTCTCTTAATAGCGACTTCTTTTTGGTGTAGCGACCTCATTATCCACTGTGATCGGCTTAATTGCCGCGATCTTCCGAATGATGTCGCGACATCATGTCTTCTTTCTTCATCACTCCCGGTTGCTTGACTTGGAGTTCCTTTCACGCCACTGCTTTTGTCTTTTGATTACGCTTCAATCGGGCGACCGGAGCTTTGTAGTTGCAACCTTTAATATGTATTGACACGAAAAGCTTCACGACATCAACATTTTAACTTTTGCGCTCCCCGCAAGAACTTCCTTCACCAATTAGACCAAGATCGCTCGCCATATTCTCAAGCCTTTTAATGCACTTCGCTTTTGAATTCACGTACGTGCCAGCTGCAAAGTATTCCATATTCTCGCACATAACCACCTTTAGAATAAAATAAATCGTGTAAAACGGATCAAAATAGATGACTTTTAAGCTCATCAAGCTCTGCATAATTGAGCTACTGAGGCTCCTGAGCTATTCTGCCTTCTCTGAACTAAGCTAAAATGGCTCTCACAAGGCCTCCTTGCCAAGTACACTCAAAACTGAGCCACTGGGTCCCATTGTCTCGCCTTCTAAAATAAGCTTGTACGTCTCCCGGGCTACAAGGCCTCCTCGAAATTAAACTCGCAGATAATTGAGCTATTAGGGCCCCGGGCTATTTTCATTTTCTCCAACCGAGCTAAAATGGCTCCTTTGAAATCGTGCCACATGGCTCTTTAATATCCCTTTCCTTGGGAGAGCACGCGCAACTTGAATGCAGGTTTGTGGGGAATCAGTGCAGATCGCTTGAATTTCTCAGTCGTTCGGGCTTCTTTATAAATAACTGCCTTCCTTGATGCAGGGTACATACTCGCCTCATTTTTCTTCGTGCCTTCGACAAGGCTCCGGGTTCTTAAGCAATGGGTCATATTTGACTAGCACGCGTGACACGCCCTGCCCATGGGCCGACGCTGGGGTTTCTCTCGCTCTTCTCGCTTGTGGGAGTTGTGTTTTTCCCTAGTTTCCCTGGTTGTGTTCCCTAGTCCTACCTTATTGGTGGAATCGACTAGGGAACGTATTCTGAGGGGGCTTATGCTTCAGGGAAAACTTTTTTAAGTCCCGCTTCTCCAATATTCATGTCCTCCTCTTTCTCCTATCCCCTTTCTTTCTCCTTTCTCCTTCTCCTTCCTTTCTTTCTCCTTCTCTTTCTTTCCCTTTCGAGGTTTTCGCTTTGATCATGTCAACGATGTGAAGAATCGGCTAGACAAATTTTTTGAGATGTGGAGAAACTTTACTCTTTGGCCGATTGTAATTTTCAAAATGTAAAAGAAGGATTTTGTAATCCTGAGGTGATTGTGACTTCCTGAAAATGAAATTTTGTATTCGTGTTATGACTTTTCGGGAGCTTCTACCAACCTATTCTTGCTTTCTTTTCTTCTTTTTTCCTCAGGGGTTTTTCTTTCTAAGGAGTAGAGAACCTGCTTAGCCATGGTTCTCGAGGTGCAGGAACGGCTCTGATTGTAATCCTCTATATTAATTGTAACTCCTTTGAAATAAAGAACAATCTTTTGTGAAACATGCGCTTTTTGCACCCAGACCTTTCTGAGTCGAGCTCTTTACTTACCATATAACTTATTTTCAAATTCACCCATAATATACAACCTAAAAATGAACATAAAAGATCAAGTATTTAAATCAAAATCTATACACATATACCTAAATCCCATTTACAAATACAAAACTGTACTTTACATTTACAAATCGAGCCGTTGTAACCTACATGCTGTAATGAACCTCATTAAGGTGCTCGCCCGCCAAGATGAAGTTTTCTTTAACACGTCTTCTCTCCCGTACCTACATGGATTGGAACCCGTGCTGCTTTACGCTTTATGGGAAACATATGTCTTATGCATATACATATTAAAATATAAAACACTTAACAGATATCAAAATTTTCTATAATCATGGTATTAACTACAAGAATTACTTACGCTTATAACGTGACTTATGCTTATTCGGATCTCCCATCGGAGTTACAGAGCTTATTACCCATACATACTACAGGGCTTATACTGGTACTTCTTATCTTATATTTACTCAAAACTTACACTTATAGCAGACTTATTCTTATTCGGAACTTATACTTATATCATTCTGATCTTATACTTACTCAGATCTTACACTCATGGTAGACTTATTCTTATTCCGATCTCCCGTAGGACATAGATTTATTATCTCGATTCCTTATATACTATGATCGAACTTATACATATACTTAGATGGAGGTACTATCACGTACCTCATACTTAACCATCATATAATCGGTCTCGCATCTCCCAGAGTTGGCGCAGCTTTATGCTGATATTGTGAGATACTTCATACACGCATTCAGTACTTATATCTATCTCAGATCTCCTGTAGGAGTTGACAAAACTTACGCTTATACAGAGGTACCCTTAGGCACTACAAGGCTTATACTTATACCATAGGGCTTATACTTATACTACGGAGTTTACACTTGTTCGGAGGTATCCATAGGAACTACAGAGATATTACGGAACGTATACTGATATTACAGAACTTATTCTTATACGGAAGTACTCGTAAGTACTACTTGTTCAAATGTCCCAAAAGACACGTACTTGTGCTTATATCAAACTTATATTTAATTAAAAGTACCTGTAGGTACTACTAACTTATACTCATACCTGGCACCCCCATAGGTACTCACTGAGTTTATCCCGATTCTGGGAGCTTACAATTTTTTATAGTACCCGTAGTACTACGTAAAATTAATCGATACGCAGTACCCAAAAATGTGGAACTTATACTTATTCTTGTATTTCGGATCTTACTCTTGAATTATGGAGCATATACTTGTCTTACGAATCTTATACTTGTATTACGGAGCTTATTCTTGTATTTCGGATCTTATACGTGTATTACAGAACTTATTCTTGTCTTACAGATCTTATACTTGTATTACGAAACTCATACTAGTATTTCGGAACTTATTCTTATACGGAAGTACCCGTAAGCACTACTTGTTCAACTCTCCCAAAAGACACATACTTGTGCTTGTATCAAACTTGTATTTAGTAGTACCCGTGAGGCAATTACTAACTTATACTCATGTGGAGGTACCCGTAGTACTACTGAGATTCATTATGGATAAGACGTAGGTACTCATCGACTTTTACTTATATTACAGAACTTATACTTTTTTTACAGAACTTATACTTATATTACCGATACGTATAAATCTCGTAAGTACTACGAGATTTTCTTGTACAAAAGTACCAAAGAGGGCACTACGTAACGATACGAGGTACTTTAGGTACATTCGCATCTTTACCATATTCATTTCTTACTCTTATTCTTTATTCGTGAGTCTTATCATATAATCGTTAGGGATTGCCTAGACCACAATACGTAATGAGTAGGACACAACACACAGCACCGAAGGCACAAGATACATCAGGTGCCGTGAGCACAGCAGAGTGCCGGCACCGACAGAGAGTGTCGTCAAAGACTCAATCGTAGAGTACCGGCAATTAATGTGTCAAGCACTCCGGCCGATAGTGTCGTCGCACTAATCCGAGAGTACCGAAGTACTATACGTGCCTACCCATCGTAACATCGTAGGTGCCATGTCATTCAATAACTGCCCAGTGCCCTATAATTATATGAGTTCAAGAACTTACCGCCTTATAATAAAGTTCTTAGCCACATTATGTGTTCATGTCATATTTCCTTCCATATTCAGGTTCATGTTTCATGCATGTTCCATATGGCATTTCATATACTTGTACGGTATGACCCCTATGTATTCACACCTCATTCATGTATTCTTGTTCCTTTATGAATATACTTTACTTAGAAATTGGAATCATTCCAATTGAATCTTACAACTAAAGTTATGGCATTTTCATGTCAAACTAGTCAATTTACCGATTTTACACTTGGGACTGTTTGAAATACCCATTTTCTAGTGTCTTGACTCCATATTTAACACTGGTTCTTTATACTCCTTTAAAGCTAAGGTGCTAAGGGTTCTCCTCCAACTGGAATCACCCAAATCGGAGCACCGGAACTCAAGTTATGTCCTAAACAATCGGGACTACTCTATGGTCAAAAACTGAAACATAAATTGGCTTGATCATAGCCCCACTTTGAGTGAATTTTTAGGCCACATAGAATCATAATTTGAAGGTACCTATTTCAGGTTGTTTTGTTCTTCTTGAAGTCTATTTTAATAATCCACTTGAATCACTGAAATCGGATAAGAAATGAGCAAGTTATGGCCCAAATACGAACACTTGTCAAAATAAGCAATCGCACACCGCTATGTTCTAGATCGGTATAGCCCTCGAAATTCTGGGCCCAATGTGTTTTTCTTTTCCCTTTTCCATATTTTTCCACTCAAACTAACTCAATAATCATTACACACTTCAAAACCACTCCAAAATTATCTTGTAATCTCAATTTTACTCACTTCATCTTTCATTACATATCTTTCCTCAAAAATCTTTCATGAATTTCTCCCAAAAACAACTCTAATGGCGAGTCATAAATTCCATACACAAAACCAAACACAAGATTTGTTAGGCTCGTCGAACCCTAACTCAATTACTTGCAATTTAAAACCATGAATCCAACCTCAAAGCCGAGTGATTCCATGCTTTTCTCAGTACCATTTCAAGCGACCCACCTCGTCTCAATAATTTTCTTGGGTTATGACGAATCCTATAAAACCCTAAAAATCAAATGCTGCCAGCAAACTTATATCAAAGCCGTTGTTCCACACAACCCCAAAACATGTATCCATACTAAACTTTTAAATTTTACTACCTTTTGCTCTTCCTCTCTTTCTTTCTTCTCTTCTTCTTCTCTCGCCTTCCTCTTCTTCTCTTCTTTCCTCTTCTCTACGTTTTTGGTCTCTCAAAATGAAAGACCAATTGCTCTTATCCAGATTTTTGACTTAAGGCCATGGTTGGCCAAGACAAATAAAATCCATTTTGGCTTATTTTCCCATTTCATGGCTTAAATTTCCTTTCTCTTTATTAATCTCAATCTAACTTTGCTACATATTATACTTGGCATCCCATATTTTCTCAAATTCCATAATTGCATATAAACTATTACTCTATGCCATTTATGTCCTCAAGTGGTAAATGACCAATTTACCCTTGTCTATAATATTCATTTCGGTTCTCTTATTTTATTTCCGAAAAATTCCATTTAGCTTATAATATACCTTAAACAAGTCCGAAAACTACTAGGGTACATTTCGGGGTGTTACACAATACGCTTCAGGACCTGCTCCCACTTTTCTTCTAGGAGATCTAAGTTTAGGCGAATAACCTCCTCGTTGTGTTCGGCGCTTGCGAATTCAATCCGCGACTTTAATCCGACCTCGACAGAACTCACTGCCTCTGGGTGCTAAAGGCCGAGCGAATGGGGTCTCTTGAAAGGCTTACTTCAAGGCTGTAGTTCTGTGTGCCCATAACACCTCGGGGAGGTATTCTACCCATTTTCCCTTTAGACTCTAATTTAGTCCCGCCGCTGAGAGTCCCATAGTGACTTCTCGCTCGCCTACTGACTCCGTGGATGAGCCGGGATGAGTAGTAGTTCTTTATTCCAATTTCAGCGCAGAAATCCCTGAACTTAGGATTGTCAAACTGTTTCCCATTATCAGACACGAGGGACCTCAAGATCCCAAACCTGCATATTATAACGCAGATCTAAGTTACATACCTTCGTTTCAGGATTGTTGCTAAGGTTTCGCCGCCACTTGGTAAAGTAGTCCACTTGGCCAATAATGATAAACTTGCATCGTCCCTTCCAACGGGTGGGGTCCCTAATATGTCTAGCCCCATTGCTAAAAGGTCGTGGGCTTCAGGATTTGACGCAGCGGCTCGACTGGAGATAAGAGATCTCGCATGCTCCCTAAGCTTTGCATTTTCTCTCACTCAGCTCCGCTTAAGTGCTCTTGAGCATTATGGGCTAGTAATACCCCTGCCTCAAGGTTTTTCATGCTAAGGTCCGAGCTCTAATGTGGTTGCCACAAACGCTTTCGTGTACCTCCCTGAGTATGTAATTGGCGCCTTCCTTCCCTACGCACTTAAGAATGGGAGTAGAGAATCCTCGTTTATAAAGGGTCCCCCAATGAATGGTGAATCTTGCTGACTTTGCTCTGAGTTTGGATGCCTCTTTTGGGTCGCTTGGTAATGTTCCTTCTACTAAGTAATCCCAGATGGGGTCCATCCAGCTCGGTCCGGACATCACAAGGGAGACTTCTCCGTTATTGATGCCCACCAGAGGGTTCTGTGGAGGTGCCAAATTGTGCATCGGGCCCCGTCTCTGTCTTCTGTGAGGCTATCACGCTTTTCTAAGGCATCACCGAGAATTCCTGGTACATGTTTGACCTCGAATCAGAGTGAACTTTAAGCAACTCTCGCACCTTCGAGGTACAAGATCATCTTCTCACCTTTGGCTTCATAGGAGTCTTCTATCTGCTTTACTACCACTGGGAGTCAACAAGCCACTTCCGCCTGATCAAATGGAGTGGGCGAGGTTAAGCCCAGCTATGACAACCTCATATTCTAGCCGTTATCGAGGCTTCTGGCCTAACTGAGGGTGCATTCCACATCTATCCCGTCTGAGAGTGTCAGATCGCACCTACACCGCTTTCCTCGGGGCACGGGCAGTCTCGCCCACCTGACAACCTCCGATTGGGAGGTCGCTCGGGCCAGTAGCTTCATCGCTCGCTAGGTGAATTCCATGATGAAATCTACCAAGATCTACCCTTTTCTTGTTGTCCTTGGTTTGTATCTAATGTTGAACTCGCTCAGCTCTATAGTCCACTTTATCAGTCTTCTAGAGGTTTCTGGTTTATGTAGTATTTGCTTCATCGGATATTCAAATAGACTCATGTACGAGTTTAAGCAAGGCCTGAGCTTTCTCGAGGTAGTTACCAATGCTAGGATCGCCTTCTCCATCTGGGCTTCCCTCCGCTCCTCTCAGCTCCTGACCGCACAAGATAACGGTCGGCCGCAGACCTTATCCCGCTCTCGACTAAGGTGGCACTAGCCGAGAAGTCCGAGAACCGGCCGTGCAGAGTGAGGAGTTCTCCTGAAGGGCTTACCAGAACGAGCGCCAGCCCAGTAGGTTTTGAGCCCGTAAATGCCTCCTTGCGCAGTATCCCATCGAAGGCCTTTTTCGTGAACCTCGGGTTGAAAGGCCGAGACTGGCCGCCGGCCTTAGACATGAAGCCGGCCAACAGAGCTATTCTTCCGGGCCGCTGGAATGTCCCACGTTTGAAGGCCGCATGCTCCAGCACAACCTTTATCTTGTCCACAGCCCAATTTCTCTGCTTGTTGACTATAAAACCCAAGAACTTTTCGACGGAAGACCAAGCGCGCACTTGGCTGGGGTTTAACTTCATATTATAGAACTTTTCAGACCTCGAACGCCGGTTAGGCGTGGTTACGCGAGTTCCGGCCTAACTCGATTTTACCAACATGTTGTCTATATATACCTCCATAGATGCTCCAATTTGCTTTAGAACATCCCTGCTTAATTAAACTGGGTAGTGGCTCCCACATTCTTACCGTGGCATCACCCGATAGCAGTAGGTTCCTTGCCCAATAACAAATGAGGTCTTCTCTTAGTCATTGGGATCCATACTAATCTGGTTATAGCCAGAGAAGGCGTCCATGAAGCTAAGGAGTTCATGACCGGCTGTGGCGTCCACAATGAGGTCAATCCGAGGTGAGTGGAAGCTATCTGGCAAAATTTATCGATATCCGTGGAAATCAATGCAAATTCGCCACTGGTCGCTTTTCTTTTTGAAAAGAAGAACGCGTCAAACCACCGTGATATTCTCACTTCTAAATTGCATTTTTCGAGGAGCTTTGTCGACCTCTTCATTAATCACCATGCCTTTCTAGGGAGCTCCTTCTTTTGCTTGGCCAGGCTTGAAGACGGATCGGCGTTCAACCTGTGGGTGATTACTGTCGGGTCGATTCCGCCCATGTCTTCCTGCTTCCAAGTGAACACCTCCATATTACTTTAAAGGAGTGGATGAGAAGGCTTCGACGTCGCGCTGCGACTTAGATCCTATGTGGAAGCGAGGTCGTGCAGGTACAGGTCGTCAAGCTATCGGGCTCAGTTCTTGAGGCGCGAGGTCTGGTGCTTACCTTGTCTCACATGTCAAGGTCGTCCATGTAGATGTTGTCGACCGTTTTTTGTTTCATTGATGCTAAGTAGCACTCCTTGGCTACGCGCTGGTTTCCTCGAACCATTCCTACTCCATTTGTAGTTTGAATTTGATATGATGTGGGAGGATGGCCCTTATGGTATTGAAGAGGGCTGCTTGAGTAACATGTTAATAGTGATGGGGCATCTACTATGAGAAATCTTACTGTTATTGTAGCCTGGCATAGTTGTATCAACCCCAGAGGTAGCACTCTTTCTCCAGAGAATCCACGTAGGTAGGCGTTGACTGATTCTAGCTTCTCTCTTCCAATGCCCATTTTTTCGAAAGCTGATGCGAAGATGATGTCGGCCAAGTTTCCATTGTCAACAAGGACCCTGTGGATTGTTTTGTGTGTGTTTCGACTTCCCTTATCACGGTGGATGTCATGGGGATCTGGCGACCTTCCATCGGAGTCCAGAAAAAGATTTATGAAGGCGTATCCGGTAGGGGAGTTTGGATCACGACGTACGACTCTAATGTTTCCCACGATCGATGCTACGCGTGGTGGGCCTTCTGGTGGTTTGGACTCCTCGCCGCTGCCGAATCCTCTAGACATCCACATGGATCTGAGGCGGCTGGTCTTGAGGCTAGGGTTGGGCGACGAGGTGGTGGTGATTGCTGGTCGACCTTCGAGTACGTGACGGCAAAGAAGCCCACGTCGAATTACGTACTCAATTTCTATCCTTAACTGGATGCAGTCATCGGTTCGGTGTCCATGATCCTTGTGGAACTCATAGTATTTGGTATTGTCTCTTTTTGCTGGATCTAACCTCATCTGAGATGGCCATCTCAGAAATTTTCATCATTGCGCCGGCGTGGGACCTATGACTGAGGGTGTAGGGGGTGAATTCTTTGAGGTGAATATCGGCTGATGGCTCGAGGAGTTGAGGTGGTCAGGGCGATCTCTGACTTTCCCTCGCCTCTTCGGGAATCGTTCTCTGTTTTCTCTGTCCCTCTGCAGGGATTTGTCATTGTCTCCTTGCCTCCTAGGGCTTCGTTCCCGTTTCTTGTCGCCCCTGCTCTTCTCCTTTTGAGTAGAATAGATCTTTTGCTTGGATAAAAGGGCTTCTTCACCATTGATATACTTCTCTGTTTTGGCAAGCACCTTGTTCATGCTTGCCTGAGGGTTCTTTGAGATAGAGAACATTAGGTCTTTCGACTGCACCCCTAGCCCTGGGATGAAAGTGGTGATGCCGAACTTCTCGTCTGGAATATCTTCCTTTAATGACTCCGCGTTAAATCTCTAAACATATGACCTCAGGCTCTCCTACGAGTTCTGCTTTATGGTCAGAAGGTGATAACTTGGCATCCTGTATGTCCTAGCTCCAATAAAGTGGGAGAAGAATGCGATGGAGAGCTTTGTGAATGATGAGATTGAAGATGGCAGAAGTCTGTTAAACTAAGCCAATGTTGGGCCCTTTAGTGTGATACGAAGGCTGTACATCATATGGGGTCCTGATATCCGTGCAGCTCCATCTAGTTCTTATATGTATTGAGGTGATCTATGGGGTCTTTCGTTACGTGACGTTTGATCTGTGACATTCGAACTGCTAGAAGAGGAAGTCACGGCACCTCGGTATGAACAAGGTTCGGTTTGTTGCACCAGAAAGCGTCCATAATGGCCCCAGACTCGGCCTTTTACCCCTTCCTTCATATGTTTGAGCACTATTTGGATATCCCACTGAACCTCTGCTCCCGTAGCCAGCTCCCACAGCATCTTCTATTGATAAAGGATGGGTCCATCGCCTCTATTGTTCCTACCATGCCTTTCCTCATTGCGATTCTCTCTCGGGGTTTGTAGGGTCATGTCACAGCTTAGGTGATTTCTCCTTCTCCATTTGCTTCTCGAGGAGGGTCGAGGTGTTGTTGTTCTTCTTGGGTAATGGTGTTTTGGCCTTCTTGGGCCTGTCGCGCCTCCTGGGGGCATTGTATTTGTCTGGCGAGTTGCTCCAACTCTCTCAACAAAGGTTGGTTGGTGAGACGGAGAACCTCCATCTCGTCGGTATTGGCATGTAAAGTTTCTAGTGTGCCTCCGGGAGGTCAGCTATCTACGTTGCCTAGCTGGTCTTGCAACCTTAGGGGATTGGCGTGGCTCCTGCTTGTGTTCCGAGTTGATACTATCAATCACTGAGAGATTAGCTTTATTTGTAAAAGCTATCATTCCTGAAACGGCGTAAGCCCAGTAGTGCACATAAAGCGGGTTGGAGCTTGGTGGAATTCCTAAATTTGGTCGTGACTACGGATGTTCGGCTCCTGCCCCGAAAATAAAGCAAAAGGATCGGCGAGGTTGGCCGTTGCCTCTCAGATGCCTAAATCGAGTTCTTCGATGGAAAGAAATCAAGCTGTAAGGAATGAATTTTTTGCGTACCTTTCTGATGGGGTGGCACAGTATTTATAATGGGTGATCATGATAACTTTGCTAGTTGGATGATGATATCATATTTCTTCTATTGGGTGTGGGATTTTCTTTCCTTATCGTTTCTTGATTAATGAGGGATAATTGATGACCGATTACTAGGAAATATCCTGCTTCCTTAATTGGTAGAGATTTAATTAGGAGTGAGTACTCTTTTCTTTATCACGGGTTCTTTGGGGCGTCGGATGAAGGGGTGAGTTGGGCTCTCGTTTTGGGCCTGTGTTTGGGGGATATCATTGGGCCGAGCAATTGTTTTGGGCCTGCTTCCTAATCTCTTTTTAAGCTTGATCTTTCGGCTTGTGTTCCGGGCTTACACGCCTATTATTTTAAACCCAATCAAACCCTAAAAAAAACGATTTTTAAGGGTTTTAGAAGAGGAGAATAAGGCTCAAACACTTGAGAGAACCAAGCTTGAAGATCAAAATCCATCCTTTAGAGAGAGATATAAGCTGAAATTGCTGTCAAACTAGATTTGCCTTCTTTTCTTCTCTCTTTTGAGCCATGAAATTGTTGAATACTCTTTGGTTTTGGATTGTTATTGATATGGATAGCTAAAAACTCAATCTAGGATTGATTTTGTGAACTCCTATGTTTATATTTCCTTATCTATGATATAATGAGATACATTAATGTGTTGAAGTTATTGAGTTTTTCATGTTCTATTCTAAATGTGGCTATGGTTTGGAAGAGATTATTGCTTCTTTCAATGGTATGTGTGAGCATAGATTGATTGTTAGGTTCTCAATAGCTTTGTATGAGGTTTAGAAGGACCGAAAGGTGAATAGTTCTCGTATAGTCTTAGGTATCTATCGAACTATAACCGAGAGGTACAATAAAATGCCTAGGAATGTTTCTATTTGTATTATCATTTCTTATAGCTTAGAAGGACCGAAAGGTGAGTAAGGGAACGAGATTGAGAAATTACAATTGAGATGGGTGATTTGAGGTTGTATAATTAATTACCCTAGGCCAACATATTGAGCAATTATGTATCTAAATGAGCTTTAGAAAGGAAATAGAAAGCAAATAAGCCCGAGAACCATTATCTCTTGTTTGAAATCATGTTTTAATCTTGTTCTTGTTTTCCCATTTTCATTTTTTGCCCATTAGTTAGATAGTTAGATTAATTTCCATCCTATCCTTTAGATTTTAAGCTTAGATAACAAAGTGATCGACTAGTTGAGGTACTTGGTTGGTCAAGGAAAGTACGATATCCAGAATCCTAGAGTCCACTTTATTACTTGTGCAATCCATAGACTTACGGTGAATTTTAAGTGTGTTCACACACACCCTAATAATGTCTTATGAGATAAGTTGCTCCTGAAGTATTGAAGGCTTTGGAGTTTGATGAGTGGCTTATACACTCATATTATCGTCATGATTTTCTTGTAATCTTAATGTTTTCATGGTAATAGTGAGTGTTCTAATGCTTAAAATTATCATTTTGTTGTTTAGGACAACTCTGGAGCCAAATGAGAGAAGATGGGTCAAAACAAAGGACAAAAGGCTCGAACAACACTTGGAGCAACATCCTATGGTGCCTTATTGCCATGTTGAAGATCTCTATGGCGCCTTGGCACCATGCAACAATGTATGAACAAAATTTCGACCTGGTTGCCAAAAAGACTCATAGTACGGCGTGCAACTTATATAGGCAGTATTTGAAGCTCCCGTGAATTGTTTTTTACACTACTATTGGAAAGTTGTTTAGAATCCTCGACAACGGCACCAAAAACTTCTTGATTTATAACCTGTTTCTATATAAACCAAAATACTGCTATCACTATTCCTTTCAATGTATAAATCTTTTCTTTATATAAAATTTTCGCAGATTTTAGTCTAAATGAATTTTATAGCAAGTGCACAGGTCATACAAGTGTTAAAGTGGATTAAAAATATGTCCAAGTATTGTTCCCACGAGGATTGTTGAGAAATCTAAAGATCAATTACCCCAATTACTCAAGATCCTTACTATTTGAACTCAAAAGTACAAAATTGATTTGTTTAAACTAAAGAAAGAATGACTAATTAAAATTCTATAACTATAACAAAAAAATCAAAATGAATTGGATTGGAGAGTTCATTAAGTAAAGTTAACACTGGGAAATAAATCAATATATAATTATCAATTTTTGCATCATTCTATAACATAGTTCAGCCATTAGTTTGAAATCTGAACTTGTCAAAGATGCAAGGTCGTATAGTTTGGATTCCTCTATACCCTATACATTTCACTAATTAGATAGCCATATTCCTTCCAAACACATGGGTTTAATTAGTTACTTATAGGATATAATCCTTTTTCTAAGAACTGGGTATTTTTCCTTTCCAGTACTTCACACCCTGTTCCTAGGACTTAAGATTTCTTGCCCCCATAGACAAGACAATGCAAGCCTTCTTCAATCTAATTGGTTTCTCATCCTTCAAATCTGATCAAACTCTCTATCTCCTTGATTAGATCTATACTAACATGGGATCGAATCATTCTATCGAGACCAGGAGGAGGAAACCTCTAATCAATTAAGCGATGCATCATCAACAATCCTCACACCATGAGTAAATTAGTGATATATCAAAGTAATCTTTCAGAGTTCATTAATTCCATAATATTAGTCTAACATACCCCCAAGTAACTACTTCATACTCTCAAAAATCTCCATCTTTGTGTCACTCAGAGGGACCCCTGGAAATCAGAGCAAGATACAGCCCTTTTCTGGGTACAAGCTACTAATATTAAGAACAATTAATTTCAAGAACAACACCAATTAAATAAATTCAAAGATTTCTAACTATAACATTCTTTTAAGTTGAACAGAAAATAATAACTAACACCAGTCCATTCCCAGATGGAGCTCAGTCTTTCAAAACTGGATTACAAATAACAGTGACTAACTGATCATGAAAATTCACTGAAATTGCAAGCAAACTGAAATAAATGAACTCCAAAAAATTTCCAAATTCCATAGAAATTAGACGATGTGAAAACTAAATTTTTCTGATGAACCCGGCTCGAAAACTAGAATTCATTTCGGATCAACGCTCGAATCAGAAAGAAAATACTAACTAAAATGTTAAGCTGAAATTGAATCGACGAAAAGAAATAAAAGAAAAATAATATACAAAGGAGACTCCAACTACCCAGATGTTCCAGGTTCGGTGGAATCTGAGCACAGTGCCCTATGTGCTTCTATTTATAGATTTTCAAATGGTGGGCCGAAATTCGAGGTTGAAGTTGTTGATTCCTAAAATTGGCCCAGTTGACAACTTTATTGCAACATAGAAAAATTATGTCGCGACATTGTAGCTATATTTGTCCTCCAACTTTGTTGTGGCTCGCAATGTTATGTCGTAATAATGTTATGTACCTTTGTCTTGAATTATGTCGCGATATACTTTGAAAATGTCGCGACAGAGCTCAGTGAATTTGTCTTGTAATTGTCACGACATAAGTGTCTTCTGTCACGACATTTCTTTCATGCCTTTCTATGTTAATACTTTAATGGTATGTCGCGACATAAAAACCATGGTCGCGACAAATGTTTTTCCCTGCAGCTCTTCATTGTGTCGCGACAATAAATTTATGTGTCGCAACATTCTTCCTATAGTTCTTATCAACCTTTGTCGCTAAAATAAATTTCTATGTCGCGAGAGTTCCATGTCAACATTATGTTGTGATTATCGCGACATAAAACTTCTGTTGTCGTGACATAGCTTTCTTGCCTTGCGATACTACCCTCTGAACTTTATGTCGGGACATAGATTAGAAATGTCGTGACTCTGACATATCACTGCTTGTTATGACACTGCCCTACTGGTTGCCTTGAGCTTCTGTTGCGACATTCCGAGATTATGTCACGACATTTCTACCTTAGCCAATTTTTTGTTGCTTTTCTTGTTAGATTTGTTTCTTTTACATTTAAAACCTGCAAAACACAAAGTTGGTGATTATTCCATAATTCTGCATTAAAATGAACCATAAACTTCTAAAAAAATGCAAGAAAAATGGACTAAAAATAGTGAGTTTGAACTCATCAAACACTATTTCCAGGTTTCGATGGGGCCTTCTGATTAGTTCCCAAAAAGTGTTATTTTGATCCCTATTTTTAATAGGTTTTGAGCACTTTTTGTGTACTAATTGTTATAATTAACCCAATTGACATGTTCGGGTCCCTATTGCACTAATAGTTGCATTTTGTTTGTTTTTGTAGTTTTTTGCGGGAGTGGAAGCAAATTATCGTGTCAATCCAATCATAACCAAAGTCGGGTTGATTTCAATCAATTTCATATGGTCCTCTATCAATTTCATTAAGCTGGGAATGAAGAATTTCAAAGCATGAAGAAATGGAATAGTGCAGTGGGAATAGTAGCAACAGGAGCGATGGAGCAATTGGCAGCATGATGGGGAGCGATTAGCCGCATGATGGGGAGCAGTGAATTTGCTATGGCATAGCGAAAATTTACGCAATCCCATTTAAATTTTCACTATGCCGTATTTTGGCTATCATAGAAAATTCGCTATCATAGAAAGTTGCGTGCATGACGAGAAAATTCAAAATTTCGCTATGCTGTAATTTTTCGCTATGATGCGAGGAAATTCCTGTCATAAGCGAAATTGGTTGCTGCTGATTTTAGTCCAAGCGACCTCGTTTTGTGTAATTCCCATTTTACCCTCAATGTAATCATATTATTTTGTAGTTTGGTATTTCACACATCTTGTAGGCTATATAAGCCACTTTATGGACAAATTGTAACTACTAACTTTTCAATCTTTCAATCCTGTGACTTTTCATTTTGTTCAGTTTTCTCTCTTCTCTTTTCCTCTTTCTCTCACTTTCGGCTGCAAACCTCCTCGAGGATGACAACTCAGAGGATGCTTGGCTAGACCTCTTCCTCCTTGAAGGAGGGTCAGGTGAATGTTTGAAGGTAAAAAACCTTGTCCTCATGTTTTCTGCAAGCATTTATTCCCTTTTATTTACATCTCACGTTTTAGGTTTGAATCAACTTGTGATGTACCACACAGGTGATTACTTGCTTGAAGCTTTCAAGGTTCGGTGGATGCTTACTTGTTAGATCCACTGATGCCATTTGAATTGTCATTTATGAGCTCTGAGATTTAGATCGGTGATGGTTTTACTTTGTTTTGAAACATTAAGGGGTAATAAATGCTATACATTAGAAGAAATAATTTTTTAGGGTTTTAGGGTTTTAATGCGAAATGAAGGCTAGGTTCGGAAATGACTATATGTCATCCTCCTCAGCGTGAGGAAAAAAGACAGGATATGTTGAATGTAGAACCACCCCAAGCGGTGGCCCGACAGGAGTTCTTTCTTATTTTTTTCATTTATTTTGAGTTTGCAAACCACCGACCCCTTGTTTTTATCACCACCTTAAGAATCCAAACAAAATTCACCATTTTGACTTCACTTAAATCCCATTTGTACGAAGAAAATCAGCGTATTTCGTACTGGTATTTATCTTTGCGTGTAAGCGACTCGGCGGTAAGAGGAAAATAGGGAAACAAATTTTGTTGATTCGGGATCACCTACCATGCTTGCGAATCAAATGGCGCCCGTTCTTAGAGGATGGTGCCTAAGTGCATTTGACGAGACGTGGAACACTTGTGATCCTCATCACAAGTATTGGTGAATTGCTTTTATATTTCACTGTCATTTTCTTTTAGTTTAAAAAAAAAAAAAAAAAAACAGTGCTGCAGGACTGTTTTTGTGTGCCATATTTATACTGCAGGATTACATGTCCAGTGGGTTTGAATTGTGACCAAATGGAAGAGGGAGAACAATACAGTGAGTACCCTGTGGAGAGAAACCCTAGAGCTTATATTATGAGGATTACATAAACCTGGCCATGTGAAGTCAACGACTTTGTGGAGGGAATCCAAATGAATATAGATCCCGTGAGGGACTATAGAAACCCAGTGGTTGAGTTCAAGTATGGTGGTACCACAGCCATAGTTGGGGAATCACACAAATTCTCATGAGACAAGACCTCCACAATATGTACCTCCCGAACCTCCCTTATTATGCCCCACTTCTGGCGGCGACAACCCTGACCCATTTGTTGAAACGAGCCATCCGAACGAAGCGAAACTAGTGGATAATTTCATAGGAAGCGAAAGCGGTGGCGTCGGGCTAATGAAGCGGCCTGATGAGAGCTCCTTGAACAAGGAATTGGATGGGTTCCAAAGCTAAAATTGATCAAAAAATTAGACATCTGCGGGAATCCATCTCAAAGCCACCGGTGAGCTTGTTCTCATCAAGGAGGGAATGCGGAGAAGATTGCTGGCCAGCACTACTTTGGGTAAGCGGAGACTCAAGCTGCGACCTCGGGAGGAATTGAAGAGGAACCGACAAAAGCTCCACGAGGGAAATGCAAGATGTCCCACAATTATGTGTGTAGTGTGTGGGCCATGGGAGAAGAAAAGAAAGAAAACCTCCCAATCTTGTGAGGAGAGCGTGGAAAGCGATGGATGAGCCCAGAAGAGCTTGTTGAAACCATTTCATGGGGTGGAACCCCCTTTGCCTTGTCAAGCCACGAAGCCCCGCGCTGGTGTACATCGCGCCAACACCTACAGCCCAGGCTCAAAACCTGCCTTTTGCTCTCAAAGCTAAGTCGATCCATCATTACGCCGTGCGAAACTTGAGATTAGTGGCCTGCATGCGAGAATTTTATTTACATCAAAAACAATGGCGTTCTTTCACATCGCATGGCACGGAGTGGATGGTTCGGGTCTTTGGTTTGGATTAGGAGCACCGAACCTCGGCATTTACGAGCTCAGCCGGTTCCAGTGACCTCAAAGGCCTAAGGAAGTGGTTTGGGAGCCACGATCCTCCTCCGCTTTTTGTTTCATTTTTCTTGGCTTATTTTTATTTTATCGTATTTTATTTTGATTTCTTTAATTTTCTTTTTAGATTTTCTCTAATTTTTAGTTAATTCTTTTTAGATTAATTTTACTTCGCAATTTTTCATAATTTTTCTTGTGTTAAATTTTGCAATTTGTGTGCAAATTTTGAAGCCTGGATTGAAGATCGACAAGCGACAAGCGGGGAGGAGACGGAAATTTTAGCGACCATGCGAAAATTTCGCAGTATTCAGCGAATTGAAATTTCGCTATCATAAGCAAATTTCGTATAGTAGCGGCTCTATGCAGCCTCCACTAAAGGACAAAACAGCAATGATAAAAAAGAGTTTGTTTTTATTTATTTTTATTTTTTATTTTTTTAAAAATAAAAAAAATAAAAATAAAACTCGTTTATATATATTAAAAAATGTCTCTCAAAAAAGTTTTATTATTATTATTACTATTATTTTATTTTTATTTTTATTTATTAATTATTTTATTTTGTTTTTAAAAAAAAATCAAAAAAAAAAAATCAAAATCAATCATTGGTAGCGAAATTTCGCTATAGCGGATTTCGCTATACAATAGCAAAATTTTCGCTATTGTTGCGAAAATCCCCACTATTTTGCCTCCAAATTTTGTTTCGCTCATAACTTTTTCATCTGAACTCCGTTTTAGGCGTCCTTGGTACCGTTGGAAAGCTTAGAGAGTGTAAAATCCAAATATGGCCAGAAAGAACACTTTTGAAATTTTTATAAATGTGTAATTTTCAAAATGCTCCAACTGGTCACTTTTTTCCTCTCTTTTCTTCTCCTAACTTGTTTGTTTGAAGCCTAAACGGAGTGAATAAGGTGTCGATGGAAAGCTTCGCGAAGTCTCCTATCGAAATGATCACATCTCATCAAAGGAGGTAACACTTCCTTCTCTAATTTTTCCAATCGAGCCCCATTTCGGACAGAGATGTTTGGGTTGGGAGAGTTAGTGAAGGAAGTAGACACTATTCGTGCTTTTGTTCACTATTTTGAGCAAGCCCATTTTGTTATGTTCGGTGTAACTGCTGGGTTCCCCCCTATAAAACATTATACCATACGACTTACTTTCAAAATTTGGACCATTTGCAACCAAATTTTTTGTGGTTTACTAACATGAGTTGGAAAGTGAAACTTTATCAATTCTATTGATGTTAGATTGGTTTCATGCTTGGTTAATTGAATGATTAGTTGAATTCTTATTGATTTCGACCTTTTTCTTCCACTTTGGCTAACCACACACCTATAGCACATTAGGTTTGATGATGAGGGTGAAAAAAGCGCGCAACCTCCACTTCTTTGCATAGCCTACCCTAGTTTCATTGACAACTAATAGGTTAAGGACCTGTGGAAAGAGGCCAATGCGTCTTCGAAAAAAAAGAGAAGAAAAGAAAAGAAAGAAAAAGAAAGAAAAGAATAAAAAGTACAGCGCTTTGCCTTGAAACTTAGAACCGCGGTCAGGGTATATGGCGAAAGCCTTTAAAGCCAGATTACCGCAAACCTTCAACGGTTGGAGTCGCCCGACCAGTGTTCGCTACGGGTGGATGGTTGGAGTTTAGCAAGTTGTAGGTGCTGAAGTTTCGAAATCATTCGGAGTCCGGGGTGAAACCTTTAGAGTTTGTGGTCGAAAGATCCTCATGGCTTGATGCCCTAAACCTTCATTGGTTGGGAGTCATCGGTAGATCCCCGTTACATGGACTTTGGTGAGGTCGATTCCTCAGCATTGCACCCTACAACGCAAAAAGAATTGTGGAATAAGAGGTGGGTCTGATCTATTTAGGTTGGTTAGCATGCTAGGTCGTGGTAGTAGCTAGGTTGGGGGGAGAGTGCAGTTTGGCAGTTTATTGTTGAGAGCTAATCAAACAAACACTTAGGTTTTAATGGAAGTCTCTGGTTGATTCACTGAGATGGAGGCTCTTTTGATACTCAATTTTGTATGGCATTCATTCTCTCAAGATAGTTACTGGACAAGGCTTTGATGATTTTTACTTAGGGTTAGGCATTACTCATTCACAGCCTTTTTGAAATACCATTTTTGTGAACATTATTTTGTTATCATTTCGTATGCTCTCTCTTTATTTTCTTCTTGCACTGCTAAGGGACTAGCAATGTGTCGGTTGGGGGGTGTGATTGGGTGCCCAAAAGTGCTATTTGATCCACTATTTTAATGGGTTTTGAGCACTTTGTGTACTAGTGTTATAATTAACCCGATTGACATGTTGAGGTCTATTGCACTAATGATTGCATTAGAGGCTGTTTTGTAGTTTCACAGGTGGAAAGGCCAAATTATCATATCAATCCAATCATAACAAAGTCGGGTTGATTTCCATCAATTTCATATGGTCTTCTATCAATTTCAGCAAGCCGGGAATGAAGAATTTCAAAGCATGAAGAAATGGAATAGTGCAGTGGGAATAGTAGCGTGACCAATGGAGCAGTGGCTGCGGGATGGGGGAACAGTGAATTTCGCTATGGCATAGCGAAAATTTCTCAATCCCAGCGAAATTTTCGCTATGCCATATTTTCGCTATGATAGCGAAAATTCGCTATCATAGTGAAAGTTATTGTGCATAGCGAAAATTCAAATTTTCGCTATGCTTGTAATTTTCGCTATGATAGCGAAATTCACTATGCATAGAGGTGGTTGCCACCGATTTTGATCAAAACTGACCCAGTTTTGTGTAATTCCCATTTTGCCCTCAATGTAATCATATTTTGGTTATTTTGGTATTTCACATCTTGTAAGGTTATATAAGCCCTTTATGGACAAGTTGTAACCTAACTTTTCAATCTTTCAATCCCACTTGACTTTTCATTTTGTTCAGTTTCTCTCTTCTCTTTCCTCTTTCTCTCACTTTCTGCTGTAAACGCTCCTCGAGGATGACAACTGAGGATGCTTGGCTAGACCTCTTCCTCCTTGAAGAGGAGGGCCACTGGGTGAATGTTTGAAGGTAAAAACACTATCCTCATGTTTTTCACGCAAGCATTTATTCCCTTTTTTTGTTTCTGTATCTCACATTTTAGGTTTTGAATCCAGCGTGATGTACCACAATTGTGATGCTTGGCAAGCTTTCAAGGTTCAGTGGATGCTTACTGTTAGATCCACTGATGCCCATTTAGTTGTCATTTATGAGCTCCTGCAGGTTAGATCCAGTGATGGTTTTAACTGTTTTGAAACATTAAGGGGTAATAAATGCTATACATTAGAAGAAATAATTTAGGGTTTTAGGTTTAATGCCAAATGAAGGCCAGGTTGGAAATGACTATATCTCATCCTCCGACGTGGGGAAAAGACCAGGATATGTTGAATGCCTTAGAACCTAAGCGGTGGCGCTACTTCAAGGAGTTCTTTTTTCTTATTTTTTTTTTCATTTTATTTCGGTTTGCAAACCCTGACCCCTGTTTTTATCACCACCTTAAAATCCAAACAAAATTCACCATTTTTGACTTCAATTAAATCATTTGTACGAAGAAAACCCATCCCTGTGTTCGACCCTAGACCGTTATACTACAGTAGCTTGACTACGGCAGTAGGAGGAAAATAGGAAACAAATTTTGTTGATTCCGGATCACCCTACCGTGGCACGAATCACCTTCCATGTCGAGGCCCAAATGCAGAATTCGAATTTTCAGCCTCTTTTGAGGCCCATAATTGAGGGGGATATAAATGAACCCTAAAATCTAGGGTTTAGAGGATGGAAAACATGGTGAGACCTCAAGAACTAAGGGAAGAACATATTTTCAAAGAAGAGGAAGATCAAATCAAGGCTTGAGATTGAAGATTGAGGATTGAGGATTGAGGATGGAGGCTTCACTCATATCATTTGTTTCCTTAATCTCTATATCTTTTCCATTATGAGCACATTGATTATCTTGTTTTGTATTATGGATTACTTGATGTTAGGCTAAACTCTAATCTAGTGTCGATTGGTGGACTTCTATGTATAAATTTCCTAATCTTTGATGTGTTTGATATATATATATATATATATATATTTGCAAAAATTGTTGATGCTATTGTGTTCTTCATGTTCTATTCCAAAGATGACTTGGTTTATGGTAGATTTTAGTTCATTTTGATTACCTATGTGATCATAAATTGATTTGCGGGTTACCACTAGCATTGTATGAAATCTAGAAGGACCAGAAGGTGAATATATTCCATATAGTCTTAGGCTTTTATCATAAGGACCAGAAGGTGATCGATAAAATGCATAAGAGGGGTTTTTCATATAATATCATTTCTAAGTACCTTACAAGGATCGGGAGGTGACTAAGGGATGGGAGTGAGAAATTGTAACCAAGATGCGTGAGTTAAGGTTACATGTTTACATACCCTCGACCAAGAATTTGAGCTAATATATATTGATTTAGGCTTAAAAAGAGAATTGAGTGCATAGAGGAAAACCAATCAGCCCTAGTGTCTTATCCTTCTTGTTTGAAATCATGTTTTAACCTAGTTCTTGTTTCCCCATTTTCCTGTCTTGCCCCTTAGTTAGTTTTTTTAATTTTCTAAACTTATCATTTGATTTTGAAGCTTAAATAACAAAGTAATCGATTAGTTGAGGTACTTGGTTAGTCAAGTAAAGGAAGCATCCCAAAGGACAATACTTGGACTCTTAAAGTTCATTTTACTACTTATGCGACCCATATATTTGCGGTGAGAGTTAGAGCGTGTCCACATGCTCTTAACAGAGTAATAGGTGCCTTGCATCCTTTAGAACTATTGTTCCTATTGATCAATTCAACATTTATAATAGATGTCTTTTAGCTAAATATAGAAATAGATCCTATTTTTTATAGGTGTTTTGTTACTAATCCAATAAGGGGAAGCATGATGAAGATGAAAGTTGTAATTGGTTAGTGAATAGAAAGAGGGAGAATGATTAGATCCAATTACTTATAAGTGTTTTGTTACTAATCCAATAAGGGGGCATAATGAAGATGAAGTTTGAAATTGGTTAGTGAATAGAAAGAGGGAGAGTGATTAGACTTATAAAGATCAATGGGACTGTTACATCAAACAACTGCAACCATAAATGTTATTTTCAAGGATTAACTTACCCTCCATGCTTATTGGAATGAAATGAGCCAAAGCCTAAAAAAGCCACATGGGGGTCCAACACAACGAAAGCACGAACCAAAGCCTCGAGTAAGGAGTCCAAGGCATCGGACGTAACCTCGAACCTACCTATACTAGGCATTATGTGAGAAACAACCCAAGCTACTTACCTTGGGCATAGCACTTCCAGGATCTAGTGACCAAGGCCTGACCGAAGTAGACGGAGTTGCAAGATGTAGTCTCCAATGGAAAAGCAGACTCAGTAAAACAATCGAGGGCGACTACTAACACCACTAATCTCACATGGGACACGTGTCGGTGTATCAGGAAGCTGTAGCCCACTCCCACATAGCCCACTACTGTGATAGACCTGGAGCTAATATGGAGACGACATGCAGTGGTGAGTTGATATAAAATGCCCTACATGTACCATAAACATAAGTGTAATTATTTGGCAGCCAGAGAAAAATAAAAATATTAGAAATACTATTTTTATCATTTCCATTGGAGTTGTTTGTGGGAAACCTTTTTCCACCATCCTCTCTCAATTTCATAGCCAAGACAACAGAGCCTGCCATCCAAAAAAAAAAAAAACAAGATAGAAGATGTTAGACCATCCAACCTTATGCCCACAACGGAGGAACGACTACTAATACTAGAGCAAATTCTTAAGGATCAATAGGAGTCCATCGGCTTAACGATTCAAGCGTGCTCTTAGCAGCCAAGGCCACCTTAAGAGGGCTTACCATGCACAATAGGAAACCATCCCAATTGGCCACACTTGCCCACCATCCACCCCTCCCAGGGATCCCTTCCTCTCATCACCCAGTAGACTGTAGATAAGCTTCCTCCAGAGGCAAAGGGAAGAGTATCCAGTGTGAGCCGATCCGCTAATGTCGAAATAGAGTCGAGCAGGGAGAAGGAGATCGGGTCAATGGGTCCCGAACCCCCTCAACATGTAAGGACCAGAATCCGACCCTATGCATGTTAGATAACATATCGACCTCTCCGTTCGTCTCCACCATCTTGCATCAGGACGCCCCTCCGCACTTCATGTTGCCTAAGCTCCATATGTATGATGGATTTGGAGACCCGCTCAACCATTTGATGCATTTTCTCTAGATCATGACGTTACAAAGGTGGCAGGCGTTCTCTCTGTGCAGATGTTGGATCAGTTCTATTGGGCCGACATCATACTTCTTATGGCTTGACCTGACAGTAACTGTGTTGAGTTCTTGCAGAAGGCATGCTATTTATGACAATTGGAGAAATAAGCGTGAAGCTACAAACTATTTATGTATATGTGATAGTGATCAGATGATCAGTTTGGACAAAGGCAGATCCTACCATTCAGGCACATGAGCACAAATATAGTGATGCAATTGAAGTAAAGCGAGCTATCATCCTCAACATGGGTTTTTGACATGTCTCAGTGGATCTTTCGGAAACAATCGGCGGAGAGCTATTCTAAAGGGCTGACGTGTGCCTTACTTTCGAGGATAATATGCAATTCAAGACGTCATAGGGCGCAAAAAAAAAAAAGGCAAAATGGAAGAGACAAATACGAGTCTCGAGACTCGCATAGAGATAAATCCCAATGTTGGACCAGTAGAAGGATGTGGCCAAGATATTATGGGAGGGACTAAAGTGGTAGCTGCTGATTCACAAGCTTCAAGCAAACTCCTCCACTCATGCATACCATCGCTCAGCCTTATAATCTGACCGATCCTCGTTTGTCCAACTATAACACGGACTAGAGGTCGACCATTTTCTAGCGTCTTGGTAGCCAGAGTTCAATATAGTTTCACCCCGAGCAGCATACACCTCATCAATGGGACCTTGATGTTCTCAGAGTGCCCCTTAAGATAACTATCCACACCACATGAAGATTCCTTAGTCCTTACCTTAATGGTCAGTAACCATATGATGTAATGGATCTTGATTGACCAGGGAAGTGCAATAGACCTACTCTACCTCTTGGCTTTGATCCAACTGGGGTATCAGTCTGATAACCTCTAGAATCCGAGTAGAGTCCTAGTAGGCTTCAATGGAACCCAAACCACCTCGCTTGAAGAAGTCTTATTGCTCATCTCGATAGGACCCGTCACAACGCTTGTCCCCTTTACGATGATAGACGAGCCCTCCTCCTTCAACACCATTCTAGGTCTCACCTGGATCCATGCCATGAAGGCCCTTCCTTCCTCCTATCACCAAACTCTGAGTTTTATAACTCCCTTGGAGCAAAGCGATATTCAGGGAGACCAGAAGGCTGTTAGGGCATGTTTCACGTTGGAACCTCCCTAAGATGATCAGCCCCTTAAATAACAATGACAGCTAGAGGCACGCCTGAACGAGCAAGACAACACTAGAGTAGTGGAGCCTTTAAAAACCTATCCTTTGTTCAGGCCTTACAAACTTGAGCAGTTTAGTCTCGGATCCTCCCTTTTTTACTAAGAGGTTGATGAATTCTTGTCCTTCTTGTAGGAGCATTCCAATGTGTTCGCTTGGTCCCATCGTGAGATGGTAGGTATCTCTTTGAGTATGGCACAACATCACCTTAATATGTAGGTTGGCAAGAAGCTCGTATAACAGAAATTAAGGCACTTCCACACATAGTGCCATGATTTAATTAAAGAAGAAGTTGACAAACTGCTTGCAACAGGTTTCATTAGGGAAGTCTAGTACCCCGAATTGTTAGCCAACATTGTGGTAGTACCTAAGAAGAATGGGAAATGGCGAGTTTTCATAGACAACTCAAACCTCAATAATGCCTACCCCAAAGACACATCCCTCCTTCCTCGAATCGACCAAATAGTTGATGCGACAACAAGGCATGAGCTCTTCTTGTAATTTTTGGTCGCCTACTCGGGTTACAATCAGATCCGCATGTTCCCTCTTGATTTTAAACAAAGATAGCCTTCATCACTCCAACATGGATGTACTACTACAATGTGATGTCGTTCGGCCTTAAGAACACGGAGGCAACCAACCAATGCATGATGTATCATATGTTCGAACCTCTACTTTGTTAACAAGATGTTGACTGATGTCGAATCTCGCTACACTGACTTATAGTGGGTCATTTTGGTCTTGAGGGTTGTAGCTAAAAACTTGCGCCCATGCTCACACTATCAATGTGTTTTCAAGTTATCCGATCAGAGCCATCCTTCACAAACCTAATGCAACAGGCTAATTGCTAAAGTAGCCATTGAGTTAAGCGAATTCGATATTATCTACCACCCGAGGACAACCATCAAGGGCTAGGTCCTTGTTGATTTTCTCGCGAAATTGATGAATGTATCGGGAGAATATCCATCAGGTCTGCTTTGGATTCTTGAGACCGACGAGTCCTCCAAAAGAGCAAGGGGCAGTGCTGGCTTAGTAATGCAATCTCCCGAGGAACAAGTGATAGCCAAAGTGGTCAAATTCTCCTTCCCCATCACCAACAACGAGGTTGAATATGAAGCAATCTTGTTAGGGCTCCGATTTGTTTGGGCCCTATCAGTCACCCACATCGAGTTGTGTTGTGATTCCTAGTTTGTGGCATCTAAAGTCAGAGGCGAATATGAAACTAAGGATAGGAAGATGTTCCAGTACTTGACCCTCGTCCGAGCACTAGCATCCCAATTCACGAAATGTGATATGTCATAGGTACCTATAACCGAAAACAACATGGCAGAAGCTTTGGCAAACCTGGTCTCTAGAGCCCCATACCCTTGCCACACGGAGCTGAACATCATGGAATGCTCCTCTATCACATATGAGAAAGCCCTTGTAGTTGAGGTACAAACGGCTGAAACATGGATGACCCAGATCATGTCCTGTTTGGAACTCGAAATTTTGCCTATGGATAGGAAAGCCACTGTAAAAAATAAAAGCTCGAGCGGCCAAGTATGCCATAATAAACAAAACACTATATCGCATGTCATTCTCATGCCCATAGCAGCGCTGCATACCACCTGAGATCGCCAAGCGCATTGTCAGAAAAACTCATGAAGGTATATGCAGAACCCATATAGGCGGCCGCTAACTATGCCATAGAATTATGGCATAGGGCTTCTACATGTCAATTATGAAGTGAGATTCAGAGTAGTTCATCAAAGCCTACGACATATCTCAACAAAAGTTTGGCAATGTCATCCATGCCCCAACAAACGAGCTATACCCTGTTTCCAACCCTTGGCCTTTCTATATGTAGGGAATCCATGCCCCTGCAAACGAGATACACCCTGTATCCAGCCCTTGGTCTTTCTATCTGTGGGGAATCAGCATAGTGGGGCCCTTATCCTCGGATATTGGATAAAGAAAATTTCTACTCGTCAACACCGATTACTTCACCAAGTGAGCAAAAGCTGAGTCATAGGCTCATATCAAGGCCACTTGATCCAGTTCATCTAAAGAAGCATCGTATGCCGTTTCGAGACACCCCACACCATAGTTTCGGAAAACGGACCACAATTCATCATCAAAGCCTTCCAGCACTTTTGCATGAAGCATAGAATAAAAAAATTTTACTCCACTACCAGATATCCTTAGTCGAACGACCCGGATGAAGTAACCAACAAAACCCTACTCAACTACCTTAAGAAATGTTTGACTTCATCAAAGGGTAATGGGTTAATGAGCTACCAATAGCCCTCTGAGCCTACCAAACAACACAAAGTCAACCCACCAATCAAATGCCCTACGCCCTTACCTTAGAGGCCAAGGCATTAATCCCCATAGAAGCTGGGTTAGATGCTCTGCACACCAGTGATTCAATCGAACTTGCGCTTACCTTGGATGAGTTAGAAGAAAGAAGGGATAGAGTTGCGATCCAAATGACCGAATATTATTGTCGAGCAGCACGATAGAGGGACAAGCCTGTCAAACCTAGAGTTTTCAAAAAAGGCGATCTAGTATTACGACGAACATCCGAAGAAGGCAAATTGAAGCACAACTAGGAGGGCCCCTACACAATCATCGATGACAAGTTCAAGGGTGCTTAAAAATTCCAATCCCTATATGAGAAGGCTGAGCCATGCCCTTGTAACTTGGCCTATTTGAAAAGGTACTTTCATTAGAGGAACGTTCCCCCTATGTCTTTTATTGTCACTCCTGATATATGGGAAGATTGAATAAAGATGCATTGTTTATTCAATTTGCCTATACATTTTTCCCCTACGCCGATAGGTGTGAATCTTGTTAGCATTTTTAGTATGATTTTCAAGTGTTTTATGCAACTTAAATGCTAGATTCACACCATTATCTCTTAGGAAAGATCTAATCCCCCATTTGCTTATGTTTTTCAAGTTTAGAAGGAAAATCAAGCACAGTGATGGAAGAAGTCAAGTTTAAATGAAGTTGCTAATTTGCTGATACATTCTAGTTCGCCGCGGCGATGGAGTTGTTCACTACTGCAAAGATGTTCACCATAGCGAAGCTTAAGCCAAGAATTATAGCAGCCTTGGGTTCACCATGAAGGCGACTACTCACCGCGACAAAGAGGTTCGCCATGGTGAAGGTCAAGGCTCAGCATAACGAAGAGAAAGATGATTGAAAGACCATCCTTGGGTTTGCCACAACAAAGAAGCCTTCGCCTGGGTGAAGGTCGGTGGGCTAGAGCAGCAAACTTCGATTTTTGAGCCCATCATTGGCCCATTTTCTAAGGCTTATAAATACTTGTTCTTTAGAAATTTTTAGGGTTCAAATTTTGAGAGAGGGAGGCTCTCTCCTTAGGTTTTCCCTTTTCAAGATTTGTTCCATTTTTAGGTTTAGATTTCTTAGATTTAGGTTTGTTATGTGAATTCTTTGGTTTGTAATTAACTATTGTTGGGGAGCACAACCTTGTGGAGTGTGGATTTCAGCTTGGATTTGAAGATTAAAGTCATTTGCAGCTTAATCTCTGTTTTGTATTTCTATCTCTAATCCTTCTTCAATTTCTGCAATTTTATGTTTGCCGACAACATGAATTTATGGGTTTTGATGGCTGAAATGGTAGGTTAAGCATTTCATTGGGTTGGTTATCAGATTTGGTGTTTGATTCCTCTAATCTTTAGTTTGGTTGGATGTTTTATGCTTGATTTGTTGTATTTGGTGTTAATACTTGGAATACTAAGGTTTTGGTTAATTGATACATGCTGAGAATCGAATCTTCGATCCTTTTACTAGGGTATCTTTGGTGATGCTTGGTTTAAGCCCTAAAATCTGATTTTGATTCTCTTAAGGCGTGAATCAATTAATCAGGATTTGAATAAACTTAGTTAAAAAGGCTTATGGAATTATAAAGGTCTAGTACTAAGCAGATTTCACTATGAGGGGACACCAAACACATTAAGTGAGGATTGCAAGGGCGTAACTATGACCAATCTGAGCTTAGTACGGGTAACTCTATTGCAAGGACATAATTTTGACCAATAGAGCTCCAGAGGTAAAACTGCCTTTGAAAAGTATTGCCCTATCAACTTAGAAGAACGTAACTGTGAATAAGTGGATAGTGCGAGAAAATATAAGGGGGAACTCGAAAATGGGATCCTTGTACCGTAGCCTTGGACCGATTCAAGCCATAATTCATTCAACCAAAGCCTTATCTAACTGAATCATTAGATATCAATGACGATAACCAACCTTAGTTCCTCTTTATGTAGTTTTCTCCCCTTTTTAGTTAATTACTCCAGTTTTCACAAAGCAATATGTTTTTGTTTAGTTTAGTTTTTATTATTTTCACAATTTACCTCAAATCATTGAGTCGCTCAAATAGTGAACGACTTGAGTAGTTGGGGTACTTAATCCTCAATAAAACCACACCTTCCTTGTGGGATCAATATCTAGACTTTGCAGTCCATTGTATTACTTGTATGACTTGTGCTCTTGCGGATAATCATAACAAGTTTTTGGCGTCGTTGTCGGGGAAGGTATTTGGTGTTTTGTTTGATATTTGGTGAAAGAGAAGTTTTCTACTTTGAGTAAAAATTTCTTCATTTGTGAATATTTCTCTTATTTTTGTTTTTATTTGTAGTTAGTTTATTTATTTTTGTTTTGTGATTTTAGGTACTTAAATAATCAACCATGTTGAATTTCTATCAATCTGCGGTCCCTTACGCTCAACAAGTCGCTCTCACCCATCAACTTCAAAGGGAGCCAACACTAGAAGAAATAGCATTTATGTAACCAATGCACACTATTAGTGCCACTTTCATAGACCAACTCTCCCACCAACTTCAGAGGGAGCCAACACTAGGAGAAATAACATTTATGCTAGGAAAAGCCTCGGCTAGTGCTCAGATCTACCAACTTGAAGAGCTTAGAAGTAAGAAAGAACCGAAAAATAGGAACAATGAAATTGAGAAGATAATTCTGGAAAATACTCTTTATGGAGATGTGCATGAAGAGTTGTTATGCAAAATAATGCCTAGTGTGCCCCCGCCAATTGATGAGCATATGTGTGATTTCACTCAAAAGGACGCTTTGGTGATAGGTGTGAATCTTGTTAGCCTTTTTAGTATGATTTTCATGTGTTTTATGCAATTTAAATGCTAGATTCACACCATTATCTCTTAGGAAAGCTCTAATCCCCCATTTTCTTATGTCTTGCAGGTTTAGAAGGAAAATCAAGCAAAGTAATGGAATAAGTCAAGTTTAAATGAAGTTGTTGATTTGTTGATACATTCTGGTTCACCACGGAGAAGGAATTGTTCACTATGGCGAAGATGTTTGTCACGGAAAAGCTCAGGCCAAGAATGATAGCAACCTTGGGTTTTCCACGACGAGGGCTACTGCTCACCGTGACGAAGAGGTTCACCACGATGAAGGTCAAGGCTTGTCACGGCGAAGAGAAAGATGATTGAAAGACCACCCTCGAGTTCGCCATGGCGAAGAAAAATTCGCTACGACGAAGGTCGGCTGGCTGGAGCAACAAACTTCGATTTTTAAGCCCATCATTGGCCCATTTTCCAAGACTTATAAATACTTGTTCTTTAGACATTTTTAGGGTTCGAACTTTGAGAGAGGGAGGCTCTCTCCTAAGGTTTTCCCTCTTCAAGATTTATTCCATTTTTATGTTTAGATTTCTTAGATTTAGGTTTGTTTTGTGAATTCTTTGGTTTGTAATTAACTATTGCTAGGAAGCACGACCTTATGGAGTGTGGATTTTAGCTTGGATTTGAAGATTGAAGTCATTTGCAGCTTAATCTCTGTTTTATATTTATATCTCTAATCCTTCTTCAATTTCTGTAGTTTGATGTTTGTCGACAACATGAACATTGACACTTGGATTAAGTCTTAAAATCTAGTTCTGATTCTCTTAAGGCATGAATCAATTAATCGGGATTTGAATGCACTTAGTTAAAAAGGCTTAGGGAATTAGAAAGGTCTAGTACTAAGTGGATTTCACTAGGAGGGAACACCAAATGTATTAAGTGAAGATTGCAAGGATGTAATTATGTGTCCAGGAGTTTAGTGGGTAGCTCTGTGCAGGGCGTAACCATGACCCGATAGAGCTCCGAGGAAAAATTCTTTTGAAAAGTATCGCCCTATCGACCTAGATGGACGTAACTGTGAATAGGTGGATAGTGCGAGAAAATACAAGGGGGAACACGAAAGTGGGATCCTTGTACTATATCCTCATACCAACTCAAGTAATAATTCATTTAACCCCGGGCCTTATCTAAATAAATCCTTAAACATCAATGTAAGATAACCAACCCTAGTTACTCCTTAAGTAGTTTTCTCTCGGTTTTAGTCAATTGATCCAGTTTCACAAAGCATTCTATTTTTGTTTTGTTTTGTTTTTATTATTTTTATAATTTTACATCAAATCATTGAGTCACTCAAATAATAAACGACTTTAGTAGCCGGGGTACTTAATCCTCATTAGAACGAAACCTTCCTCGTGGGATCAATACTGGGTTTTAAAAGAAAGCCACTTTATTTCTTCTGACCCATGCACTTGCGGTTTAGGTTGTTTCATTTTCATAGACACATTTTTGGTGTTATACGCCAACAACCTAACACTTTCCATTTAAGGGTCACGGATCTCAAGAACACTAGTCTCTCGCCATTTGAGGTCACAGACCTCGAGACCACTAGTCCCTCGCAATTTTAAGTCTCGAACCTCAGGACTACTTGTCCCTCGCCATTTGAGGTCACGTTCCTTGGGACCACTAGTCCTTCACTATTTGAGGTCACGGACCTCAAGACCACTGATCCCTTGCCAATTGAGGTCATGGACCTCAGACTGGTCCCTTGCCATTTAAGGTCACAAACCTCGGGACTACTTGTCCCTCGCCATTTAAGGTTAAGGATCACGAGCCCTTGACCCCTCGCCATTTAAGATAACGGATCTTTAGACCACTAGTCCCATTTGAGGTCATGGACCTCGAGACCACTAGTCCCTTGCCATTTGAGGCCACAAACCTTGGAACCACCGCTCCCTCTCCATTTGAGGCCACAAACCTTGAGACCATTGCTCCCTCTCCATTTAGACGACGAACAAACACCAAAAACTAAAGAAGACAAATCATTATTCAAATACTTAACCAAATGATCGTTGCCATAAATTGGAAATAAGAAAAACAAAATGTTGTTCATTCTAGAGGACAACCCGCCTAGACAGGTAGAAAGAGAGATGGCTAGCTACACCAACGAAGGGTCCAGAACCAAGT
This sequence comes from Tetrastigma voinierianum, assembly GCA_016808115.1. Lineage (NCBI taxonomy): Eukaryota > Viridiplantae > Streptophyta > Magnoliopsida > Vitales > Vitaceae > Tetrastigma > Tetrastigma voinierianum. Next base: position 49,711 of record JAEQBH010007273.1, on the reverse strand, counting down.
CCACCACAGGATCCAGAGGCAAATCTTCATCCCCAATCAAATGGGTTGCCTCCAAGCCTCCTCAATCTTCGAGTTCCTCCAGTATGATAGGTGTGAATCATACTAGCATTTATAACGTGTTTTTCATGTGTTTATGTAACCTAAATGCTAGATTCACACCCATTTTCGTAAATATTACTCTAATCCCCTATTTTCTTATGTTTTGTAGGATTGAAAGGAGAAAATCAACAAAGTAGGCGAAATCAAGTAAAGGAAGTTCTGATGCCGTAGCGATTTGCTAGTCGCGGCGAAGAGGTTCGCCATTGTGAAGAAGTGCTTTACCGTGAGGCTCAAGTCGAAAATACTGGCCTCGAGTTAGCCCTGAAGTATCAGCCGCGCGGCGGAAAATATGTTCGCCCGCAATGAAGCCATTATTCATCACGGGGAAGGAAGAAAGCAACAGAAGATAACCTTTGGGTTCGCCAAGGCAAAGAAGCCTTTGTCATGGTAAAGGACGACTGGCTAAACCAACAAACTTCAATGTTTGAGCCCATCATTGGCCCATTTTCCAAGACTTGTAATTACTTGTTCTTTAGACATTTTTAGGGTTTGGATTTTGAGGGAGAACACCCTCCTTAGGGTTTCTCCTTTCTTCTTCTTGAATCACTTTAGGGTTTGAGATTTTTTTCATTTCTATTTAGGATTTGGAGCTCCTGCAGTTATGGTGTAGAGTTTGAGCTAATTTCCAGATCTTATCTATTTTGTATCTCTAAACTCTACTCTATTTGTCAATCTTTCAGTATTATGTTTATATTAAATATGATTTTGTTGGATTACTTGGTTGCAATGAGTAGCTAAACTTCCCTCTAGGGCTGATGGGTGAGTTATGTTTGGTTTATATATTTTATGATGATTTGTGAATTAATGCTTATGTGGATGTTAGTGGTGTGATTCTTGAGATTATTTGGTTTTAACTAATAAATCTATCTTGAGGATTGGAGTGCTTGATCCCACGTACTATGTAGCCCCCAAAACCCAGGGGTCCGTTGACTACCGTCAACCCGCGGAATACTCGTGAATGTCGGATGCTTGGAGCATTTCTTCACGAAAATCGGGCGGGTCTCCGCTTTATGCGGGGCTCTACCCAAATAAAACACACACAAACACATTTGAAGCAGTCCAATGCGATATGATTAAACGGCCACTTGGGCTCATAAACGATACTCATAACAATGTATATATATATCCAACTATCGACCATAGTTCGAGAGTTCAAATTTTACTCTTATACAACATATATTAAGAAATTAAAACAATTCTAATACATGTAATACATCATAACGAAACTAATCGGAAACTTTCTTCTAAACCTCGTCTGCAGGACGGCGGGTCCTCGCACGCTCCTTGTACTGTAAATAATATCCTCGACGAGTTGAGCTAATCTTTCATTAGTGGAATCACCCTAAGTGGGCTTTACTCCGCTAAGTGCAATGCAATGTTCCAGAAATAAACACACATCAAGCAAATGTGGCGATCCTGCTTGAATGTCTAACTTATCATTTCGTGCAGAGTCCTCAGGCTCCCTCCTGCGCTCGCCCTAAGCCTCGTATGAGAATTATTATGTTGTTGTTTGTGAACAACCTCGATGTGTATATATCAATTGGGTAAGTCTCTGACGATTGATGTGTTATGGACTACCCTCGTGTATATCAATTTAAGGTAGTCTCGGAGTCGATTGATATTTTTAGTATGGACTACCCTCCGATAATTATCATTTTTATAGACAACCCTCCGAACCATATTTCTCTAGACTCTTCTCATGCACTCCTCTATCATCTAGGGTCTTTCTAAAATTAATATGGAATGCGTAATCTGTATTTAATTACAATTACATATCATATACGGAAATATATCCAACATACATATATTTACATAGAATTCAATTCACACAATCATGTCATATAAATTCTCATTTCATTACATCAAAATTAGCTCCACGTGAAATTGCTTGATCAAGCACGAGCAATTCTACTTGAATTTTTCGACCAAACATATTAATTCACAAAATTATTTTGAGAACCTTTGTTTGAATAGTGAAACCCTAGGTTACTATTCCCGAAAAATCCCAAATCATCGGTTCACTTAGTGAGCCGGGTTTCTGGCCCGTTCCGGCCTCATTCCAATGATACATGCATCAACACACAATGCACAAGTAAATCCCACCGTCAGCCATGGGCAGTCATGGGTTTGCTCCAGTATAGTTTCAAAATTATATCAAATTAGGTCCCGAGTTTTGAGACCGATCAAGCGACCATTGAGCCTGAAGTAGCAAAAACATTGAAAAACACTTAAATAAAGTGTAAAACCAAGTAGGGAGAAACCCTACACTCTTGGAATTTGTCAAAAACTCTGGCAGGGACCTTGGCGTAGGCCTCGATGCGTAGAGTAGCTTTGCTTCTTGTCCTGACGACTGCCGACGATCGGATCTCCCACGATTCTAGAGAGAAGGAAGACGTTCTCTCTCTAAAACCAAATGAAAATGGCTACTGGCTCTCTCCCCTTCATTTCACGTTTTTCACTTCTAATTTCAAGTGGAGGAGAAGACACTGTAGCTATTTTGTTTTATTCTCATTTAATCAAATTCCAAATGACCATTATGTCCTTCTTTTCCCAGTTTTGACACTCGGCACTATCTCGGCCGTCATTTTTCATCATTTCTCTACTCATGCCACCTATGACACATGAGTACATGTTATATGTGACTTTCGTCGAATCGAAAATCGTTTTACGGCACCCGAACCGCGATGCCTCGAAAAACGTGCCAACTTTGACTGTCTCGGAATTCAACGAAATATTACGTGCTAGTTAGATTTCGTGAGACGATTCCAACGATGAAATCCATTTCATCATCCAAGATCTAGAGAATAAATTCCGGTTTTTTATCCGAAATTACGATTTTGCCCTTTTTCCAGAAATTGGAATTTCTCGGGTCTTACATACTAGGGCATCCTTGGTAACACTTGGATTGCACCCTAAAATCTGGCCCTGGTTCTCTTAAGGTATGAATTAGTTAATTGAGATACTAATTAACCTAATCGAAGAAGTATAGGGAAATAGGGAATGGTTGGTACTGTAATGCCCTGAAAATACCCTAACAGATTGATAACATGTTTAGGGTATAAAATAAATTAAATTGTTTTTTTTCGACGTTTAAATTGATAAAAAAATTAATTAATTCAAGAAATAAGGATAAATTAGAAATTTACCAATTCAGGACTCAAAGGTCATAAATAAAGAAGTCAATATGCCAAAGTGGAATAATGGGTTAAGTTGGAAGTGCAAATGAAGAAATGAAGGACGAATAACAAAAATGGGGAAAAAACTTAATTACAAGTGAAGGTCAGACAAGGCCTTAATCTTGTAAAGAGAAAAAGACAAAAGTGGTCTTGTAAGTAGGGGAGGTTTCTCATTTGCACAAAGGGAGAATGAGATACACACGGGTAGGAAGGAGAAGGCAATTTCTTGGTGTTTTCTCTCCATCTTGTAGAGATCAAGTTTGGTTTAGAAGAAGAAGAAGGAGCATGAGATTAGGTATGGAAACCTAACTAATACCCTATTTTCTTGTGTTTGGGTTTGGAGAAAAACCCTAGCTTTGTGTAAAGTGTTATTAGATGGTTTTAGTTCAGTTTGAGGTTGTTTTGCATTGTTTTGATTGGTTTGGATTGATTTTGAGGCATTTTGTATAAAGGAAATGATGATGTTTCAAAGGAGTTGCTGTCAAAAAAATTTCAAAACCCATGTTTTTGTTTTGGCTATAAGTTAAGTTATAATAATCCAAATTGAGTGATTCTAGTTGGTAAAGAACCATAAGAGCTAGAGCTACAAATTTATAGAAGGTTCCAAGAGCACATTGTAGCTCTAAAGCTCCCAAATATGGGCTTAAAAGTGAGTTTTGGGTAGCTAACGAGTGTGCTCTGTTTTGGGTGTAGTTGTGATGTTTTGGCCGTAAGTTGACTCATCCAAATTTAGTGATTCAAAATTATGGGTAAACTAGAATTCTAGGGGAATAATTTACTTGAAGGGAGTGTATGAAATTTGTAACCCCAAAGTGCCCAGAAATCCGTCAAAGTGGACCTATGTGCAAGAACAATCTGATTCTGTTTTGTAAATTAGAGTAGTCTAGATGTAAAATGCAATAACTTGAGTTTTAGCTATCCAAATTGGATGATTCCAATTGGAGAAGAAACCTTATAACGATAGAGTCAAATGAGTAGAAGGAACCATTACCAATTTATGCATTTAAGACCCCTAAAATCGAGAATAACAGTAGGTAACCAGTGAGTTGGGCATAACGACCAGTTTGGCATTAAACTGTCGTAACTTGAGTTTGGGTGATCCAAATGAGATGATTCCAATTCCTACTAAAAATATACTCATAGAGATATCATTTTCTTGAAGGAAGCATGAGAAAATAATGGCTCATGTGTCCTCGGAAAATTTTTCAAGTGAAGGTGTATTGGGTAGACATAAACCCTAACCAAAAATCCTAGAATGCATAACTGATTTTTTTTTTTTCTTCTTGGGTTGTTCTTTGATTTTGACATATTTTTGATCGATTAGGGGTTGGTAACGAGGCTTAACCCAGAGACGGGTTAGAGGATAGGAATCTAAAAGCGACAACATTTTGGGTTTGTTCTTAGCATAACTATTGTTTTCGATTTTGTGTTTGTTTGACAAACTAAACTAAAATGTTTTATATGAATATGCATGTGTGTTCCTTTGAGCCATAAATGAATTGGTTTGTTCTCCACTTCTCTCTCTCTATTTATAAAATGTTTGAAGGATTATGAAATAAGTGGATTTATTGACATGAATTGCGATAAATTGCGTATTGATTTGTTTTAAATTGATTTGATACACATGATTGTGAAATTAATTGCACATGAAAAATTGCATGAGTATTGGAAACCAAGTATTTGGATATAAATGTATATACACTATTGTAAATTGCTATGAATGATTTGAATGCCCTTAATAAAATGTTAACTGTTAAATTCGAGTTAAGGATAAATTAGTATTACAATAAGAGTCAAATGAGCAGTATTACGCCGAACGTAATGATGTGTTACTCCGATCCATAGCCCAACGGGACAGTATCGGTAGTGTTCACGAAATGATTTTAATAACCGATCGGCGGCCTGAGACCATACTATGTTATAAAACTTTATATCACTGATGCAACGGCCCGGTAAGGGTTGTGGCGGTGATTCATTATCTTATGCACCGAAAGCATAGGTTAAATTCACTTAAGGGTAAAATGAAAAGAAAATTGTAAAATGCATGATTTGTGTTATAATGATTTATTGCATATGGCACGCGTTGAAATGACCCGATAGTGTAATTTGAATATCTGAAATTAAAATATACATATATATATTGTGCTGCATTGGTCATTGAAAAAAAAAATTATACAATGGCATTGATTTAGAAAAATGCATGATTTACTTAAACTGAAATGAAAAGAGAAATGTATAGAACCACTAGGCATGAAAATGATTAGAGCGTTGTTTTATTATCGCCTTAGTCACAGAAAGTGGTATATCTGAAGGAAAAGACCGCTGGCGGGTGAGTAATCATCAAGGCCTCCACGGACTTGTAAAGCTCGACCATGCATTCATGAAATATATTTGACACTTTTGTACAAACTCTGATTTTGTTAATAAATATTTTGGTGTTGAAAGCGACATAATGTCGTAATGTTTAAAGGTGGTAAATGGACCAAATGGGCATGTAATGCCATGTTAATGCAAAATGTGTATTGAAAACAAAATGATGGGCCTCCTTTAAGTTGAATTAGTATATACAAATATAGTTTCATAAAGATAAATATCCTTTACAAAATGAGCATTGGAAATGTGTTTTATTGACAAAAGAAAAAGGAATTGGATTCGAAAAGAGGACCGAGTCCCGGATCGAGTTCGGCCTCGAGATCAGGTCGGGTACGATGGCACGGGCCGTCATAGGTACTATAAGGATTTCATTAGGAGTAGCACCATCTCAACATTATGTGATGATCGATATGAGCCAGGAAATTGATCGATCACGAGCGTAGTCGAGTAGTCTATTTACGTATGGGCCCGAGGTGACCAATAGGATTCCCAAGGAAAGCACCTCCTTATAAAAGTACCATACTTCATGACCTAGAAGAAGCGAAAGGAGAATAGATAAATGGGTGTGAGAATTTGAGGGGAGACGCAAAAGCATAAACCTCATGTCGGATTCCTTGGACATGCACAAGTGTACGTTCACTCAACTAACGCTTAATAAATATAAACCATAAATGCATGATAGGCAGTCAACTTGGTATCTTTCCTTGAGTTACATATCTCGATGTATTCCATTCCTTGTGAGTGGACATTGATCACACCACTGTTTTGTTTTGTTTTTTAGTTTAGTTTGGAAACCTTTTTTTGCAAACCAATTAGTCGCCCAAACGATGTGAATTTAGTAGTCAGGTACTCAATCCTACAAAACCATCTTCCACAATAAGGATGATATCGAACTTTAGTCCTTATATTACTTGTATGTACAACTTGGTGCGCTTATGGAACTAGTTACAATATACTCTCTCCTCTCCGACATGGTTGGTCTCGAGATCACCTCCCTCTGAAGCATGCCTTGGGGGGTCTTTGCCCAAGACGTCTGGTGATCCTTGCTCCTCCTTGGCCTCTAAATACCTTAGTCGATATCCTGCCTCAAACTGTGTTTGGTCCCTTACCAAGAGCATGCCATTGTAGGTCTCTTCCAGCTCCTTCGCCACTCGATCCTTCTTGGCTTCAGAGAAGGCATCCTTCCTCGCTAGCTCTTTTTGATGGATACTTCGAAGTTAGACCATGGCTCTCTCCATCTCAACTAGCCATTCTCCATCTTTTTCTCCTTCTTCATATCCGCCACCCAAGCTACTCGCTCCTTTGCCATAATAGCCCACTCGGACCTCGCCTTCTCTAATTCGTTTTCGAGCTCGAGAACGTAAGACTCCACCTAAACTTATTTGTAGAGAGTCCATGTCATGTCCCTTATAGTTGAAAGCCGACTGAATTTGTGAAGAAGACTCACGCAAGACTTGGCCAGGTAAACGCCAAAGACACCGAACTATGCGCCATAAAATCAAAATGATAAGAAAACATCAACACAACACACCAAGGCAAAATATATAACCAAAGATGAAACATGTACCTTGGCAGCCATTTTGAAGGTCCATGCCTCATGTACTACCTCTCCACCAAATAAATCCTTCAACGAGGAGAAAGCACCAGTTGTTTGCTCCTCTATCATGGTCTCCTCATATAGGGACAAATAAAAAAAAATGATTTGAGAGATGGTGGAGATGTCGGTCTGCCTGAAGGGGATTTGATATAGATACCGACCTTATCCTTCCCCTTCGCCCTCGAGGATTTCTTCAGCTATGCCCTAGCTACCCACGGTTCGGATGAAGCATCATAGTCCTTGGGATGGGCTCAAGTCACACGAGGCCCAGTTAGAGCACCAGGCACTATGGTCGAACCAAAAGCCCCTTGAGGCTCGGCATGACCATTAAAGGCTGAATCCCTTTGCCTCTTCTGAGGTTACACCATGGATTCATGCTCAAAACCACCCACTTTTAGTTGTTTCCCCTTCGAAGAGACCGTAGGGTTTGTCAGGGGTATGAGTGGAACCTTTGTGACATGTCTTCACCATAACCTATATTTTTGTAGGGTAGGTTATTCCCTACTCCTCCCACCTCAATGCATTTTATCAAGTTGTTCTGAATTCATTCCCTCATATGGACGTTGCTTGACCTAGGGTACCTTACCCTTAGAACCTCCCAGGGGATGAAATCCTTGGGGTGATCGATAACGTGTTGGATATTCTTGGGCATTAGGAATACAATGAAATCCCTCTCAGAGGCCGGATGACTCAGAACGCGCACAAAAAGGTCGAATTAGGCAAGGGAGAGATCGTCCACCGGTTTTCCACGACCCCAATTATCTGCGCATCCAATATCCATCTTGGTCACACAAGAGATTAAAAGAAAAACAACAAACATACAAAATACAATGTAGCATGAGAAGGGGGATTGCAAAGTAGGAAGCCGCAGTCCGGTGCTTGACTTGACTCTCGGTCCAAATTAATCTCGAGGTCCTAAAGCATTGGATCTTTGGAATAGCCCAAAGCACCGAATATCATCACGTTGCCTTGCGATTTATTTTTACTAGCAAACATAAAATACAATCTGGCGGGAAAAGGGAATGACAATGGAATCCGTCTTTCAGATTGCTGACTTGACTCTAGGTCTGAAAAAAAAGTGTCTGGTCGTGTAAAAGCGAAATTACAATTTTACGAAAAATGGTAAAATGGTAATTTCGATCAAAATCAGAGATTTTCTAGATCTCGGACGATGAAACGGGCTTCAGATTGGAATTGTGCCATGAAATCCCAGCTCTGCGTGAATTAGAGATGTGATCGGGTTGCACATTCGGAGCAGGCATAATCTGAGGACACACTTTGCACATTTTGAGTGGCTCACAGTGTGCCATGTGTCAAGTGCAGAATTAGTCAAACAAGGAGAGCCAAGTGGGGCCCATGTGGACATGTGGCATCTCCTAATTGGAGGAAAATCCCAAATTAGATGGATAAGGGATGTGAGTGTAATCCAAGGAGCCGTAAGCGGTGGACTGTGTGGCGTGAGGAGACGGTCTGCCCGGCGAGTTATTTCAGCCCGGTTTGGGAAGCGAAGCGGAAGTGAATAGGAGAGAGAGAAGAGGGATTTTAGAGAGAAACTCTAACTCTGCAGAGATTTCAGGTGATCGGACCGTCGAGATCTGACGAACGAGACAAAGTTGCTCCCCACGGCAAGAGCTACGCGTGGGCACCGGTTTTGTGGAGTTTCGACAAACTCCGGAAGGTAGGGGTTTTCTCCTACTTGTGTTAATCTTTGGTTGAGAGCCATTCAAATGGTTGTTGCGTTTTGGGCCGAATCGACCATGTGTTTTAGTCTCGGAGTGAGACCGAATGTTGAGGCTCCGAGACTGTTCTTGGGTAGTTCGGGTCGGTTGTATGGACGGTCTTCGGCGTCCTATGTTGTGTATTTATGATTGTGTGGATGGTTCAAGGTGGACCGTCGGATTTTATTGGCCCATGTGAGCCGATTTTTGTGTTATTTCCATGTAAGAATAACATGTTGTGATGTGTTAAATTTTATTAATATATGCATGCTTGATATATTAACATGTATGGTGATTGTGGATAAATTCGGTTAGTATATGCATGCTATATATATATTAACATGAATTGTTTGGAAATTGCATAATGCATTTCATATGCATCGGGGCACCCTAGAATGATAGGTGTGAGTGCATGACAAATAAAATCGAAGGATTGTCCAAACGATGAATTCTTTTGTAAAATTATTAAAAATAATAATTTTATCGGAAAGTTGTCCGAAGAATTGTGATGGGAAAATTGTCCAACAATTCACGTCGGAGGAGCCCATGAATTGTTTTGGAGAGTTACCCAACAATTCACCTCGGAGGATTGTTCAATGTATTTATATCGGAGGGTTGCCCACAATTATAACAAATATTTTTGTTTGGAAATGATTTTCGTACATGGCTTAGGCATGTGTGAGGGAGTCGGTGAGGACTCGAGATATGAGATTGGGCATCTAGACATTGGAGTAGGAATCATGAATTCACTTGAATGTGTGTGTTTTGTTCTTCCATTGCATAAGCACTTAGGTGGGGAGTAACACATGTAGGATAATTCCACTACTGGGCATTGCTCACCCTCTCGAGGGAAAATTATTTCAGGTATAGGGAGTGTTCGGAAAGACGGCGCTCACTAGAGGCCGCTTTTAAGAAGAAGCCGGATTGTGACTTTGGTATATATTTTGTAAAACATGTATTAGAATTCTTAATTTTAATATATGTTTGTATTAAGAATGATGTAACAACTCTTGAAACTATTGTAATATAGTTGATTATATTTTTATGAAATTGATGTGTAGGCCAATATGATCATTTTTACTCATATATGAGTCTCATGATATGAGACACACAGGTTTTTCATAGGTTGACGATGGTCGACGGAACCCCTGGGAAATGGGACGTCACACCTAAAGCATCGGATTTTTGGAATAGCCCCAAGCACCGATTATCATCACGTTGCCTTGCGACTTATTCTTACTAGTATCAGGAAAATTAACAAGTTGTAAGGGTTTGGCACCAGCCACAAAATAATACTTATTAGCACTATGCCTCTTTATTGTATAAGCATAGATCCTCCTCTAGCCCGAGATGAATGCCATACCAACGATTCATCATGTCTAGCCCGAGATGAACAAGAAAGAGAAATTCTCCCAAAACTTTTGAGCCCAGGCATCCTTGATGGGCCTAAGCCACGTGATAACCTCGTCCACATTCATACGGGTTCACTTAATCTCTGAGTTGGAAGAAGAGGAATCCCCCTTTGCCCCAGCACGAGGGGATCAAGGCTGATCTTCCTATAAGTTGAGCTGCCGAGGTCCGACATCTAGATAAAAAAGAAGCAATGACACATAAGGGGGGGGGAGAGAGATGGGGGAAGAGAGAAGGAGGAGGCGAGCTCAAACTAACCCTAAACAAGAAAAAATGTGGACAAACCCAGCAACTCAAGGCATAAAGGACCCCCAATTTGGGCCCACCATAGGCAGAATATGGACGTAGAAGACGAATACGAAGACTAGAAACACAAACCCAAAAGAAAAAGGGAATTGTATTTTAGGGAGAGAAGCCATACATCCAGTTTGAAACTGTGAGTACGTCTAAAGAAGGGAAAATCAAAGTATCAACCAAATCGAGAAAGAATAATAGGGCCTCCAACGATCTCGAGGAAGAAGCAACGACCTACGGCTTCGAAGCATGGGAGGAGAGGTTTAAACGCCTGAAAGTTGAATTGGTAATGCTGGGCTTAGCAGGAAAAAGCAGCGTTCCAAAACTCCAAAAGGGAAAAAGTGAAGCATTGGAGCCCTAAAGGCCCATTATTACAGGAGGGAAGTTCAAAAGGAGCATTAAATGCGGGAGCCATACTCAACTATGCACGACCTACGAGTCCAACCAGCTGCTGCCATGTCCACGAAAGCAGTAATGAATAGACACGCCAATATAGCTTTCCGCATAAAAGACAAGGTCACGTAGTGTCACTCTAGCACAACTAGTCCACAATGACAATCGAGGGGCTAATGGAATGGGATGAGCCAAAGCCAAAATAATCCATATAGGGCCCAACACAACGAAATCATAGACCAAAGCCTAGCATAAGGAGGCCTCGAGCTCAAGGTATCGAGCAAAACCGTGAACCTACCTGTATCAGCCATTATGGAGAAACAAGCTGGCCTGCTTACCTCAGGCGTAGTAACACTTCTCGGATCCAGCAACCAATGCTCAACCAAAGAAGACAGAGTTGCACGACCCAGTCTCCAACGGAAGAACGGACTTAGTTAAATAGCTAGAGGCAAACTATCGACACCACTAATCTGACATGGGACACATAACGGTATTATCAAGAAGTTGTAAGCCATGCCCATGTAACTCACTATCGTGATGGACCATAAACTACTAGAGAGACGACACATGACAAAGCTAATTAGTATAAAATGCCTTACCGGCATATTAGAAACATGCGTGTAATTCTTTGACAACTAGAGAGAAATAAAAATATTCGAAATGTTATTTTTATCATGGAAGATGAGGACAGTTTCATCTTAATTGAATAAATTGTATTTTCATATGGTATTCCTGCCATAAAAACAATAGCAAATCTACAATTCTATCCTTATTAAAATCATAAATAATATAAATAACATGCAACTATAACTACTTAAAGTTGATGGAGCTCGACATTGAATCATGTAGGGCTAAATAAAAAAGAATTAAACATACATATTCAAGTATCTCTAGACCTATACATTCAATTTTAACATCTCCTTAACACCCCTGCTTTCTAAACTTGCGATAATACATATAACCTAGTTGCACATCTTTTGATTTCTTTCCTGTGCCAAAGTTGTAGGACCATATCCACTTGTATGTCAATCATAAGTATAAAGAGATTACGTAATAATCTTGAATTTTATGCCACATCAGATATTCAAAGTCAAGAAAACCTTGTTAATTAATAAAGGTTTAAAAGTCAAAAAGGTAAATGAAGGGCACGACACACATTGAATTGTGATTGATAGAAATTGGAGAAAATTAGTAGCCAATCAAGGGAGTTGAAAATTTTACCATATCAACTTTAAATAAATAAATAAAGTTATAATAGATGATATAAATTGAAAGAAAATTAATTAAATAAAATATTTTGGTTGAAAACAAATATAAAGGTTAAATTAAGTATCATTAGTATTATTAGTATTACTGGTAGTAATATTATCATTAATATTATTAGCAGTGGTAGAATAAAAATGGTAAATTGAAAAGAGAGAAACATTAATTAATATAGGATTAGATAGGTGGAGTGAAAAAGTAATAATAATAGTAAAATAAGGAGGGGTTTGTCGGTCAAAGTAGGGGGAGAATTAAAAAAAAAGAATGAAACAAGTCTCCATTAGTGGTGTGTGGGGTATGAAAAATGGGTTCAGCTATAAAAAAAAACTCGTTTTCATGTGTGAACGAGTTTTATACTATTAAATAGTGATTTTATCTTTTAGGATCTATATGGATTGAAATTTTGTCTAAGAAAACACAGATTTTAAGAAATAAAATCATTATCTAACGGTCTAAAACTCGTTCTCGTATAATCATGAGCTTTTTATAGCTAAACCCAATTAAAATAAAAGTTAAAGAGAGAAAGTGAAGGGAGTGAAAGGGGCGTCGAGGAGAAGAGGCAAAAAAGGTAAAGAAAATCTCATCGACAAAAGCTCCTGATTTGCATGGTCAAATGAACTCCGATCAGCCTCAAATTTTGAGAACTTATTCTATTCGTCCTAAGGAACGTTTCTATTTTGTCTGATGGAATTGTTAATGGTTAGATTTTCCAAATCGAAGGAAGGGTGTTTTAAACCTAAACCCTTTATTTCTAGTTAATTATAGATAATAAAATGGAATATTGCAAACTATGAATATATTGGATGTGCAAAATGATGAAAATTGACGTGTTGTGTAGTTGTGAATTTTTATGTTGAATTTCAGAAATTTGTTTTGTTAATTATGAATAAATAAACGAATTATTGTGAACCTGGAAAATATATGAACATGGAAATGATGAAAATTTATGTATTGCAAATTTATGGAATTTATGTCAAATTCTAGAATGTTATTTTGTTAATTATAAATAATAAAGTAAATTATGGTAGAATATAAAATTTATTTGGGTGTAAAAAAATGATGAATTTGGTTGTGTTGTTACGTTGTAGAATTTGTGTTGAATTTTATATGGTTAATAATAAATGCTAAATATTAAGCATATGCGGATGCTTGAAATCAATGGAATTGGGTATCTAGTAATGATGTGTAATTTTATTGGAGTGTTGGAAATTTGTTCGGTTGATTGAAATGACAAATTGAATTATTTGTGAATATTGAGTATATGAGGATGTGAGAAATAAATGAAATTGGATATGTCATCAAGGATGTGTGATTTTACTGGAATGGTAGAAATTTGTTTGATTGATTTTAAATAATGGAATGAGATATTTGAGGATTTATGGAATGTAAACGGTGAAATTCTAAAGAAGAATTTGTAGCATTGCATGTGTATAGTTATTTAAATGATAATAAACGTTAAATGAATGAATGTATGAAAAGCAGTGATGAGAAGAAAGGCCCGTGAAAGACGAATTAAGAAGGGAGAGCGATCCCTAGGGTGAAAGACCCAAAATGTTTAGCCCGAGAAGGCTCCAAGTGAGTAGTGTATATTAGGATATGAACGCATATCATTCGGTGAAAGCCCAATAATAATAATGATTTGCTTGGTCGGATATTACTTGATATTGCGTATTATTTGTGTTCAATTGTATTTTGTTTGATTGTTTCAAAATAGTGGATGGGTTATGTAAATTACGTTTTGTGTGCTTTATTTTGTTTTGTTGTGATATATATTGATGTTGTTTGTGTATCTCTATACTTATTTATTTATGGTTTATCTATTATTCATTTACTTAATTACAATTAGATTATTCTTAAGCATTCATCAACCCTGGGTGTAAAGCACCTGTGGAAATGTTAATCCCGTTGTTTCCTATCATTCTTAGACGTAGAGGTAGTTTTGGAAAGTGTAAGAAGACCAAGAAATATACCATGAAGCCTCAGAAAGTTAAAAGAAACGACAAGAAGGGTTGTTCTTTTAATTTATTTATTTTCATTCGGGACATGTATTATACCCAATAGAATTATATAAATTTTTGTAATCTATATTATATCTTATTAATTGTAAAATATTATAGATTCCTATAAACAAATATAGTTATAAGCTTGGAGAGTTTATTTTTTTGATAAATAAGCAAAGAAATTCATTGAGAAGGACAAAGTGAGGAAAACATCCCACTAAGTATACAGGGGTAAACAAAGAGATCCCCACAACCTACAAAAAAGGGCTAACCAAACATTGCAAATCATGTAAAATCATGATACTTCTAAATGGGCAAGTGAAAAAAAAAATCCACATTATTAGTTTCCTGCCAACTTGGATAATGAGGAACCGTTAGGATCAAACCTTTGACTTAAGATCACGTCTTGGGTTTTGGGATGTCTAGAATCCGGGACGTGACAGATTATGTCAATCCTGAAGTCTAGTGGAGTTTTAAGTCTAAACCACTGCCCAATAGTTGTTCTCTATTCAGTCAAATTGTGTTCAATTTTATGGTAATCCTAGCCTGAAATGGATCTGAAAAGTATTCAGTACCCCACCGTGGAAGAAAACAATGATTTTTTTTTTCCTAGGAAAAACATTTTATTTTCAATAAATGTGTTCTTCCTATTTCCTTTCCCATAATGGCATTCCCAATTTTTTATAAGAATATTGTAATAGAAATTCTATATAACAGGTCTAAGCAAAAAGCGAACATTTATTTGACGTCATAATCTACAACTCAAAATGAAAGATACATAGTTCATAAAGAAAACATAATACACTTGAAAAAGAGGATGATAATGATCTCCTCAACCGAATAAAGAACAAAAGCATGTGGAGAAATTGATTACGAGAATATTAAAGGGATCTCTCAAGGTTCTAGTCTCTTGAACCTTTTTTTTTTTCTGTTTTTCTTAATATAATGGGAAAACGTATATTGTTTTGTTTATAAGCATGCAAAAGCCTATTTTTCACAATCACCTGACAAACACAAACATCTCAATTCTTATAATAATTTGGAAAAATGTTCAAAATTAATCAGCAATTACATTAGTGAATGATTCATTTCGGAACCTCAAAACATTAAGTCTAAGTTTAGTATTTGTTCTATGATTATAAATCAAAGTTATACATCCAAATTTTCAAGTATTCCATAAACTTGATCATTGTCGAACTTCCTTATCCTTAACAGCATGGTAGTAAAAAGCATGTTTGTCATAGCATCTACCTCATCCACCCCAATTAAACATAAATTTAAAAAAAACAATTAAAGATAAGTTGTATGAAACAAACATTGCATTTTTTTTATTTATATTCAATAAAACTGTTGTTGCATGTACCCTCTATGACATTGAAAAGCTTAGATGGTGCGGTATGTGCACTTTATTTAAACAACTTCAACACCCATTCTACTTTATTCATGTTGAAGTTGATTCAAATTCTGATAAGCCCTGCCACTTGAACCAACAACAATAAAAGATTATTCATTTCACATATATGCGTTGGAAATATAAATTTTAATAATTGAACAACAATTTAGATCTAATTATATAATGAGACACGTGCACAAATCACATGATGTCAGGAACATCTCTCTAGCTGTGTTAGCTTCAATCATGGTGAAATTCATTCGATCTATACAATTTCAATTTTTCCTATACAAACAAAAAAATTTATAAATAATTAGAAAGAAAATGAAACTCATTAATAATTATATATTGACCTTACTTCTACAATTGCTTGTTTTAACGTGGAACCATTTAAATATTTCATAAATTTTGTTGCAAACATGCTGTAGCCAAACATATAGTGAGAATTATGCATTTCAAGTAATGAAAATAGAATTAACAAGGTTTATATCAAATAAAAAAGTTCTTGATAATGGTGTTTTACCCATTAATATATTGCACTCTATTGGTTGTACATGTTCAAATTTGGGGACATCGACATCCATATGGATACCATATGCATATAGGTTTTAGATATTGACAATGACAATATCCTTGATGAGGAATTGATGTTATTTCAACATTTCAACGACATAGATGACAATATTTCCCCTCTCGATCAATGATGTTCACGACATGAACATGCTAGTGGCTCTTCTCACAAACAAGGAAAAATAAATTGAAAAATAAAATATTAATTACTTTTTTACAAACACATGCTTTCAAAAGTATACATGATCATAAAAAAATATAAATATTTGATCATGTCTTGATTCATACTCTAAGTGTGGTTTAGGTTTGAGGTTACACAATTTATATTACCTAAAACCAACTGGCGATATCAAGAAATTGTAGGTATAGTGGTTTCTAGGCTCGTCCATTGGGATGAGTTTTCTCTCGGTTTAGAAATCCTTGTTATCTTGCTTGTGAAAATCTTCTTTTTAATGCAAAAAAAATTCAGTTTTTGAGAGTTGATTGATTAATTGGTTGTATTTCAATATTAAAGAGATCTCGAGACTTGGTTTCAACAAGCCAACACACACTAATGATGATCTAAAGGTAGATTTAGGTTCCTTAGAGAGTGGGTGGGTAGGGACAACCTGTGGCCTTTGCTTGCTTCATGCCCCTAAGCCTGTCCTCTTATTAGATTTATTATTAAGCGCAAATTCTAGGTAAATGATAACTAATTGAATGTGACTAATAAACTCTCATCTTGCCTCTTTCAGGATTCAGACAAGAGACAATCTCTGTCATGCATAAAGGAGGAAGAATCTTCTCAACAACAATCCAATATACCGATTGGACTTGCCAAGTACCAAGAAGACTAAGATTACCATAGAATTGCTTAAATGTAGTTACGACCTGAATGATTAGTCGCAACCTGAAAATCCTACATGTTGAGACCCCTTGTCTTTGTTTCATGTCGCGACCTCAATTGCACGTCGCGACTTCAAGTTGAGTCTTTCAATTAAGAACTAGTTGCAACTTCAATTTTCCTACAAAGACCTCATCTATGGCTTCATCAACCGATCAATGTCGCGACCTCAAGTTTATGTTGCGACCTACGTCATCTTCATTTGGCGTCGCGACCTCAAGTTGGTGTCGCGACCTCAAATTCTTCCTTGAATATTCCTTCTGTTTCAGCAACTCTTCCTTGGTCGCAACGTCTATTCCTAGGTGACTTAGTATTTCTGGTCGCAATCTCACGTTACTGTCGCGACTTGGCTTGATGCATCCTCCCATTTTTCTCTCAAGACTAGTCTTAGTGGTGTCGTGACCTGGACTTAATTGAACTGAAGAAATCCTTGTTGCGACTTCACTTCTCATTTGCAACTTCAATTCTGCTATTAGGCTGGTTTCTTCTGGTTCTTGCTGGGGATTTTGATTCTACTGTAATTCTCTGCAAAATTATATTTGAGTAAAATATCCATATTTCTGCCTATTAATCAGCATTCATATTGTCATTTAAATTAGAAAAATGGATTAAAAATCCAATGAGTTTTTGACTCATCAAATTCCCCCAAACTTAAAATTTTGCTTATCCCCAAGCAAAGAAAAGGAAAGAATTGTTTGTCCTCAAACAATTGAGCTTTATTTTTAAGGACATTTTTCTGATTTAAACCACAGTCTTTCTTATTTTACCACTTGACTTGAACAAGAAGGTTGTAGTATTATCTAAAATTTAGTCATCAATTGAGAAAAAGGAAATGTTTGCAACCTTCATAACAAATAAGCTGATGAAATTTTCATGTAAACAGACCAGTCAAAATAAATCTTGTTCTGTGAGTGTGTGTAGGTCTTCCTTCCTATTCATCTCTTTGTGAAATTAGTTAATCTTCTGGAATTCTCCTTAGAAGCTAATTTAAGTCCCATAGGCTTGTTTTGATATTGATCTCCACTAATGTAGGCAAACTCAACCTTCAAGATCAAAAAGGTCTTTCGGGCTTGTAATGTTAGGCTTGGGTAATTGGGTAGATAAATGGAAAATTTTAGGATGCAAATTACCCAGATTCCATTCTTTTTCTTTTTTGTATAATGGCCTTCATCTTTCATCCTTTTCTTTCTTCTTCTTGTAAACTCTCCCACCTTCTACTTATCAGCTCAGTTCCTTTTTACTGAAACTCAATTGAAAGAATTGGAATAGTGCAATGTTTTGTCTTATTAGGCTTTCTATCACTCGTAGAGAACTTTGGGTTAGCAACTCCCATACCAGTTGGCATTAAGGTACTAGGTGTTGAAACACACCTACGAACTTAATTGTTCAAGAGAGATAGGCCACAAGACAAAACTTATTCTTTTTTTTTTTAAATTTCTTTTCCTTTACTTATATTTCTTCTTTTTATTTTTCCTCCTTCATCCTTGTAATCTAAAAGAAATATATTCCCCCAAACTTGTTCCTTTCTGCATAGCAAACTTTCCTTTTCTGAAAACTGGGTAATTTTAGGGTTCTTTATGTGGTATTAATTCTAAGAAGGGAATTCAGGTCTTCAATTGCTGCTATTTGAAGAAATTAGGCTTTAGGCTCAATCATGGAACTAGAGTGTATGCTTTTGCATATAATAATGGTAGGCTTGAAGAGGTTCAAACTTCCAAGGATGACCTCTATCATTTCTTGTTAGTTGTTTCTGCCTAGGATTTCGCCTCAACCAATAATCTACCAAGTTCTAGAACCATATGCTTTTGAATTTGGATTATTCCAGAAGATGTCTCTAATTCCTCTTAAAGTATTAAGAATTTTCTAGACCTTGTGCATAGTCTTTCCAAGATTTGTGTGGACTTAGTTGTTTACACTCAAAATTCAATCATTTTATTTGTTCTTTCAATCGTATATTTTTCCTGATTCTGCTATTTAAACTTGGTTCAAACTAAAACTGCAACCTCTTATTCAGGTTCCATAGTTCCTGTTCTAACCTTTCTTTTACAGTGTTGTTCTGGATCTTATCAGTGGTAATTGTGTCATTGTATAAAGAAAGCTCGAAAATATAGATCATTTCTTGCGACGAATAATAGACCAACCTGAAATAACACAATTCATCATATTCGTTCATGAATCCAAAAACAAAACACTTTGTTAGAAACTAAGAATTTCATTTATTCAATAAATTCAAATATCAAACATTCAATCTTTTACTGTCGATTTTCTATCTATACAAAACACCTCAATGCCATCTGAAATAGAATGATATCTAATCAGAGGAAAATTCTCTGTTCATGATCTACAAAACCACATGCCTTCCTCCTAAGAGTGGCAACTCCTGTATTAGTTACTTTGTCACCAAGATATCTTATGAAGAAAGAGTTAATGTGGGGCTTGATCCCAACAAAGGTGAGCCTTTTCCTTATAAATGCGAGTTCCTCTGGATGATGGAAGTCCTGGTTAACCCTTCTTCAATTCCTTCCATCATCATTCTTTCTTAATGAGCGTCTTTTGGAATCATGAATGGCATTGGTTTGGTTTTCGACTCCATTCATTCCATACGCTCATTTACACCAGGGCTCTTCACCTCATATCCTCCTTTTCTTCATTTCATTGTTCATTCTATCTGTGTCTTCCATCCTTTTGTAGTAGCCTTGGTTCTCGGGGGAATGAAAAGCTCTTATCTCTTTTAATATTCGATGAATGAATTAGTAAAATTGCCGAATCAGCGCCTGGCTGTTTCCAACGAGGAGATTTTAGAAGAAAGCCTTAGGAAGTTTGATCGTTTTCTTTTTGAGAGGCATTGAATATCTTTGAATTCTCTTGAAAATACGCGACCTAAGCGGTTACTTTAATTCATTGGGTTTACGGTTTGTATTAACTCTTGATTTCGATAGAGGTTCAAATGAACCTTTTCTTGCCTGAACCTACTCTTTTGTCTCTTGATTATTCCGTTGAATCCGAATATAGTTTTGATTTGCATCCATGAATGAAATTTGGTTCAAGGTTACTGATTGCAATATGGAAGGTTACAACACTAATTTAGTCACCACACTAATGCATTTCATTAACTCCTAAATGGCCCCGTAAACTGCTATTCAAGTTAAGACTTAAATTTATTGGGGTTAACCATTTCTCAAAATCGCGACCTGCCAGCTTTAATCGTGACGAATGTGGTCTCCTTGAAGAATTGATGTTAGACTGAAATTTTCTAATCTAATTCTAACAATTTCAATTCCAATAAATCAATCGAAAACAGAAGTACAATTCATCCTCAACATTCGGACATTCGCAAAATCCAACTCTATAATGCAAGTTAAAATTGAATCAGAAATTAAATTTTTTCCCCAAAATTCAATCATGCTTTATATGAAACAATTAGTGTCAGAGAAAAGTATCGCCCTCTTTTTGTCTCAGGTGTCTTGAGACTATAGAAATTTGAATCATGAGAGATTCCTCCTCCCATGCACTTTGTGTCCTACCAAAGCACTTCATACATTAAGCGACTAATAATAACATCACACCAAGCTTACAAAAAAAAAATCAAAATTTTCTAACACAAAACTCAAAATTTAAAACAAGCTGTAGTGTGGGTTGCCTCCCACAAAGCTACTCCGTTTTGAGTCATTCGGACTTCTTGCTAGTAAATCTTTGTTTCCTCAAAATTTTTAACATAAAACTAGGAATCATTTTATTCTCTAAATTTCTCCAGGTGATTATCACTTAATCCCAGCCAGTAAGCCATAATTACCTCTTCTTGGTTCTGTTATCATGTGAGTTGTGTTTGTTACCTCACGTATATGATCCACTCATATTGATTTAAGCTTTGGGAAGAGTTTAGGTCTAGAGTTGAATAACGAGACTTGATTTCCTGCTTTAAAAAGTCTCTCCCTCGAAATCCTCGATCCATGTCATTTCTTTGTTTTATCTTTGCTTGTAAATTTTAGCATTATCACGCCAGAGCTTCATTCCTCAGCTCTTCCAATTCTATTCGGTGGGTAACCTTTCTTCTCTAAATGACCTTGAAGTCAAAATTCAGCTTCTTGATAGCCCACATAGCTTTATATTAATTCTAGAGGAAGGTGACAGGTTTACCATAGACAATCTGTATGGGGACATTTCGATGGGAGTTTTTATAAGCGGTCCTGTGTGCCTGATACGCTCATCAGAGTTTCAAGGACCGATCTCTTCTCTTGGAGATTCTGAGTTTTCTAAATTTTCTTTATCTCACCATTGAAATCTCGACTTGCCCGTTTGTTTGTGATAATGGCTTTCATGTGTGTTTGATTCATATCATATATGTCATCAAACACCTTATTTGCAAAGTGGCTTCCACTCCATCACTTGATAATAGTTAAAAATTACATAATCTCAAAATGTTTCTTTTCAAAACCCATAATTTTGTATTAACATCATTTTAGAACAAATTTGTTGCCCTAAACCATTTGGATATGTAATCCCATGACTAGGAGTATTTATAAATTTCTATAAGGTGGAAGGATCCCCAAACATCAAATATTTTGCCTCACCAGGATACCATAGGGGGCATTTCAATACCTTTACTTATATAACACCACTCTTAAGAACGATCACAAAATTCCACCCATTCAAACAATCTTTGAAATAGTAGGCTAATAAAACCTGAGTTAGGAGAACTTTATGGGCTGTTTTTGTCTCACATAAGTGTCCTTCATATAGTGATGCCTTGACATTAGGTATAGATCTGCCTTGTTCACTCTGCAGGTACACACCTCTGATTATCCTTATCAGCTCCTCTTTTAAACAAACTAATTAGGTCATCCCGGATCAAATACGTTTGTGGATCCTTAATTTTTTCTCTGTTGGTAGCTGAGGTTTGGTGGCATAACCCCACATGCTAAAAAGTTCACAATATAAGCATACCAAGGTGATTGGAGTGACAATTGAAATCTTTATCATCTAGAAAATATTTATGCTATTTCTTTTTCTTCTTCTTACAACCGATGAAAGCTTTTCAACTCTTGACAAGTGATCGACTATCACATTGTCACAACCTTTCTATCTTCAATCCAGATCAAATTCCTGTAATAACAATACCCACATTCGTGGTCTTAGCTTTGCTTCTTTCTTTGCCACTCCAGTCTTAATTATGGCATGATCGATTGTGGATAATGACATGGGACCATCTCTGTACCATTTAATTTTTCACATGCAAGTACTATGTAGCCCGACATCTCGCTACTTCAGTAGTTGAGTAATTCTCTTAAGCTTCATTGAGGTTTTGCTGGAATAATATATGGCCCTAAACATCTTGTCGAGTTCATACATCCCGATCTGACTCCATTGCATGATCTTGTCACACATGATTGAACCATGTCGGTCTCGTTTGCCATGATGGGGCTTAACTAATTTGATATGATCTTTGAAATCCAGCGGAGGACTCATCAAACTTAAACTTGGCATCTTTTTCGACAATGCATAATGGCCACAATTTTAGAAGTCTCGATAAATATTACCTTAAGCAACATGTCCCAAGCTTCTTATTTCATAGTGCTTCATTGTTGGTGGCATAAGATTTTTTATAATTGAAACCTTTGCTTGGTCTCTTCCCGACCTATTTGAAATCATGTGCCCAAGGATAATACCCTTATGTTACCATAAACTGTTTTCCCAATTCAGGGGCTAGATTCTTGTCACCTTTTTGTGAAGGCTTGTCCCCCAATTATGGCTGTTGTTACAAGCGGATCCATCTCTTGTGAATCATCCACGCATGAAGATTTCCGCAACTTCCCTACGCAAATCGAGAATATAGGCATCATGCATCTTTGGAATGTAGCGAGGAGCGATTCTGTGAAAGCCAAAATGGCATTCTCCCCAAAAGCAAAAAGTACCAATGGGCATGTAAAGTGGTTTTCTCTGGTCTCAAGTGTTGTAGCAATTTTGATTATGTCGGTATCATCGAAAAGCGAGAAACGGGGTGTCCTACCTTATCGACATCTCTGATCGATGAAAAGCGGGGGGAAAGCCGTCCTTTACGGTTGGGAAATTGGTTCACATAATCCCATGCACCTCTCCATCACGTCACAGTTCTTGTAGGAATTAATTCATTTTCCTCATTTATGATCATAGTGAATCCACCCTTTTAGAACACTACCTTTATTTGGGCTCAAACTAAAGCATCCGATATTACATCTATTAACTTACATTCAATATTCATTTCTTCGATAACTTCTCTTTCATCACGGATTCAACCTCATTTGTTGACATCAATAGTATTTGCATCATCATTCAGCAATATCTTGTGCATGCAAATGAAGGGATTGATACCCTTTAGATCTCGATTGACGGCTTGATAGCTTCTTGTATACGAAATTTATGATGACTTTTGTTCTTCAATTTAGATCGATAAACTGATATGATTATTGATTTCTCTTTTACGGTTCTAAGAAAGCATATTTCAAGTGGTAGCGATCTTTCATATTAACCCCATGCACTAGTCTCTTGTTCGATGCAAGTTGTTCACTAATGCATCTGTGTTCTTGATATTTTCATTCGAGAGCTGGTACTTCTATATTTTGATAATAATTCATAATCAATACTCAAAGAATCTTTATTCATCTCAATTTCATTGATAGAATAGTGAAAATTACAATGTTCAGTTCAACAACGATAGGACTACACTGTTTCTCTGACCATTAATACAAATCTACTGCCTCCCGACATCGAGTTGTGTCAAACTTTTGTTAAGTTAAAGGCCCATTCTTTATCTGCCCTTAGGTCGGCTCACCCTTTTGCACATCTATCAAGAGCGACTCAATTGCTAAGAAGGGTCTTCCTAGCAATATAGGAACTGGTATCACCCATTTTCGCTGATCTAAGTCCACAGGAAAGAATCAAATTTCCCACTTAATGACACGTCTTCAGAACCTTACAGTGCGTGCCATGGATCTATCAAACCATCGTAATGTAGTGGCATTTGGGAGGTTCCGAATAATCTATGCGTAGAGGCATCAGGATTGATCTGCAGCTGAAGTGGCAGGCCTTCTTGAATTCATATTTCCCTATGGAGCGGGGAATGGTAAAAGGCTGCTTGGGTCCTTCTATTTCTGCTGGAAGACTTCTCGGATAAGCTTGCACTAGGTGCGATCAGGATTCACTATTCCTTCCTCGACAATCTTCTTTTTCTTACTTAGTATCTCCTTCATAAATTTTGCATAATTCGGCATTTGATTGATTGCCTCTACAAAGGGAATATTGATTTCTATTTTCTTGAATATTTCCAAGAATTTAGAAAACTACTCTTCCCTCTTTGCCTTTTGAAGCCTCTCGATAGCTATGACTCTTCTCTCTTCTTTCAGTTAGCTTTTTCTTACGCATCATTGTCTTTTGACATATTCTTCTCCTTCTTCTCTTCAGTTTCTTTTTCTTCTTCATCAGGTCTTTCATGCTTTCTTTTCTTCTTCTTTACTCCCTTCCTTCTACCCTTTTCTCCTTCATTACCTTTAAATATTTTGATTTCACATTATATGAGATACCCTTGTTAGGATTACGCATGTTCGGGACGACTTCCCTACTTGTGTTTCCAAGTTCTTTGATGCTCACATTGTTTACTTAAACCTCTATGAATGTTGATTTGAAATTTTTCCAACTCATTAAACCACGTTCATGAAGGTTTATTAAGCTTCTTGTTATCATCCCCCATGAGCTGCGACATCATATCTCGAGACTATAGGCCACACTCTTTTGACCACGATATTCATTTCTACTCTCTCCTTCTTCTTCTTTGAACATTGGGCGATACCGCCTGCGGTGATGCATACGTGTCTTGGTCTTTGTGTTATATCATGTATGAAGAAGATTCATTGGTTCTGATCTTGAGTATAGTGTGTGGAGTATGTGGTTGAGATTAAACTTTGATGATAGCTCTTTGTTCATTCAAGTATTTAGCTCCTCGACTGGTGGGGATCCTCTTAAACTAGTCCCTCGGCCTTCTTCTCATTCCTCTTCTCGGAGTCTGTTGCTCTATCTCATGAGCCGAATGCAACCTCTTCTCTTGTCTATCCATCGGTGCATGATTGCATCTAACTGCCAAAAAGTAGGCGTCATTTGTTAGGATATTGATCCCTCCCCTTTGCTCTCTTGTTGCTTCTAAGATTAAGATGGATTCTTCATGTGCACCCTAGCCGGTCCTTTTATCAAGTCACTTGCCTCCTCACACTTTTTCTTTGAATGCCTGACCGAAACATCAATAATACCCTTGGAGGTATCATTCATGGAGTGGTAAGAAGATGTCCATTTATGTCTTAAGATCTATGTCTCATGCACCAGGACATCTCTTCTTGATCTTTTGAACCCAACTTTCCCAGTAGTATATGAGTTTTTCCTCTTCACGATTGAACACAACGATCTCCTTCCTTCTCTCGAGGAGGTGAGAGAAGGAAGAAATCTGCGAATAAGCTTCCACTGACTCCTCATATGTTCTTGACTCTGTGGTAGAATTAAACCAAGTGGGCAATGTCTCTCAAGGAAAAGGGAAGAGTTGCGACTTGATCATACGGATCTTACACTATTCAAACTTGATGTTGACTACGAGGGAATCTACCTAAGTGCTCATTAGGGTCCTCGAGTAGGGTGGCACGTAAATTGATATTCTTTGAACCATTGTGATCAAAGGCGGTTTCCATTTCAGTTGTTGGCTTCCACGGCGGGTTGTCTAACTGCTGAATATTACTGGATGACAGGTCTCAAATCTATCATAGTATCTTGCCTTTGATCTCTAACATTGTCTCTTGTTCATTCTGATTAATTCTTTCTCATGTACTTACAGTTGCCTCGCTAGATCTTTTACCTTCCTCAATTCTCAGTGTTCTATTGTTATGTTATTGTTATTGTTGGTGGAAGTGATTTGAGTCTTTTGTGTTCTACTAACTCTGTTATAAAGAAAACAGATGAAACTCGGCTGTGCATGAATACCTTCTTGAAACTAGTCTAGATCTAGAAATCAATGGTATTGATAAAATAATTCTCAATTAAGCTTTCTAAAAGATAAGTGTAGTTCAGGTAAAACTATTTTTGTGTTTATTTTGTAAAATTCAAAGAAAAATGTCCAAATTAGCATTTCCCTTTTTGGTCAGAATATTGATTTGTCAAATTCTTTCAATCCCCAGCAACGACGCCATAAAACTTGTTTGTCTGTGATTATATAGACTAAACCAACTAATTCTTTCCCGTTACAGAAAACCTTACAATTCTCTTGCATCTTTGTCTATTTGAATCACCAGTGGATCTGTGATAGAGCCATTTATATTGCTTAATTTGAAAATGGTTTTAATCTAAAGACCTTGCAAAAAAAATTTCTGGAATCATCTGAAGCAATAAAATATGGATATTATTCCCAAAGTGTAAAATTTGGAATCAACTACCCAACTACTTAGGTCCCACTATTTTGAACTAAGTGAATAGTGATGGTTTAATCTAGAAAGTAATAATTCTATGAGCGATACATAGGAATGTAAAAGGAATTTAAATGTTACAAACTGGCCTCTACTAACTAATAAAATAAAATAAAAGAACAAAATCTTGGACTGAATCGGTTTTCCTTGAAATGAACACTATCAGGAAGTGCTTATGGGCATTTATTTTCTATTAATGTGCATTACTCATACATTGTTGGATGTGGTTGTCAAGATGCCTTAATAATACCAAATTGGATTCTCTCCATATTCACTAGTTAGAGGCCCTGCTTCTCAAAACGGATCTAATCAACTACTTGTATTTTGACCTTCTTGCAAAATCTGAGTGTTTTTCTTTCTCAATACTTCACACCCATTTCTTGAGACTCCAGTTTCTTGCTTCCTTTAAGTCCTTGCAAAACTTCTACAACTCAATTGATGACTCATCCTTTTAAATCAGTGGTTCTTCCCTTTCCCCTTGATTAGCTTTACCGCTGAAGTTAGAACTTCCTCGGATTAAGGTGAAGTCTTTGATTATTTACATTGATAAATGTTCCCCTCGACATCAATTAGTAAATTGAAAAGGAATTTCGGTGAACTTTCAGAGCAATAATTAGTGATGGTAGTCTATCATACCTGAAGTGGAATGTTCCCGACTCCGAGAATCTCAATCTATGTCACGCGAGAGGGCCTCCTAGAAATCGAAACGAGGAAGCAATTCAAAATGGTATAATGTGCTACCTATTGAGGCCGGTTCAGCCTGCCTCAATCAAATAAATTCAATCAGTATTTCTCTCTAAATATGATGCGAAGAAACGTAACTAACGATGGGAAATCAAATCTAGTGGCTAGCAGTTCTCATCTTGCATTGTCCGACAATGAGTCATTCAGTCAAACCCACCATAAATTATAAATAAATGACAGATGAATTCCATGAAATTTGTCGAAGACTCTAATTCACACCCACAATGGTAATGATGCAGAAGAAAATCATAAATTAAATCCGACTTCATCGTTTCTACGGTCGATGATTCAGGATCGAGAAAAAGAAAGTAAAGAAAAATAAAAAAATCTATTTTAAAAATATAGTGGTCCTTCTCCTCTTCTCGGTTCTAGGTATTGAAGGCAGGAGCTACTTTACTAAAATTATAGGGTTATTTATAATTGTCCTAGAAAATTAGGCTGATTGCGGCTCCGGTGGGTTTCTAAAGGAAGGCCAGTTCTTGTTTTCAAGTCACGACCTCAAAATGGAGTCGCGACCACGAATTCTTTCATTGTACTAGTTAGTTGCGACGGCATCTTAGGTTGTGACTAGATTTCGCCTGGCGCCTTGATTGGTGGTCGCGACCTCAAAGGGTCGCGACATGGCTCTTGCTGTTCTGCTTTGCATTACTGCGCGTCGCGACCTCTATTTCAATTAGCGACCATGTTTAATGGCCATGTCTTGATTCCTAGGTCATGACTTCTTTTACGGCTCGACTTCTTTGTTTGAGCTACGTCCTCATACATGACTACGCATCCTGGCGTGTTCTGTGCGATTCCCATTCAGTAATTTCTCTTATGTTGTGACCTCAAAAGCAAATTCTGGCGTCTTCTGTTACCTTGTGTTACTATTTTTATCGAAGTTACCATGTAACCCAGTCACGACACAGGTTATCTGTTGGCAACCTTCTATCTGAGCTGTCAATGAATTTTTGTCACGACCAGGAAAACCCAGGTGCGACCAGTGTCTCCTTGCCTTCCTTTGGTCGTAGCCCTTATTTCTTTCATTTACATTCTTTACTTTCTCAGTCTCTGACTCAAGTCACTACTACCTAATGGTGTAAACCTACAGTAGGTTTTTGTGTAATTGTATCATAGTTGCGACTGAGATGATTAGTCCTGACACAAAATCCTGTGTAGAGACCACTGCCTTTGTTTCATGTCACGACCTCAATTGCACGTTCTGCGACCGAGGTTAGTCTTTCAGTGTAGAACTAGTTGCAACTTCAATTTTCACTACAGAGACCCTCCTCTCTGGCTTCATCCAGCTAGATCATCGCGACCTCAAGTTTATGTTGACACTGCATCATCTTCATTTTGGCGTGCGATATCAAATTCTTGCCAGATATTCCCCCTTGTTTTGATAACTCTTCCTTGGTCTCAACGTCTGTCTGGTGACTTAGTATTTATGGTATAATCTAGATTTCTGTCAGCGACGGCGACCATCCTTCCATTTTCTCCTCAAGAGCCCAGTCTTGGTAGTGTCGTGACTTGGACTTAGCGAACTGAAGAAATCAGCGTTTGCGACTTCACTTCTGATTCGACTAATTACTTGCTATTAAGGTTGGTTTCTTACAGTTGTCTTGCTTTGGATTTTGATTCTCTTGTAATTCTGCAAAATTGATAAAAATATCCATATTTACGCCTATTAATCGAATCGAGCATTCATATTGTCATTTAAATTAGAAAATGGATTATAAAATTAATGAGTTTGACTCATGGTAGCTCATTACAGTTCTCACCTTTTAGTGAGTGAGAGATTTCGCTCTACAAATGAGAGAGGCGTAACATGCCGGTCTCTTCACACCGGAAGAACTTCGCTCTCTTTGTCCCGATCATGTTTCAGGAAACTGACTAATGAATTTCATCATGGGGCTTCAAAGTTTGAGACTTCAGACCCCAGTATGAGCAGAAAAATCAGATTCTTAGAAGGCCAATAAAATGCGTAAGTGCTAAGATAGATACGGGTCGAAAACCTAAAATTTTAGATCTGGGATGATGAAGCGGAACTCATAGTTGGATTCATCTGAAATCCTAGTCACCTGATGAATTTCGGTGAATTTTGAAGAAAGTCGGTTCTCATGTTTTTCGAGTTGTCAGTGTCTATTTACGAGTGACTCGGAGGCGAGTTGTTTTGCAAATCTCAAAAGTCAATGACTTGGGTTAAGTTCATGGAGCTATGTTGAACTTGAGCGGCGGAATGAGTAACCCCGAGCGAGAATCGGACCGTGAGGGGATATACATATAAATCATGGGCTACATCAAACTTAAGCAAGTTAGGAAAAAGAAAATTAGAGGCAAAAGAGCCTATTTCTGGTTTTGATCGTGAAGAGGAGAAGAAATGTAGAGCCAGAGCTTCACTCCACGCGATCTCTGGAGTTGGTTGGTCGATTTCGGATTGGACGATAACGAAAGTTCATCGCGTGTGAGAACTGTGAGTACCAAAAAGGTTGAAGATTCCAAGAGGGAGATTTCAAGGGTCGGGGTTGTAGGTGTTATGGGGCTTCCTACTCTGTATCCCTGCATACATGTGAGGTTTCTTCTGCCTTGCTTACTTTAGTAGGAAAGAATTTGGTTTTCGTTAGACTATATTAGTGAAGAAATGGGATTTTAGTTCACGCTTTCGATGTTTCTTCGCCTGAGCGGACCTCACGCCTAGGTGAAGGAATGTGAGAATCTTCCGCAAAGATTCTTTGCTACGCCCTAGGCGTGGGGAGAGCCCACCCTGGGGTAGGGTGCCTTTGGCGGGTGGGCGGCTGCAGCCTAGAGGCGAACCGGGAACACATGGAATGTGGACTTTGGGTAATGCTTGGGTTAACCACTGCGCCTGGCGGAGGTGGGCTGCTTGGGCATGCTGCGTCTACCAAGGCGTGGGTGAAGCTTTGTTTTTGGGTCAATCCTGCGTGGCCCAGGTTGTGTGTGTGTGGCTTTAGCAGCCTTGGCTGTCGTGTGTGTGCTCCGGTATGTTGATATGTGAAATTGTTATGTGCGATGGCCATTACATGGCTTGCTTACATTGTGTATGTCATTACTTGATCATAGAATGACCTGTATTAATCAGAATCTTCATTATATGCTTGCATGATATATTGACATGAATGAAAGATGGAGATTATATGCATATAGACATAATTATCGCGTTCCGTTGGTGACATCACACTCCGTCAAATTATCCCGTCTAGAATTCGCTCGATCGCGTGTGATGTGATATAACGTCACGATGGCGTATTAAATTCTCGTATGCGTAGAGGACATCGCGTTAAATGGAGTGTGAGTTCGCCGTTCATCCCGAAGTCAATACATTTCTGATTGCAGATTGGGTGGACTCGGTTAAGTAGGACAACGTCCAACAAGTATACGGTTGAATAAAATGGTAAGAAAATATCGCGCGGTATTAGCGCAAGAAGAGATAGATCCTCCCTCGGTGAAAAGTCACGATTACAGGTGAACACTGGATTCAAGCGGTGAAAGGTAAAAGTAAAGTGTCACGGGTTTGCGAGAACCGCGTTGGAACATCAAAAATCCGCTAGCCACATGAAGGCCCATGGATTTTGAAAATAAAATGATCATTGTGATGTATCATCCAAAAGCACCAGTTTATAAACAAATGAAATTTGTTTTATCATTGGATGTCATCAAAATGACAGTTTATATACACATGAAGCAGGCATTGTGAGAGTCGTGGGACTGTTGTATGTTTTCGGTAAATGCATCTCATTTCTGTAGCATGGCATGTAGGATTCCATATAGAATTGACATGTTCTTATGTGACCTCGAAATCAGGGCTTAATTTTTTTTTTTTTTGGGCGATGAACGAGTCCATCAGCGGCAGTACCTACGATCGGTGTGCGAACCTATTACATGGGCCAGTCTCCGTTCGCGGCCTGTGAAATACCGCCGTGTGCACACCGGTCCTCACGTCAGCGCTGAAGTGCCAAGTCGTTACGGCACCGAGGGCTCGCATTAAACTGCGCCACGTACGTTGTCGCGCCAGCGAGAACTCTCTGTCGTCGCATTTGTATGCGTGCACGCCCGGCAGCACCGCGCCCGACCTTGCCGTGTCTTGTGACATCGCGACATAGTTTTCCCATGTCATGAAATTCTCTGTAAATCTCTATCGCGATAGCATGGCGTGAAAAGTCACGTCAGCGATAGAAACGGCCGTGGTCTGTCGCGACCGGACCCCTTTGTCGTGACGAACCTATGTGCGCATGCCTTAGTGATGCCGCGCCCAGCCCCTCGCCTCCAACTTTTATCTTGTGCGTGCGAATTTTACGTCGAAGCCAACGTCGCGCTGTTTTCCTGCTGCGGCGCTAAACCTTTATGCCAAACTATGGCGACTAAATTATATGTCGCGTGGCTCCACCCGCAGGAAAACTCACATTTGCGACCGCGAAATACTCGTGCTACATAAACCCGAGGCAAGACCAAATCTGTAGCAACAAAGAAAAGCCATGTTGACTTGTTTCTATAACTTAAAACTAAACCATGCGACATAGAGGCTGAGGCTGCTCCGCTGACGAAAAACTATATCGTGACCTAAACACCACGCGGACCAACTCCTGGCCGCAACACTAAACCCACTACCCTGCGACAGACCAATGTTTGTGCATTGGCGAAGAAATCATATCATAGCCTACTTTGGCATCTAATGACATTAGCCTATTCTTTTGCATTTCCCGCACTTCCCACTCTTCCAATGCATTTCATAAATACTACCGCTTTATACAAATTCCTACAAGCAAGAAAAAACTTGGGAACCTCTATTACACTACATTGAACAAGTCTAAAATAAGTTTTATTACAAACTTCTCATATTTACATATACAAACCGGATATTCTATCCGTAATATTACGTATCACATGAATAAAGCCACAACCGACCTTTTTCACAACAATTCTCTTCGACATGTTTCATCCCCGTGTACTCCTCCAAGACTAAAAATATTTCGCCAACGGGGTGAGCAATGCCCAAAGAGGAGAAATTATCCACAAGGGCTACTCCCCACCTAAATGCACATGTAATTGCACACATACATCATACCATTCCATAACGAAAAATGCAATCCTACATGGAATATTTCATGTCATGAATGAGACGACTCCATGCCCATAACCCGAAAGCCCCCACTACACTTCTCACACATGCAAATGCCAAGTGTGAAAACCTGTCATTGGTGTTTCACCCAATGACCTTTTTTTCCAAACAAATCTTTTTGTTTTTAAAACTCAAGACACATTGGAAAACCATCCAATGTTCATTTGATTTCATCAAATCCTCGCGTGTTATGCATTTGTGGGGCCACAAATTTTTCGGGTTTACATCACAGATACCGCACCTTTCAATATTTTTACTGCCTTTTCACCGAAGGATCATGTTTAATCACAATGAATCGGGTCTTTTCACCCCGAGGATCACCCCATCTTGCCCACCTAACACACGTATTTTTTTTCGTGTTAAAAACCATGAGTCCCTACTTGACTTGTCCCATTTCAAACTTCACCACACATTCACCTCAAGAATGGTGAATAACCATTACCATGCACACACACCCGATCACTCCGACGCGATGTTGCTGTGCATATGAAACGAAATTATGCACTTCATGTCATATTATGTTACAAGCATCATGAGGGCTACATGCAACATTTCCAAATCATGGATAATTATATTTTCTACATATAATTTTCATTCACTATATCCTATGTCAATACATCAAAGAAGCATATATTAACATGATTTTCACACAAACAGCAAGATATTCATTTTTTCAACAATAACACATAAATACAGCTCACAAAACCCGAAGACATCAGTCTCGAGATCAAAACCAAGTCTCAAACACAATCCGGGACTACCCGAAACAGTCCAAAAAATTTCCAATATTTAGTCCCAAAGTCTCGAAACTTAATCCCACGGCCAATTATGGCCCCGAAGAATGCTCATGCCATTAAATGACCTTTAGGTTAGAAATAACTCGAGTAGGAAAATTCCATATTTCTTGGAGTTTGACGAAACTCTCTGATTCTCGTACCTACACGAAACTCTCCTCGATTCTCGTATTCCAATTCAAACTCACGCTGCAGATGAACTTTACCTCTTGCTCCGACGAAAACCGATGGCCTGATCCCCGTAGATCTTTGAGAGAAGGTGGAAGCCTCCTTTTTCTTTTCTTCTCTTTCTCTCCCTGCTCGTTTCCTCCCTTTCTTTCTTTTTGTTTTCTTCCCTTTTTTTTTTCTTCTTTTCCTTTTGGTCTTATCCCACCAAATTCTTTTTTCTTTCTTTATTTTATTTTTTTTGTTTGTTTGTTCCTACCTCAAGTGAGGGCCCCACCTTCCTTCCTCCTCAACTTGACATATGGCTCAACATGGGCCATTCATCCTAATGTCATGTGTCACATGCATTGAGTGTAACCCGACACTCGTTGCCTCAAAAAAACGTGAAATTCCTACCGTCTCGAATCCACGTAAATTTGACTGCAACCAGATTCTCGTGGAGACAAATTCACTGGTGAAGTCCGTTTCGCATCCGAGATCTATAAAGTTTTTGGTTTCCAACCGAAATTACCGTTTTACCATTTTTCAAAAAATCGAATTTTTCCCTAGTTTACAATTGAATGTGATCAGAATGTTGAGGAACATTGGGACAGCACTTAGGTGGGGAGTAGCCTTTGTAGGAGGTATTCCTTACTAGGCGTGACTCACCCTTTATGGGACAACCCTACAGTAATGTAGCCGATTATCGCAAGGGGATCTATTACACTAAACAGACCGTGATTGTGAAGAAGGCCTATTACGTGACCTTGATACGCCTTTTGTAAAAAAAAAGTGCTTAGGACAAACTAGTTCTAGCATATGTTTTTGTATAAAAGAATTATAATTAAATTCTTTTAGACTATTGTCAATATAGTCGGGTATGTAATTATTGTAAAAGGACCGTGATCGAACTCTTACGGGCTGTAATTAAGTATATTAGTCTCATATTTTAACTTAAAATATGAATGAATGGGTACTATTGAAGGGACGTATTGAAGTGGTGCCATGTAACTTGGTGTTCATGAGTAAATGGAATCGTCCACATCAAGATTTAGGTAATGCAATGACATAAGGTAGAAACTTTTGCAAGTTGTCAAATCTAGTCAACTAACCTCGAAAAATTAACGCCACAAAATATCCTTATTGCTTGGCCTCATGCGATCAAAGAGCCAAAAAAAAAAACCTAAAAAGGCTTATAAACATACTAGAACTCGAGAAAAATGTTAGTTCGAGGATTGGGATTTGACAATATATTTAATTGGTTAAATATGACAATTTAACGTGAAAAGGTTTTTAAAAGAAAAGGTTTTTAGTGTGTAAAAATGTTCCTTTTTTAAGTAGTTATCATGTCTATATTTCTCGTACCTGCTCGCATTTTGAGATATCAAATCTTAGCAAGGATATAAAAACATTTGGCATCTGTCATTGACTTAAATATTTTTTGTCTTTAATGGAAAGTAGGTCAGCATAACCTAAAATGAATTGGGGATGCATCATTAGTTATAAAAATGTTACTATTCAAAATTTGCAAAGACATTTATGGTGTCGTGCTTACTAAGAAAGAAGGATAAAAAAATTGTGAACGTGGTGAGTTCCTTATTGCCTATTAAGCAAATGACTGACAGTTAAGACTACTTGTAAAATAACACATGTCGTGAATTAAGTAAGAACAATAGGCATGTGCTATGTACGATTATAAGTCTACGTTTACGTCATATTATATGTAGTTTAGAAATGTGATATACCACATTATTTACCCAATTTGCCTATTTAAACAACTTGTCTCCTCGTAATATATATGCTGTGTTTATCACACAACACCTCACTATTAAGAATAAAGTTGTGTCAAAATATTTATGCTAGCTGTACAATGAAAGAAATTTGAAATTTGTGAAAATAAATTAAAATTGAAACGGGAGTACATTTGGTCCTCATTATCAACGAAGGCTATATCAACAACCATCATCTCTTGATGTGTGATTCGTTGAAATAGTTTCATATATGCAATTGAATGATATGTTTTGATTTTATGTAATAGCAAGCTTCTGACAATTCTTCTTGCCTTGCACTTAAATATTTTCATTTGAGGCACCGATCTTCTCTAGGTTGGTAAAGGCACCTTCTTTCACCCATTGTTTTAGGCCCTTCTACAATATTTCCTTCTTCTAGGTCAGATTTTTTGCTTCTGTATGTAATTAATCCATTTCTCTTTTTTTTTATCAGGTGCTGAAAAAATAATTTGTTCAAGTATTGATTGTGTCTTCAATACCCTAGTATCTGGTGTTTAGCTTGAGAAGGATTAAGGATGTTGTTAACATCTTAATGTTCTCATTTCCTCTTCCATCGTGGTGATTTAATTTTTTAAAATTGGGGTGCTTCTATGCTTGTTGTATAGACTAAGGAGAAAGAGGTTCATCCTTTCAGTTGGGCTGTAGTTTTCGGGAAACCCTTTAGCGAACTGTCGTCTAGCGCATAATGTCACTAAATTGTGCCACTGAACATGAGTAACATAATTTTATGTATGAATAACACGTGCATGAATTACCCAATGATTCAACCCAGAGAAAAATTCCTCCCTTTAAAAATGCTCAACTCATTTATTAAATTGTAGAACAATTGTATTGCTCTCACTTTAGACCCTAACATAAATGCAAGTAGCTCTACTTAATTCCATTTTGCATATGGAGGATTCTAGCGAGGCAAAATTTCTAATAGAAACCTAACATCAAGAAGCAGAAACCTAACTAAGAACATCAAACAATAAATTAAACGTCACAAAGAAATTAGGGAAATTATGTCCACGTACACAATAAAAGTAAAAGCAATTGGAACTAATAAGTAATAAATGTTCATGTTCTTCATTCACTATCAAGAAAACATGCTTCCAAATTAGGATGCATTAAGAATTCAGCATTAAAAATAATTTTCCTTTTTCCAAGATTCTTGGATAGGAAACCCACAATGCAAAATCAATAGATTAGCAGCTGGTGTGCGGTCCAGCCCCATTTAATGAGGCTGCTACATGCAGCCATGCCTTGCAGGCAAGGGTAAGATAAATCAAATTTTCTCCGCCTGGGCCCTTTTTCAGGCCAATGGAATTGACCATTTCTTTAGCCAATCAAAATTGACACCGTATCCACCAATCTTGTTCATTCTCCGGTTCTTTTGATTGCCTATAGATAGGCCTTCGGATAACAGTAATAGGTCCGAGTGTTAACAGGTCATTTTTTCAATCATAAAGAGTTGAAGTATGAAACAATTGTGTGGCTAATACATCGGGAAGTATAGTGAAAGGCCACTTATTTAGTGAAGGCAGCTTAGTGATATCTCAATCATAAAAAGTTGAAATGATAGGTGTGAAACAATCTGGATTATCACACTAGGGAGAGTAGTAAGAAACATAGTACTCCATAGAGAGAGTACTGAGAGATAAAACTGAGATGATTGTGAGCATATATCTTGGGTGTGTGACATCTTGTGCCAATTTTATCTCATAGTAGATTATTTCTGATTTACTCAAGGAGGTTTCCTCTGCCTGAGGGTTTTATCACGTTATATTGGGTGTCATTATTATTTTACCATCTTATTATCTGTAGATTGACTTAACCATCCATCTACACTTTTTATTTCCCGAAGGTTGGCATAGCCACTCATTTGTTGCTTTTATTATGTGGATTGACACAACCTCCCAAACTACTTATTTACATTTCCATGGATTGGCACAGCCACTCAACTGATTATAATTTCAAGCATTGGCATTGCCACCCAAGTATTCATTTGATTTCTTATGGATTGGCATTGTCACTCAATTGTTGCTAACAATTACAATGGATTGGCAAAGCCACCCAATATTACTTGTAATATTCCATAGGTCAAACACAATCCCAACAACTAGTATTAGAGCTTGGTTTGAGTTTGGGTGGAATCAAGGCCGAAAGTTGTTTGGGTCCCATGATTAAATTGATAGCAACGAATCATTCATTATGGAAGTCTATGGTGGAGGATCTTCTCAATTATAAGGATTTATATGCTCCTATTGAGAGAGATAATGCCAAGACAAGTGATATGTCAGATGGTGAATTAAAGAAGTTGAAAAAGAAAACATTTGATGTCATTCGCCAGTGGGTGGACATCAATCTCTACAATCATGTTGCCAAAGAGACAAATCACCACACTCTTTGGAAGAACTTGGAAAACATATATGAGACAAAGAACGCACAAAAAAATATTTTTTTAATGAGACCCGAGCATGCTTGCTACCTGGCTCATTACTAGACAAATGGAGCACTTTGGTGGCACCTCTAAGAAATTCAACCCTATAAGGAAAAGTCAGGTTGGTTATGGTTAGAAATGAAGGGTTTTGTGGACAACATCACATGCCAAAAGCAGTTGGAAAAAAAAAAAAACTCAACAAAAACCCATTCAAGAACCCCTTAGGGCATCAAATCCGGTTCTAGAACAAAGAGAGAGAGGCGAGGGATTACTCTCCGGTGCCTGGGCTTCAAAACCGAACTATGGCTCGGCGTAGCTAACTGGCTGCAACCAAGTCCTACGTTCGCCTCTAACGATATCCACACAAAGAGTTGAGCGAACAACCTTCAAAATGACGGTCTCGGAATGGGTCCCGGTGCTAGCCAAGTCCTAATCTGAAGAGGGAACCAAAACCCGGGTCTCTCAAAATCTCTAAAACACTTCTTAGAAAAATGAGAACAAAATTTGGCTTGGTATGTTCTCACAACCACCACTTCCTTCCCTTAGGGATTTTCCATAATGTTGCTTTATAGGAAAACCCTAACTTATGAAATGACCAAAATACTCCTCACCATAAGTGATTATAGGCTACATGCATACCTATGCATTATGGCGTGTTCCTTCACGGCCCTAAGCCGAGGAACAAGCCTAAGCTCCGCATCTCTTTAAGTGGTATTTAACCCGGATTCTACTAATCCCATGACATTCCATCTCTAGAATAAACCCCTCACATTTGATCACATCCAAATTCGCTTATATCGCCTCCACATACTTCTAAGTGTGTGACCCATTAAAATTCCTATTATGTCGCCACTGATTCAACTATTAACCCAACAAGTCACGAAAAGCAACTAGTAACACATCATGACCCCCAATTGACCGGAGAGTCGGTGGTCTGACTACAAACCCTTCCATAGACAAATACTGCGCAATTAGTCCTTTCACCAATTTATACCCCACTCGCTTCAGAGTATGGTCAATGTGTAGTTCCCACTAGACTAGCTATGCCACATCTAACCCAAGTGATATTTGATCTTGTCCCTGGATTCATTACTCATCAATTATGCACTTGTAGACACTCTTCATGGCATTTCCACTCTGG
The DNA here is from genome assembly GCA_016808115.1 of Tetrastigma voinierianum. Lineage (NCBI taxonomy): Eukaryota > Viridiplantae > Streptophyta > Magnoliopsida > Vitales > Vitaceae > Tetrastigma > Tetrastigma voinierianum. The sequence goes on along the minus strand of JAEQBH010007273.1, from coordinate 10,918 downwards.
CCAGAAATTCTCGAGTAATGATTTCGATAAGAGTACAATGTATACCTCCCCTCTATCGGGCGGTGAACTTTGTCAGCTATTCAATTACCTCTTCGAATATCTCAAGCACACTGACTATCATCCAAAGAGTGACCCCAAGAGGCAACATGGATCGAGGTCAAAGTACAGAATCAGCATCCATGATATCCTTGAGCACCTCAAGTCTAAGGATACTTGCACCATTGCTATGATGAAAGAATCATCTACATTTAAATATATGATCCATATGATTGTCTCATAACAGGTTTCCAATGTACTTAGCTACTATTACCAAGAATCCAAATGTCAACTTTGAATCAACTCATGATCACAGCTTATAAGATCTACTGCTTGATCCAATCAAAGAGTATAATATGTGCTAGTCTGTCTGGATCAACAATGTCCAGTCTTGTTAATCCTATGACTAGGGATAATTTAGACATTAACATACCCAATATGATAGGAAATTCTTATTATCATGATCCCATCATGATTTCCTTTATGCCATGTTATGTATCATGGACTTCATTAATTCGATTAAAGATCTATATCAATTCAACGTATGAATATCAAATTAATGAAGAATCCTTTTATATTAAATAATATGTAATGCATTAATGAAGAGGCCTTCATATTAAATAATATGTAGTGCGTATAATATGCTAAGTGGCGTATCGCTTTTATAACTTCAAACAAACTCCCACTATCAGCCACTTTGATCTATAGCTCTTTGGCAAGTATATGAGAATTAAACTTCTTCTGGGGAAGTGGCTTAGCCAAGAGATCAGATGCATTCTGAGCAGTGGGCATATCTCTATCTTTATATCAAGATCACCAAAGATTTCTTAAATCAAATGGCATCATAAAGAGTACTAGTTTAGACATTTGATAAGATCGTGATTCCTTGTGTTTTCTCAATGGCCCCGTCATTATCCCAATACTATAATATCGGATCAACAATGCGAGGGCCCACTCCTAGTTCATAAATGAACCAACTTGTCTAAATCGCTTCCTAAGCTGCCATCGGAAGCATCGATGTACTCTTATTCAGTTATAGAATCCATAGTCATCTCTTACTTGGAACTCTTCCAATTGACTATGTCATCATTAAATGTGAACATTTAGCCTGAATGAGAATTGGAGTCATCTCCATCAGATCAATTGTTGGCATCTTACTATAAGATCCCCATCTCCGTTAATCAAGAATACATCCTAAGCGCTTCTTAAGTACTTGAGGATATTCTTGACAGTCACCCCTTCTGACCTTCAACTAGGTCCAACTGGTATCTGCTCGTGACTGTCAGAGCATATGATACGTCAAGTCAAGTACATTACATAGCATACATGATTGATTCTATCGCCGAAGCATATGAGGTCTAACTCATGTTTGTCCTCTCATCCTGTGTTTTTGGACACATGAACTTCGAGAGGTTGATCCTACTAAACATGGGGATGTATCCTCTCTTGGATTGCTTCATGCTAAACTTCTTTAGCATCTAAGCTATGCATGTAGACTTTGAAAGACCAAGCAACCTTCTCGATCTATCTTTATAGATCTATATCCCAAATATGTAGGTCGCCTTTCCAAGGTCTTTCATGGGGAAAATTCTTTGATAATTTATTGATCAATTGTAACACTGAGACGTCATTTCCATTAAGTAATATGTCATTCACATATAACATAACACGACTGCACTCCCACTATCCTTCTTGTACACATAAGGCTCATCCGTATTTTGTGAAAAATCAAACTCTTTGATTGTCTCATCAAATCGGATATTCCAACTCCTAGATGCTTGCTTCAATCCATAAATGGATCTCTGAAGTTTGCATACTTTATCCATTCATTTCTAGGTGTGAAGACCTCCTGTTGTGTCATACACATATCCTTACTTAGGTTTCCTTTGCGGAAAGCCGTCTTCACATCCATTTTCCATATCTCATAATCATAATGAGCATCAATGGCAAGTATACTCTTTTATGGATTTAAGCATGGCTACTGGCTCAAAGTCTCACATAAGTACTTCATGTCTTTGATGATAACCTTTAGCTACGAGCGCCTAGCCTTATAGGTAATCACATTACCTTCATGTCAAGATTTTCTTGAAGATTTATTTAAATTCTATGTATTTTATCCCTATGGTCAGTTCAACCTAAGTCGATTCATTGAATCCACTCCGACTTTATGGCTTCAAGCCATTTGTCGATTATGAACAATTCAAAGACACCATCGCGGGGTAGTAGGCTCATCAATCTCAGGAGCAATACATTCCACTATTCACCTGACGAAATCTATATTTCTTTTGGAATCAAAGACGTATCCTACTATTCACTGATGTGCTTGTGTTTTAGAAGGATCGACTACTACTTCATCAATATGAATAACAACCTTAGATTAAGTCAGTTGATCTATGTCTATTTGAGCACTTTGATCTTCACTAAGTTCATCCTTGCTTCCACTATCTTCTCTTAGAATAAATTCTTTCTCTAAGAAAATTGTATACTTTGAAATCAATAACTTTTGCTCCAAAGTTTTTTAGAAATGATATCCAAAATTTCCTTAGGATATCCTATAAACAGATTCCTGTCAGATTTAGTCTCCAGCATATCTAACAAAGTTCGCTTCTTCTAAGCAGGATAACCCCATACTTTCAGATGAGAAACATAGTGGATCCCTGCATCCAGATCCCATATGAGCAACCACACTGGGCAATGATCGACCTTGTTTAACATTTAAACGTAGTCTCATGCGCATACCCTTAAAAGTGACTTGAGTAGATTCATTCTTGCCCATCAAAAACCTTACTAAGTCCAACAAGGGCCTGGCTTGTCCTTTCATCACACTAGGTGCGTGGGTGTAATGTGTGGAGTCTATCTGATAAAGCCCTCATTATCCCCGAGATAACCTAGAAACTCATTTTTATATTCGGCCATTTGGGATCTCATCCAAGTGATTTGAAAACTTCTCCCAAGTTGTTTCTTTGTTTCATTTTTGAATTCTCTGAACTTTTCAAAGATTCATATTCGTATCTTGTAAGATACAAGTACCCAAATCATGAATAATCATCGATGAAGGTAATGAAGTAGACGAAACCACCTCTAGCATTAATGAACAAAGGACCATAAACATCAGAATGTATTAGGTCTAATGGTCCATAAGCATGTTCACCCTTTCCCATAAAGGGTAACTTGGTCATCTTTGCCTGACAAGCAAGATTTACACTTGTCAAATGATTCACAATCAAATGAGCCTAAGTCACTCTAATTTCCAGGTAAGTAACTTAGTCATGTGTTTTCACTTGCACCCTCAAGGCGAAATGCCAAGGAGTAAGATGATTTCAGACATCTCTCTTTGGTCTTGTTATTGTCATTAACATTTAAAATTGATTTCGATATATCTAATATGTAAATCCCATTGCTTAATGTACCATCAGCATAAAAGACATCATTATGTAACAACCATTTTTACAAAGTATAAATAAAACTTTTCTTTTTCAAATATGAAACCAAAATAATGTTCCTTGTCAATACTGGGACATAACAACAATCTTCCAAATTTAAACAAAGTTCACTCGGGAAGTTCAAAACATAAGTCCGTAAAGCAACAGCTGCAACTCTTACACCATTCCCACTCGATACTGGACTCCTGTAAGCTTCCCTACTATTCCTTAAGCCTTCGTGATATCATTCCATAAGTGTATGAGCCACAACTTGTATCATATACCCATATGTTGTTAGGAAAAACAGAATTAACTTCAATGACATAAATACCTAAAGATGTTAGTGCATCACATACCTTTCTTTCGACTCCAAGTAGCTCCTAATTCTCTTCCACGGCCTTCTTGCCACAATGGGAGCATGTACCTTTCGGGAAATCTCTTTGCCTTTCTTCTTAGCCATTTTTCCCTCAACTATCTTGAGTCCATCAATCAACTTAGGTATGGTAGATATAATGTGGTCCATCCTATAGTCAAGCACAAACTATGCAAAACCGTTGGGTAACCTCGCCAGATTCAAGCCTAGAATCAATTCAAAATCCATCCAATAACCCAATTGATCCAACCTCTCAATGTGATCATACATCTTCACTGCATACTTGTAAGGTGACCAAATGATGTATATGTGAAAATATGGTCATGGGAGTGAATGGTAAATACTCAAACCGATGAAACAAAAGTAAGTACTCAAAAACCGAAATGAAAAGTATTACTAACACTCAACCCCTTTCCGCAAGTGCACTCCGTCATACAAGTAATAAAGTGGACTCTAGGAGTCCTGATATCGCACTAATTTATGATTGGAGGTTCTCTTCTAATCGAATTTGATCACCCCTATCATGGGCTCTTCACTATTTAGGCGATCAACAGATGTGGAATAAAATCAATTTAATTGAAACAAACCGATTTAATCCTAAAATCTACCAAATAAACAACTACTTAATTCTAAAAGGTATGAAGAGAATCACTAGGATGGGGATAATATTCACAAAACAAATTTGCATTTCCTCGAAAAAGCACAACATTTGTGAGTTGAATGCTAAATTTGTCCAAGAGCAAAGGTAGTATAGCTTAGATTTCTCCCGGCACTATACATTTCACTATCTAACACACCATATTCCTTTTCAGGACAAATGGGTCTAAATAGCTACTTGTAAATTCTGGCACTCTTAAGATTTGGATTGTTTTTCTTTTTCAATACTTCACAACCATTTTTAGGACCTAAGAATTCTGCTTCCCATAGACAGAAATGCAAGCTTCTCCAATGTAATATATCTCGCCCTTCAAATCTAACAAATTTTCTATCTCCTCGATTAGATCTTTGCTAACACTGATCAAGATCCTCATCGGGATTAAGGAGAAAACTTTCGATCAACTAAATTGATACATCATCTAATTAATCCCCACACCATGAGTAAATTAGTGATCTATCAAAGTAATTTTTCGGGGAGTTCATTAGTTCCAAGATATTAGTCTAACATACCCTAAGTTACCGCTCTACTCTCGTGAATTCCATCTCTCGTGTCGCCTCGTAGGGCCTCCTCGAAATCAGAGCAAAGATACGCCTCAGTATAAGCTACTAATATTCCAAACAATTCACAGGCGAGCGCACTTCAATTATAAATTCGTGATTCAAACCCACAAAATAACCGAAAAACTACAAATTCAATGTTCAACAATTAATCCCCACCCCGAGGGTATTTATCGTTCCATTATCGGATTCCAATCATCACTAATCAAACAAAAAGTAAGAAAATGAAGAAAGAAAATCAAGAGAAAGAAGAGAAAAACCCAGATTTCAGCCCAATCTTCTCCTCAACAAAGAAAGAAATTGAATATCCGAGTACCGCACCGAAATCTCTTCAATAGAAATAAAAAATTCGTTTCTAAAACTACTCTAAGATCAATTAAAAAATAAAATCATGTTGAAAACTAAGAAAATGCGCTAGAGAGAAAGCCCATGAGAGTAGAAAACTAGCTTTTTAGCTTCAATCTTTGTCTCAACTCTTAGTGAAACTAATCTCTCGTTATATAGTACCAAATATCTTCAATAGAAATAAAAATCGCTTCTAAAACCGCCTTCTAAAATTTAAAACAAATCAAATCTACGTAAAACTCGAAAATGGGCGCCTAGAGAGAAACCCATGAGAGTGGCTCTCCAATCTTCCCCGCCACCCTCTTTACCTAAAAACGAGTATATATATAGTCCCCTGGGTGAATGGGCTTTGAAATTAGGTCAAATATCAATTTCGACCTTTAGGTTTTTACAAGATTTTCGTCTCGCAAGAAGCTCGTCGTACATTGGTCGTACACTGCAGTTTTTGCCGCGACACCGTCGCAACACAATTTCCGGGTCGCAACATCTTCCTCGTCGCCATTATTGCGACATACTTCCTGTCGCGACATACTCTCCTGGTCGCGACATACTTCAAGGATACTTCCCCGTTCGATACCGTCCCGACAAAGAACCCGTTTTTTCTTTCTCTAACTTGTCGGGCCATAACTTCTTCATTTAACTCTGACATGTGAGTACTAAGTTGGAAAGATCTTTGAATGTAGAATGCAGCCATGAGGAATTTTGAACCATTTTGTTCCGCATGGCATTAAAAATTAATCTTCCCAAAGAGCGCCGGTGAGACTCTCGCTTGACTCTTCAAATATATCAGCCATTTCTCGCAAATCACTCGCTTTTCTCATCAATAACTTCTACAAAACCAAGTTTAGAGGAAATTTTATGAGTTTTACATGAATATGGATATTAAATGCACAAAATAGCATGTGAAATGAATCAAACATAGATGAGTTTCAGACTCATCAATACCGCACCGACGCCCCTTCTCCATCTTGGAACAAAAACCAATTCTAGACTTTGAATCTTTCAATATTCACCCGCTTATTATAATGTTCCTTAGATGGCGCACTATGGAATATGCATCCATAGCCTTATATCGTTTCCAACTAAAGACAGAGGTATAACAATCACACACAATCACTGGTGCTTACATGCATTTAAACACTCTCAAGTGCATCAGTAGCTGGGGATTCAAGGAGTGGCTCAGTAATGACATAGGCTAATCTTTCCCTTTTGAGAACTATTCTCAAATTTTTTAACCAATCCAAGAAGTTAGGCCCGATCAAAATATTGGCATCCATTTCCAAGTGAAGTTCACATTCGTTGACATGGTTTGATTCTTATAACCTAGATGTAAAAGAGACCATGTTAGATTGTACTTAAAATACATGATTATTACGGCTTAATAATTACACATTATGACTCCCACTATTTTATTATGAATCCATAACCCTCACTATTGATCCGAGAGAACCTATATGGAGGTTCTCCTAATGGGTCGATATCCAATATCATCGAGAATCACCTTGGGTTTACCTAATAAGCTATCTCAGCTCAAAAGGTAGGTATCTTGTCCTACCAATTGCAACCGTATACATTTAAGGAATCTAATATCACTTCAAGTGACCTTGGGTTTACCTAACAAGCCATCTTGGATCAATAATTATTCCAACATGCAATCCTATGCAACTATCGAATCCAATGCTATCAACTGTTGATTTGTGCACTATCACTAGGCTATCAACTCGGCGATACGCGGTAAGATCTCAGGTACACTTACCCAACCGTGTCTATATCCAACATTAACCTTAGGTTTGGCCAACAAGCTAATGAGTCTAGTTAAGGCCAGCCCACTAATCAAGAAAACTTATTTCTATGGATAGAACATGTCCCTATGGAGGAAGGCTTGGGTTTACCCAACAACCCCATTCTCCAAAAGAGCTGCAGTTCAAACCATATTAGTGGAAGACGTTAGCCTTAATATTAATAATGGAGAGGTTTTCTTTAGATAAGTCTCATCATTTCATTAACATGCTTTATCCATTCATCTTATGAAATTATAAGTATAGTTACTTTAACTATATGGCATGATTATAGACATTCTAAAATCAATTCCATGAGCCAAACGGAATTGACTAGGTCATACCCAAGGATATGCATGATTATTACAACCCTTTGAAATAAATCAAATTTACAATCTTCACAATCTTCTTTTCTTGATACCTTCTCTCCACACTTCTTTCTCCTTTTGCATCTTCATCAACTTATCATAATCCTATGTAATCTAATTACATACATTTAATAAGGAAAGCCTCAAGTTACATTTAAGGGGGATTTAGATGAGAAGAGAAATACATAGAGAAATTAGAGAGAGACAAGGACACACTGGCCTTATTTATCTAAAAATAAATAATAATCAGATGCAGTATGCTCAATCACCATTAGGCAAAGTCCATAATCATTCATCATGCCAACATACACCCTTAAACATGCACTCTCTAATGCAATCCATTGAAAGTTAAAGATGGTACCCTATGATTTCAAAAACACATGAAAAGGTTTTTCAACACTTGAAATAAAATGATCCATTTAGTTTTGTTCAACATTGGAACTATAACCTCAATTCAACACTTGAACTAAAATTGTTCCACATCCATTTCATTCAGCACTTCAACAATAACCTTTGTTCAACACTTGAACGAATCCGATTCAATTACTTGAATCATGAACCCAATTCAACTCATGAATCATAAGCCCTATTTAACTCTCGGATCTGTAACTAATTCAACTCCTTGAATCATAAAACCCGATTCAAGTTTTGAATCTCCTGAATCGGGTTTAACTCTCAACCATAACTCGATTCAATCCCTGACCCAAAAAATTTTCCAAAAGTATGTTTTGTCCAAAGTTCTTCATATATGAATTTCAACATGGTTTTGGAAATCCATGATTCTAGAAATTTTAAAAGCTGAATACCCGCCTTTAACTCGCATATTTCTATTCAAACATATTAAAGTAGCTTGTTCGAAATCCCAGTAAAACCATAAGAGAATGGAAATAGCGAAGCATCGCCGATAGACACATCGCGATTACTGCCACATCACGACGCCGATCAAACCCTATTGCCGGGCCCTCACAGCCAATGATGTCGAGGGTTCAAATCGAACGCCACATCACCCACTTCGTCACGCCACGCCACGTCACAACATTCGACGCTAAGCGATGTTGGCATGTTGTAATGTCGCTGACGCTTTTGCCCTGATGAATGCGATAGTCGGGCGCCAACATCGCGGACGCTTGCCGGAAATTCTATGAGTAACGCCGACGTCAAGTACGAACATCGCTACGGCCGGTTTTCCAATAACGGGAAAATCGTAAAAATCCCATCTTTGGGATTTTTGATCATTTCCAAGTTGTTCCTTCTTCATATAAACCATCCTAGATCATCTCATGACCATATACATGAAGAACAACACTAGATCTACACTTTTCAAACCAAAAATCTCAATTTTGAAGCTTTTGAAAACATGGGTACCAAAATCCGAAAAATCACAACCACAAACTACACAAATATGCTCTGATACCATTGAAGGGTTTCATAGACGGCATCACATGCCAAAAGCAGCGGAAAACAAAAAAAATCTCAACAAAAACCCATCCAAGAACCCCTTGGGGGATCAAATCCGGTTCTAGAACAAAGAGAGGTGTGAGATTACCTTGTGTTGGTTTCAAAAATCGAACTAGTGGTCTAGGGCGCTTTGGACTGCGAACCACAAACTAGGTTTGCCTCAACAAGATCCACACGAAGAGTAAAGAAGACAACTTCCATATGCATTTGTCATCCGGTCCTAAGTATAGCTAAGTCCCGATCCGAAAAGGGAGCCAAAACTCAGGTCTCTCAAAATCTCTAAAACACTTCTTAGAAAGATGAGATAACAAAATTTGGCTTGGTTTGTTCTCACAACCACCACTTCCTTCCCTTAGGGTTTTCCATAATGTTGCATTTATAGGAAAACCCTAACTTATGAAATGACCAAAATACCCCTCACCATAAGTGATGATAACCTACATGCATCCCTATGCGTTATGGCGTGTTCCTTCACGACCCTAAGCCAAGGAACAAGCACAAGCCTGTTATCTCTTTAAGTAAGGGTTTTCGAACCCGGGATTCTACTAATCCTGTGACGTTCCATTCTCGAGAATAAACTCCCTCACATTTGGATCACATCCAAATCCGTTTCATATCAGCTCCACACACTTCTAAGTGTGTGACCCATTAGGTTCCGGTTATGTTGGCCATTTGATTCAACTATTGAATCGAGCAAGTCATGAGCAGCATCTAGCAACACATCATGACCCCCAATTGACCGGAGAGTCAATGGTCTGACTACATACCATCCATATATAAATACCGTACAATTCGTCATTTCACCAATCTATACCCCATTTGGTTCAGAGCATGGACAATGTGTAGCTCCCACTAGACTGGCAATGCCACATCTAGCCCAAGTGATATTTGATCTTGTCCCTGGATTCATTACTCATCAGTTATGCACTTGAAAACTCTTTATGGCATTTCCACTCTAGCTAGAGATTCTCAAGTAATGATTTCGATAAGAGGCCATATGTATACCCTCCCTCTATTGGGAGTGGTGAATTTTTTGTTGGCTACTCAATTACCTTCGAACACCTCAGGCTATACTCAATTATCATCCAAAGAGCAACCTCCAAGAGGCAACATGGATCGAGGTCAAAATACAAAATCAGCATCTAATATATCCTTGAACACCTCAAGTTTAAGGATACTTGCACCATTGCTATGAGAGATAATCATCTACATTTAAGTATACAATCCATATGATTGTCTCATGACAAGTCTATGATCTACTTAGCTACTCTTAGCAAGCATCCATATGTCAACTCTAATCAACCCATGATCACAGTTTATAAGATCTACTGCTTGATCCAATCAAAGAGTATGATATGTGCTTGTGACACCCCTATCTTGAAGGTCCCGTTGACAACCCGTCAACCTGCGAAAACCTGTGGATATCGAGTGTCCCGATATCACACTCATTTGTCTCATATATTAAGACTCATTCCTACATATTTAATTCCCAAATATACAAAAATATATGATAGACTATTTAATCAACAGTCCATTTAACAGTCCTTTTATACAACAAAAAGGTATACATGTTCTGCTCGAATATAATACATGACAAAAACAAACAAAACAAAGCCTCATCTGGCGCTCATCCCGCATGTCCCATATGGTCGCACGCCCGTGACCGACCTCGTAGACCAAAGTGGGTCCCACTTACGGTAAGCAAAGCCCAAGAGGGAATAACTCTACAAGGGCTACTTCCCCATCTAAGTGCACATGCAATGGTAGCATAACAACACACATCCAAGTCAAATGTTCATGAACGCCATAGCGTCATGCATGAAATGTCATCATCATGCCCATAATCCGAAATAACTCACCAACCCTCACACATGCATATGCCAAGTGTGAAAAACCGCCACCGGGTATTACCGATGACCCACA
>JAEQBH010007272.1:0-147553 GCA_016808115.1 Tetrastigma voinierianum | reverse complement strand
AAACCCCTTTACTTTGCAATTAATAGTAAATCCAACCTCAAGGGAGGATTTATGTCTTTCTTGTACATTTGGGGGTTTACCACAACACCTCAACAGAGCAAGGTTTGTGATCTACTCACAAAAACCCTAGGCAAGGAGGATCAATTCTCTTCCAAGCCCTAGGAGTCCAAATATATTTGATTCTAAGGCAACATACCTTGATCTCTTTGGACTCCTCCCTCTCTTCTTACTTCCCTCTTCCTCTTGTTTTCTTTGTGCTCTCTCTTTCTCTCTGCAGTTTTGCTAGGGCAAATTGGAGACCAAATATGAATTTTGGTCTTATCTCCCCTTTTATACTCCCATAAGTCTCAATTGCAACTAAGTCCTTCACCTTTTAATTTTGCAAATCAATTTGTTTAATTCTATTGTGGCCCATCTCTCTCTCCTTTTGATTTTTGTATCCATATGGAAATTTCAATTTTATCTAGTGCTCAAATTTCGGGTTCACTAAATTTTCTATTTCATAATTTGTCAATTTATCAATTTTCCCGGAAAAACACAAGTTTGGCTCAATTCATACCCAGAATATATAATAAAATTATTATAAAAATTCTAGGGTTTTTTTATGGCGTTACACCCTGTGCATATCAGATAAAAACCTTCTCCCCATACCACTAGCCAAAGCCCTAATCCACCAGAAAAATACCTGCCCAAACAAACCAAACAAATCCATGTATAATAATGAAGTATCTTAAGAAAGCAACTCTCAAGGAATTGCAGGGGCTTTGCATCTGTCTGTGGCGAAATGAGTAGAATCGAATGATGGAATCCTTTGGTGGGAACATGCAAACTCGGATTCACTTTGTGTGAGAGGACAAAAAGGGCTAGGGTTTTTCTTATATGGTGAGGGGAGGATAGGGGAATGAAAATAATGACAAAAAGGGGTTTAAAAACCTAGCGCTGAAAATACTGCCGGGATGTACCGATTACGAGGTTAGTCTTGTACGGTCGAGGTTAATCTTTGTGCGATTTTCTGCAAGTTAGTGTTGTCTAAGTGCAGGTTCTACCCCTCTGCCACTTTGCAATGGCGATGCAGTTGCAAGTTAAACTACGATCTGCAGTTCCCAATTTTTGTTTTTTTTTTTTTTTTTTGTCTTTCTTTTTTTTTTTTTTTTTTTTGTATTGGGAACGATGTGCTAGGTGTAAAATATCACTTTATACCTTCTATCCCGATTTGACATGCTCATTTCTCTCTAGCTCATGTTACTTAATGACTGGGATTCACTTCGCTTCTTTTGACACTTTCTGACTACCATGGGGCCCGCTGGCGTTTGTGACCGAGGGGTTCCTAGGGTTTGAACCAAATTTGTAACTCAAGGCTCAAAATAGGTGCAAGGGTTAAGTTAAAATGAGTTCACAAGGTGTAATATAGAAATAATGGCCTTAAATCACTTCCAGTTAATACCATAGTGTTCTCAAAGAATATGATGCATGGTGTATGACATGCCAAATTAATGCAGAGATGGGAGTACAAGCGGTATTTAAAAACAAAAGTATGACGAAGGTCCGTAGTTTTGTGTAAGGAATTGAAGCGAATTCGAGAGATAAGATCCAGAATATGAACATATAGATTTTGTGCATGCTTGTTAAAGTGTGTCTGAGATGGCGTCAGGTGTGCTGCATAAAATCATGCGGCGACATACACGTGCGGTCAAGTACTATTTACCCAGAGCCACAGTCGAAAAGATTTGCCTTACATTGAACATAACAAGGCATGGTTGGGATCGACCGGTGTATACCTACCTGTAAAGCGAGCATTGTCCTCGTGCATAGTACCCATGACGAAATGAGGCGGTTGAGAAGCTAGGGTACATAGTTAATTTTTTTAAAGCAATTGAAATAAAGAAAGCAAAAGGAAATGCAAGAAGAAAAAACAAAGAAGAAAAAGCCTGTAAGGTTGGGTAAATTCTGTGTGGTATCTGGTAAGCGGATCTACCAAGTCCTCCTACTTTCACGATGAATAAAATGCTAGAAGAAATAAGCTTTAGCGTTGGCCATTGACTTTAAATATTTCCCATTGTCTGGGTTTTCAATCTCCTGCTCCATATGGGTATACTACCTTGTGATAATGGCCCGATCCAGGGAGCGGAGTTTTCTGGAAACATGTGCAAGCGTAGAAAATTTGTCTGTGATACTTTGCACAGTTAGGTTCAAAAGTTTTCCGGCGTAATGGAATTATCATGGAATAACTTAAACTCTTTGTAAGTGAGAGCTCTCATGCGACTCTTGCCGCAGACTATAAAACAGTTCAAAAGCACAACGATTATTTCCTTACTGCACGAACCACATTAAAGTCAAGTTATGGCCAATGTCTTACCATTGTCCATTTAGTAGGCGGATGACAACATAAACAAGCCTATAGGAGACATACCAAGAATAGTTTAAAAAGCGATACGGTGGCCCAAGGCATGTTAAGTCGACGACCCGATCTTTGCCGATTTAGAGACGGCAATTTCCAAAATGTGTTTGATCTCCTATTAGCTAATTACAATTGACCATTGGTTTGTGGGTGGTATGCCATTGAAACTTTGTGGGTGACTCCGCATACTTTTCAACAAATTGTCAAAACGTTACAAAATGAAGTCCACCATCACTAATAATTTGCACGAGGTACTCAATCGAGGAAAAATATGTTCGTTAATAAATTTCAAAACAACCTTGTGGTCATTAGTTCCTGATTGGAATAGCCTCAACCCATTTAGAGCACACCGATCAGCAAATATGATGTAAAGTACCCACAAGAAGGAAAAACTATGAAGTCTATACCCAACAGTGAAAATCTCAATGATTAAATCGGGGTAGAGGCATCTGTGTTCAGTTTGTGACCCCTCCTAATTGTTGGCAACGAGCACAAGTTTTGCAAAATTCGAAACAATCTTTAAACAGTGTAGGCCAGTAAAAACCAGCTTGCAAAATTTTATCTGCTGTTTTCCTTGAAGAGAAATGCCCTCCACAAGCTTCGGAATGACAAAAGGTGAGTATCCTAATTTGATCATCATTGGGTTTACACATTCTCATCAATTAATGATACGGACAATATTTAAACAGATATGGACCTCAAAAATAATATTTCTTAATGTCACCAAAAATTTCCTTTTTGTTGAGAAGTCCATTGAGGTGGAATTTATTTGATCCACTAAGTGGTTACTATGTCCGGCATTACCATGGGCAATGACGAAGCAGCGCTCCATCGGGAAGCGCCTGGGTATGCCATGAAGCTGGATTAGAAACTAGCGAGATAAATGAATTAAAGCTTCTCATTCTAGACCACTTTTGTCTTTAATGATCGAGGTTAGTCTTGTATGATGAGTGTAAGAGACAGCTTACATTACAAATTTATGACACTATCACCAAAGAAAATTATGTCTAATCCAAACATGGCGCCATAAAACTTGTTAAAACGATGCGTGTTGCACATTTATGCATTAGTTATGCATGCAAGATTATGACGTTATTACCAAGGACTGTCTAATCCCCGAAAACGCGGCGCCATAAAACTTGTTAAAATTATGCTATATAAACCACGATCTCTTAAGTAAATCATTTTCAAGATTGGAGTTTGGTCGATATACCTGTAATTACTGGTCGACAAGTAATAAAATGGATTTAAGTCGAATATAGATCCCACAGAGATCTACCAAAATTTTAAATCAACTTCTACGACTACTCAATTTCATACTATTTGGACCACAAAATGATAGTAGGATCCAGCATGAGTGCTGGAAAATTAACGAACAGAGAATTAAGCGAACTATCAACATCTTGGAAAATAAGATTTAAAGAATAAAATTTACATAAAGAAGCTGAATACTGAATATTATCATCGGAGGACACATCAATAAACATTGATAGTGATATCGATTCTGTAGTTACTCGATAAAATTTCTTGATTAATTCAGTTTCAAAATACGTCAGGCGTTGTGGTGCAAGCTGGATCTCTCTACCTCATTTCATTATCTAATTTATGACTGATTCTCTCGAATCGGGAATTAGATATTCTTACCCAAAGGGACTTCCTTAATCTGGATATTTTCTTTTTCAATACTTCATACCCATTTATATGGTATAAACCCTTAGCTCCCAAGTTGTATCGGTCAAGCAAGGATATACAACTTCAGTTGCTCTCACCGAGAATTAGAATAGATCAACCTTTCCTTGATTAGATCACAGCTAACACGGGATTAGTCTCCACTATCAGAGATTGAGTGTGAACTCTTTGCTTTGTTTAAATGGAGTAACTCATTCTGACCATCAATTCTTGATTTCAAGTGAGAAGAGAAGTTTATCTAAGTGAACTTCAAAGCTCAAGATCCTAATAGCAGTTAGTATACCTTCAAAAGAAATGCACATTACTCTCAGGAATGTCTTCACGTGTCCTCGGAGGACCTCCCTTGAAATCAAAGCAATGACCCCAAATCTTAGAGGGTATAAAGCGTGATATTCAGATCCCGAAGACAATAAACCCACAACGGAAATAAATTCATTAGCGAAATTAACAAAAATTCAGCGTAAACAATCTACGGAAAGATAAGTCGACTATCATGTTCACTTAATGGGCTACAGTTCCTCAATTACGAATCCTACGATCTGACATTCCTTTGATCATAAGAATATTTGCAAATGGAAGCTAGGAACAGTAATTTCAGAATTTAATGCAGCAATTCCATCGTTCGGGTAGTAGCGAAGAAATTGATTTGACGTCGACTTAAACGCGATAACATTCGGATCGAACAAAACAAAGCGAAGAAAAGAAAAAGAAAATCGAAACAATGCATTTACAAAATGGCGAAAATGAAAAATAAGAAAAATAAGAAAATGAAAAATAAGAAAATGAGCTTTCGGCTATCCGGACCTCGTCGTGGCCGCCAAATTGCGAATTGATTGGATAATTTGCGTATTTATAGGGTTCCTCAATTGGGCTAATCCCAGTGTAGGCTGGCGTGGATTTTAGGTAGCCGGGGCCCTGATTCTTGCTCGGTTCGAGTCCTCTCATTCTCTTGTGCGACAACTCCATGTCGACATTGACAAGTTCTGCTTCCTATGATGAAAGTCGTTCATGTTGTCACGACACGCAATCTTATCTGCCCTTGTAGGTTCCGGAGTTGATCGCTTGTGATGGCGCGACATCATGGCCTTATGTGACATCATGACGCTGTCGCGATCCATTCTAGTCCTTTGCGGTCTTCAATGGTTTTGTTCTGATGTGACATCGGGATGTTATCAGCGACATGGGCTCAGTCTCCTGCGCCTTCCGCGGTTGTCATGATGTCGCGGACATCCAACCTCGTAATTTTGAAGCCGGATGTTCTCTTTGGCATGATGTCTTGACTTCATCCATAATTCTCATGGTATCGTTAGTTTGTGCCAGGTGTCTAGCGACATCATTCTTCTTGTCAGCGACATCGCCTAATCTTGGTGGAAGTTGCCTGTAGTTGTTTATGATGTGTGACTTCGGACTTCTGTCGCGACATCACTCTTACAATTCTGCGCTCATTCCTCGGTTGCCTCTATTGTGATCCACTGTCGCGACGCATCAAAAATTCCTTTAATCTTCCGATGTCGCGACCTCCAGGCCCCGGGTATGTAGACCTCAAGGCTGCATCAATAGTTCATATTCTTTGCATTTTCATCTTTCTTAACTTCCTTCTGCTAATGACAAATTGGTGAGTTTCTTCATAGTGCAGTATGTTAAATATTCAATTTAGCGAAAATCAAAACGGAAAAATGGACTAAAGAGATGACTTTTAAGCTCATCGGTGGGATCCTGTCAGCAGAGCGGTATCTGGCAGAGAAATGATTGCCGGTATTGCGTGATGCGTGAAATAGTTCTGGGAGACCCTCGATATATGACTGAACTTTTCTAAAGTAAGGCGACGGCTAAAACGCTCTCTTTTACGTGGTTGTGTAGTTTGTAATTGGAATCTAAGTCTTAAATAGTAGATCCTGGCGCCTTTTATCTTCTCTTTTGTCCTAAGCAGCCTCTGACGCATAATCACTAGTCACACATGATCTCTGAATGGAAGGGTTCAATTAGGAGACCGCATGATGGAGAAAGCGACACTAACAGTTTTGAGTTTAGCAAAGGCGACCTCACAAGCCTATGACCATCACGAAAGGGACAATCCTTAACAAGCAAAGTACATAAGGGACGAGTTATAGCACTAAAATCTTTTATGAATCTCCCTGAATCCAGCATGTCCCAGATGACCTTATGTCTTACACTTGGAGTAGTAGGTTGGAGATCAACTTCGACTTTTGGCCTTATCCACCTCAATTCCATTTTTGATACTATGTGGCCTAAGACAATCCCTTGTCACCATGAAATGACACTTTTCCAAATTTAACACGGGTTTTTCTCTTAACATCTCTGGCTCCCTTACGTAAATTCTCGAACATCCCTCGTATAGTCACAACAAATCATCCATGAAGATTTCCAAAATGATTTCTATCGTATCACTTTGAAAATTCCCCCTTCATGCACCATTGGAAGGTTCCGGTGCATTACATAATCAAAGGGCATTTTCCTAAAGACAAAAGTACTAAAAGGGCGGTGAATGTAGTTTTCTCTTAATCTTCAAGCTATCTCAATTTTGATTGTACCACGAATACTACATCGAGAAACTTGATAAAATTCATTGCCGCAACTCTCTCAACATTTGATCAACAGCGGGGAGAGGAAAGTGGTCTTTCTAGTACCGCATTAAGCTTCCTATAATCTATGCACCACTCCAGCGGGAGGTAGATGGGGAGTGGCTCATTATTTTCATTTGACCACAGTGACTCAGTTTGTAGGAATTTTGGGTTGGGCCTGACCCATTTGCTATAAATGGGTAATATCTACATCCAAGAGTTTTTTAAAACTTCCTTCTTTACCACTTCTTTTCATTATTGGGTTCAATCATCTCTGTGGTTGTCTAGAAGGTTTAACATCCTCTTCAAGTGTAGATCTATATATGAATTACATATCAAGGGCTAATTCATAATATACGTGATTGTCCATCCTAGACGGAGTTCTATGGGTTCTCAATAACCTCAGTTTATTTTCTTAATCAACTCTAAGATATAATTAGGAAAAGTTTCTTCTACCCTAAGGGTATGTTGAGGTGTGATGGTAAGGGTTTCAACTAGAGAGATTAGGTGGTCTCTCTTCGGAAGGTAATGCCCTGTCCTCAATTGGTGGCAATGGACAGAATTTGGTGCCACCCCATTCAGCACAATATCTCATTGTGCTCGATTATGGTGTGTGAACTAGATTATCTAATGTGGTCACTTCTCACTCCAACTAGGGCTTACCAAACATGACATGAGAGGTCATCATGTGAGACATTATCTAAGTATTTATGTACCCTTGAGAATCAACATGTTTACCTCCTGACATCTTATGTCCCACATTCCCTTGATAACATTAGAATATTCAGTTAACGATCGTATTACCAAATGATAGTGTCATTAGGCCTCCTCTACGATTGTATGATGGCGTTATACGATTCAAAAATGGTCTACAAGTCTAGCGGAGTAGGTTCCTTGGTTACCCACCAGGGTTGAGTACTCAAGCATGACAAAATCTACGGAAAAATAGAACTTATCCACTTGTACCAGCCATCCTTCACTATCCTCTGGAATTTTTACACTCACGATTAAATGTTGGAGGGTGATATTGATTTGGCTCTAATTCTCTAACCTAGTCCGTATATCTTGAGTAAGGTAACCAAATTAACACTTGCTAAATCCACTAAGGCATGTCCCGACTTTGAATTCCTACCCTATAAAAATAATTGGGAACTACGGGTCTTTGTATTTTGGGGGCAAATTGTTTCGAAATCAATGAGGTAGATTGCTCAGTCATAAATGCCTCCTTGTTGACACCTAGTTTCCTTTTTACCGTGCACAAATCCTTTAGAAACTTAGCATATGACGGAATTTGCTTAATGGCATCTAGTAAAGGAATGTTCAATTTCACTTGTTTGAACAACTCATAGATCTCAGAATGATTGTTCACTTTCTTTGGAGCTCTCAACCTATGAGGATATGGAGCTGGAGGGATATGGGTGGCCTTGTCTTGTTCTGGCTCACCATCAATAATATCGTCTAAGACATGAGGCTTATCCGACACCTCTTCATCTCCCGGTTCTTTGAGACTCTTGTATTGGTTCCTTGGTTTGAATAGTTTTGTCGATTACACCTGCTTGAAGTGGTGGCTTGACCTGCAATGTTCAAGGAGTACCCTCCACTTGGACTTGAAACTCAACATATTTGACCTTGGGAGTTTGGATGGTTGAGATGGGTTTCCTTTTTCTTGTTAATTTCCATAGAAGAAGTAACCTGTGATTTGGGATCTCATCATTCAGAGCAGTTCGAATTCGGTGTTTGTAGTTGTTGGGTGCAATGTGACATTATTACTATATCCTCCAAACTTCTCTTATGTGGAGGTTGATAAGGCTGTGTTTGGATTCCCTTGGATTCGATGTGGATGGAAACCTTGATTCTGGGTTCTGAAATCCTTGGGGACCTTGATTCTGAAATGGAGGAGTTGGATTTGAAAAACCTTGGTTTTGATAAGTGGGACCTTGATTGTTTGGCAAGTTATGTGGGCCTCCCTCATTTCTCCAACTAAAATTAGGGTGCTTACCCCATCTTGGATTATATGTTTGAATATGGAAATTGAAAGGTTTCTTTGGTAGTTATGGGCATTAACTTGCTCTGTTGAATTGCTCCCTTAACTTGAGGAAGGTTTGGGCAGTTAATAGTTGAGTGCTTAGGGTCATAGCATATGATGCATGGCTCCTCCTCTGGGTCCAAATGATGCAGATTACTTGAGGTACCTAGTTACCTTGTTCACCTTTTTCAACTCTATAGCCTCCAACTGCTTGTTAAGTGGCGATTTTGCTTACAAATCATCATTCTCTCTTAAGTGATGGATTCTCCCCTTTAGGTGTACTATCCACTTTAGCGGTGTCTACGAGGTGTTAGTCTCCCATGTTGAGCATTTTCTGCTATGGGTGTCAAGAGTTGTGATCCTCCCTAGCACTCTTTTCGCAAAACTCTCCCGCGCACATCATTTGGATGTATTGTTTATTATTAAGGTAGCCCATGATGAAATACACCGCAGTTGTCCCATCCAAACCATGATGAGGATAGCATGGAGGAGATCACTTGTATCTTTCCATACCACGGCAAAAGGACTGCCAGACACCCCGGAAAAATTATGGTGCTACGCATGAAGGCATTGATACGTCTTGAGAGGAAAAGAATTTGTTAGGAATTCATTCAGCGTATCTTTTATGTAAAGATTGAATTAGGTGCAAGATAATGAGCAGTTTTGGCCTTACTCCTTTAGAGCAAAAGGAAATGGAACCATCTGATTAACTGGAGAGGTGATCGATCGAGAGAAATGCCTTGCAAATATCACCTGAATCTCATGAATAGATATGAGGTTCTCGGACTTGACCCGCGATATGGTGAAGAGCGGATCATTTCCGACTTCATGAGGAATTGATTAGCCTCATGAAGAAGGCGAATACATGAGTTTGTTGTGGTTCTTTGAGGTTGCAAATTTCTCGAAAAGGTTCTTTTTCCACATTGGGTAAAGGCGGGAGCTTGATATTGATTCCGCTAGAGAAAGTTAACATTCCCCTCCTAATGCGGTGATTGGCGGGAGTCTTGATACCGTCTCCATGTGTGGAGGTTCATGGATCTGTGGGTTAACGGTATCCCTTGAGCATTTTGATTAAACATGGTTGTTGACTCGGGATGGTCCATTTGAGGTGTAGATTCTCTTGAAACAATGGACTTAATAGGTTCTTGAAATTTCTTGAGTGCAATTCTTACAAATTTCGGTGCTCGTTGCGAGTCAAACCGGCAGCACAATCTACTCCTTCTAAGCAAACACCCTTAGATTCCTCACAAAACGATTAAAAAAGTAGAGAGCGTCTGGGATTTGCAATGGTGCAAATTCCTCTAACTCTCTTGAGATCAGCGGATTGATCGCCACTCCCAGCTTGACGGCGCGAAAATGCCGTTCTTTATTAGTATGCTGAATTTTTATTCTAGCGTAGAATTGGGTTGTCTACTTGTGTAATACATGGGAGTCTAAAGTCATCCTCCTGAGAGT
The DNA here is from genome assembly GCA_016808115.1 of Tetrastigma voinierianum. Taxonomy (NCBI): domain Eukaryota; kingdom Viridiplantae; phylum Streptophyta; class Magnoliopsida; order Vitales; family Vitaceae; genus Tetrastigma; species Tetrastigma voinierianum. The sequence continues at coordinate 137,403 of JAEQBH010007272.1, read as the reverse complement.
GGTCTAATTGTTGATCCTTAGGGCTATTCTCCAAAGGTGTTATTATTTGAAAAATTATGGGTTGTGGTTGGTTGATTTAAGGATTGATTATATTGACTATTTTAAAATAGAAAAATAATTCTTTGGGATTCTTAGGTTTCCACTCACCATTACTCATACGTGAATTCCCACCTCTTGGTTATAGTCTCATCTAAGAGTCATTAATGAATGGTCTTGATGGAAAATTCTTTATATCTTTTAGAATGAAAAACTTGATGAGGAATGTTAAACACTTGTTCAACAATTAATTCGGATAACAGCTTGCATTTGAAAATCAAGTACAACGTGTACCGAGGATCCTCTATAGTTCTCTTACGTTGTCAGAGGATACCTAGAAAGGTTTATAAAGTTTCTCTACAAGTGATTAACATCACACAATCCATTGAAGTATAAAGAGATTGAGGGATATTACCTTGATCGGGGTGAGTTTTCCTTTTAAGTAGAACCCGACGACATAAGTTAGAACTCCATATGGAAATTATAAAGCAAATCATAATTGAAATTTATTCATAAAAGGAACTTTGAAAATCGAAATTCAATTGCAAAACCGGAGAATGAAAAATACAAAATGCTGAGAAAGAAAACAAGATGTGTGGTCTAACTGAAAGGTTACATGCGCTTGAAATCCAAAATCTCCTGAAAAATGAAGTCTTCAACCCTAATCTATAAACCTTCGCCAAAACTATGGAAAAGAACACTCCTTCTATGAAAACCTAACCCTCCGAATCAAAAAAGCTGCCTTCTCCCTCTATCCTTTAGCTTTTATACCCTTTTCCATTGTGATCCCGCATTGATAGTTGAATGACGAACGTGCCCTTGCATTAAGAATCTAAATTCTGCTCAATTCCACAACTCTCACCTGCCTTTGTCAGAGTCTGAGGTTAGCTCTACTAGTTACTTTCTAGCTTAAGGTGTACCCGGTGCGAGGTTGGAGTTGTGCCGATGCAGTACCTACACTTGTTTCTGCATTGTGCACTTCGAAACTTCACCCAGCGGTTGCCATCGTTCTCAGCCAACCCATATTCACTTTCACGGACCGCAGTCCTTGTAATAAGTAATTCTGTGTATAAAACTTTTGAAGAACTTGTACAAGTCAAAAACAGAAAACGATTAAAAGTGCCTATTCTTGTACGTATGTGAGCAAAGTATGACTTGAGAGATGCTGAGATTCAATATAATTATTACTGATTGTGTATTGACACATATCCTGGGTAAGACCTGAACAATTTCTTCATGGCTCAAGAAGATTTACATTAGAGAAGTCCATATGATGAAATTTTATAAATGCATGTTTATTAATAAAACGATGAGACTTAAATAAAATCCTCATGCAACATTAAACCTGTTGTCTTCCATTATATATTAATTAAGTTCTGAGTGTTATTCATTAAATCAATTTCTCTATGATATGTTCAAATAATGAAACATGTTAGATTAATGGATGGTTTCTGAATCATTGATTAAATAAGATCAATGACAAGAATCTAGGATTAATTAAGCGTTATATAGGATATGCGTCGGGTGACGATCTATCATCATCAGTTGTGCTTGCGGTCGATAATACAAGTCTATGCAATTGGCTGCGATATGATACACCTTTTGACCGAGGTGACTTGTGGGTGAGCCAAGGTCGTGGAGTGAGATTGGATATCGACCTACTGGGAGAACTTCCATATAGGTTTCTGAAGGTTCGCCATGATGAGTCATGATAAATAGTGGGAACCATATCGTTTATTAAAGTTTAATGTCACGTATTTTAGTACAATCAACAATATCTTTATACATCTAGGTTGCTAAAATCAACATCATGTCTTCAAGCGTGAGCGTACAATCCGATGCCGGATAACATGAAGTGGCGGTCGAACTTCTTGGATTGGTTAACACAAAAGTGTTCTCGGGGCCTAAAGGATATCTTATGTCCTTAATAGGTCATTTCCCCAATCCCCATCTTTTGATGCATTTGATAGTGATCAGAGTGCGTATCATAAGCATATAGTTGATAATAAGATAGCTAGTTTTATCATGCTTGCATCTATGACCATTGGGCTTAATGCGGCTTATGAAGCCCCATAAACTTATATGACATAGTCATCCATCTTAAGGAGCTATTTGACAAGCATGAGAGATCCGAATGGTTCAGATCTCAAACTTCTCTTTGCCTGAATGCAAGTGAGGGCATCTCAGTGCAGCTTATGCAGATGAATATATTTACATTGAGATTTGGGTTAGCTAAGTTTTGTAATGGACCATGAATTAAGTATAGACTTGATTTTGTGCAACCTAACTGATAATTTTGTGCAATTTGTGCTTAACTATCATATGTAGAGCAAAGAAACCTCTATATTATAGCTAATCAATATGCTTAAGACAGTTGAACCCACCTTGAAAAAGGAGGCCAAAACCATGATGCTGGTGGACTCTTTTTCTAAGAAAAGTTCACAAAACGAGAAGAAAAGGCCCATAAACGAAAAGGAATTGTAACGAGAAGAAGGTTAAGCGTACAAAGGCACTTGCTTCCATTGTGGCCAAGATGGTCACTAGATGAGGGAATTGCAAGCCTATTTAGATCCTTAAAAGAAAGGCATCAGATGCCCCATTTATTTCAGGTAATGTTTGTCATTGTTATCTTGTTTCTAATAATCAATGGGTATTGGATACTGGTTGTGGTTCTCACATATGCACTATTATTGTAGAGACAGAACGATAAATATTTCGACAGGGAGGATTAGATTTGAGGTTGGCAATGAGGCCAAGAGTTGCAACTTTAGCCATGGGGACTATGTTCTAACACTTCCTAGTGGACTTATTTCATCTTTGGAGAATTGCTATTATATACCAACTTTAACAAAGAACATTGTTTCTATTTCTAGTTTGAATAAAAATGGATTTCATTTAACATTTAGATAAGTCCAAATCTATACATAGTAGATAAGTCCAATCTAATATTAATTGTCCATGACAACAAACGATCAAAACAAGATAATGTGAAACCCTCATATTTAAGGCATTGTTGTCTTGGCCACATAAATGAGAGACGCATGGCTAAGCTACACAAGAGTGGAAACTTTGGGTCATTTGATTATGAATCCATCTGACAGAACAAATCTTTTAGTGAGCAGATGGCTAGTTCTTTGTAAGGAAAGAATTGAAGCGTTAACTGTGGGCGCTAGACCTAATACATACGAATGGCAATGCGGTCGATGTCACACATGCCAAGGTGGTTTCATGCACTTATTACCAGTAATGTGGACTTTCCGATATGGTGCCCTTCACTGAAGTACATCAAAGCTTTTGAAAAGATTCAAAATTAGAACCTATAATTTGGGAGGCTCAACTTGGAGAAGTATTAAAACACTTAGATCTGATCAAGGTGGTGAATCTTAGCCTTGATAGTTTATGGATTAATCTTGTAGATCATGGGATACAATCCCAATGGACTCCACCTTACCAGCATACAACTTTGTCAGTTGGTTGAAGGATATGACACATGATGGGCATGGTGAAGAAGGTGCATTCAGACAGTGAGCCTTCAAAGTCCTTCTGAGGTTATGCACTGGGACTCTGTTTATCTAAATGGTGCCACATTGAACTTAGGTGATGCTACCCCATATGACATATGGACTAACAGAAGCAATCTTTCTCACATGAAGTATGGGGTTGTCTAGCTTATGGAGACGGATGTCTTTTCAGACAAGCTGAAGCTAAATCAAACAGTATTTATTTCTGAATCTCTAAAGAAAACAATGGGAATATCAATTCTACAAATAACTGGAACAAAGATTATTGGTTTCAACATGTTAATTTTATATTAGAAAGGTTTCTAAAGAATAATGAAACAGGTTGAGCTGAAGAAGTTCTTCAGATATGAAAATAAGCCTTGGAGATCAACTACAAGACTTTTTAGTGACATTCATGAAGTGGAAATATGTAAAAATTCCTGACACAAGTGTAACTGTATGTGATGGGATAAATGTTTGTTCTGTGGATAGTTTCTCTATCAGTGAATGAAATGACGTGTTGCTCCATATGAAGGATGGTGACTATTCTCTATGAAGAATATCTTAACAGTTTGGGAATATGACAAGTGGCTTATGGCCATGAGTCTAATAATGAATTCCATATATACAGTAAGTATGGACTTTAGTTGACCCCTTTGAAGGCCTAAAACCCACACTTAGGGGTGCAAGTGGGTCTTCAAAGAAGATAGACATGGAAGGTAGGTTGTTACCTATAAACTAGACTTGTGGCTAAAGGCTAATTAAAGAAACAGAGTTGACTATGATGAGGTTTTTAGTTTTGTAGTTATGCTTAAATCCATGGGACACTCCACAACCAAACTCTTGACTTATTCGATTACGAGATATAGAAAATGGATGTGAAAACATACCTTAATAGAGCCTATCGAGGATACAGTGTAGGATACAATCGACAGGGGCTTTGCATCAGAATGGTAGTAAAAGTGTGCAAGCTTAAAATCCATTATGGATTGAAGCTGACATCTAGGATTTGAACATTCGATTTGATGAGACAATAAAGGTAGTTTCTCATAAAATTCGAATGAGGCTTGTGTAATAAGAAGGTTAGTAGGAGTGTTGTTGTGTTCTGAAATCTTGTATGTAGATGACATACCACTGATAAGAAAGGATGTCTCGGTTTTACAATCTATTAAAATTTGGTTATTGATTAGTACCCAAAAAGTGCTATTTTGAACCCTATATTAGATAGGTTTTGAGTGCTTTTTGCGCACTAATCATGTCATTTATGCCAATTGAAGTGTTCAAGTCTTCTTAGTATCATATCTTAGGTTAGAGATTTATTTTGATTTGTTTGCGGGTTTTGCACTTGGAGTTCAATATCGAGTCAAATGATGAATCACGAAATTGATCCCAATTATCCATCAATCAGATAAAAATCGAAAGAATAGAAAGCCAGTGATGAGTAATCTGATGAGGGCAGGAAGCAATGCGTGAAGATCGGCAAATCGATTTACGCTAGATTGAAATTTATTGGGATTATGAAAATTAACAACCTTGTGAAAATTTGTAACCTTAATGATACCAATTTTAAGCTAGACACCCGGGGTTTTAAACTAGACAACGTTCTATGAAATTTCATGATTTACCTTCCTCGAAATTTCGCTAATTTGAAATTTAAACTATTCGCGAGAATTGCCAAGCCTTAGCGAGAATTTTCTATTTAAATATGCATGATGATTTCGCTACCTAATGAAATTCTTGATCAGAAATTAACTACCTCGTCGTGATTTTGTAAATTAATGCCAATGGAACTAAATTTGATTGTATTACTCTCTTGTCCTTCTTAGCCAAATTATTAGGTTTTGGTATTTCATGTGACAATTTGCTTTATATAAACCACCTCTCTTTGTAATCAATATAAATTTTGGGGAAAAACAATTTGAGAGAAAGAAATTTGGTAAGTTTCATTTTTGTAAATAAAGTTTATTATTTTAGTTAGGATTTTGCTTTTTCTCTTCTCTCTCTCTTTCCCTTATTTTCTCGGCACCAGCAAACACCCCTCTTGAGGATGACAACTCAAGTGCTTAGTAAACCTCTTTTCTTGAAGATGAAGGAAGCTTCAGCTTGGTAGTGGGGCATGTATGCATGTTGTCCTCTTGTGTTAAGCTCTGATCTTTTGTGTTGTGGCCCCTAAATCTTCTCAAATTAGGGTTGAATAGCATTTAATGTTAGTGGTTGTGTACTCTCCATGCTTTAGGATACGGTGCATGCCCAATGCTAGATGCCTTTGTGGTTTTTAAGATGGTCTTCTGAGCCCCTTGGGACAATGTCAGATATTGGGTTTTAAGCGAAAGGGCCATAGATGTATGTTACACAGTGGTAACTCAAATAGGGTTGTTTTTAGGGTGAGGTTGCTAGTTAAATAGATCCGGTTGTGCCTTGGACTATAGGTTGCTTGTCTGAGGATAAAACCCGAGGACACTTGTTTGCTCGCACCAGAGTTAGTGACCTAAATCTTCAAAATTGCTTTCACACTTCATTTTAGTTTACAATTTATCAACGGTTAAACTACTTCCCTTGTTTAGCTTAAAATCAAAAAAGTCCAAATAGAAAAGCCTTACCTTCTTGCACTTATGCAAATCACCCAGGGTGAAAACCATCCCCAGTGTTAAACCACAGACCTATCTTTGATAGCTTGACTACGGCGTGTGGAAACAAATTCTGCCATAAATTTTGTTGATTTAAAACCGATACCTACTATGTACGAATCAAATGGCGTCGTTGCGGGGATGGTGCCAAACTCACGAATGATAAGTTGAAGTGTACTTGTGATCCAACATCACACAAGTGAAGGTAATCTTTGCTCTTTTTGAAACCAGGTAGCGATGCTTGCAGAAGTTTCATCACTTTGGTAGCTTCAGCATTTTATTTTTTATATGTCTGGTCGGATTTTATTTTAGCTAACCTAACCTTTTGCAAGTTGGTTTGTGCTCTTTGTTGTGTCTCGGTTGTGTGATTGTGTATGTGATCTTGGGACGAGGAGAACTCGAGGAAAATTTGCATAGAATCGATTTTAACGCGACCGTCGGTGAAGTCGTGTACACAACGATACCATGGATCACTACGAAGAACAGCGAAGTCGACCTGGAACCCCAATGAATCAACAGCCTATAGATCCGCATGAGGGATCACATCCACCCTCTAGAGTTATTACTTATCATATCATTCCTCCTGAAGATGTAGCGGTGACCATATTTGACCTTCTCCCATATCATGGTATGGAAATGAAAATCTGTATACGCTCATGGGGATTTTGAGGAGGTTGCACTACCTTTAGGAAGTATGATGGACATGGATTTGCTAAGGCGAAAGCATTTCCATTGACCCTAAGGAATGAGCGAGGTGGCTAAACTCTTTGAGCTAGAACCATTAGAAGTGAAATTTGTTCATGAAGTGAATTCTGAAAGTTAGCGGTGCTCATGAACTAATTTGAAGGCCAAGTTTACACCTTTGCAGCTCGGGGATGGTGAGAGGTTTTGCTCGGTGGGAGAGATTTATGGAGACTATAGTGCATGCCCACACATGGGTTTGATACTTGGATGTTGGTGAGCCCACTTCTATGAGGTGTGGTATGTCTCTCTGCACCATGAGGCGACTTTTGGAAACCATGTGTGGAGGAGACTTTTAAGTGGCATCATTGAAACCATGGATTTTTAAGTACGTGTACAAAACTTCTAAGGGTTGGGATGAGCCTAACCTGAAATTGAAAGGATAGGACCCACGGTTAACGAGGGGTGGGACATGCCTTTGCCGAGAAGAAATAGAGATGAGAGCTAGGACTGACCTAGCAAGGAAAGTGGAGGAGCTTGAAGTGACTGACTCAGAGAGTGCGTGCGATGGCCCGAAAATCCTACCCACCAATCCTTTGCTAATTTTCAATCCCTGTGTACATCGATGAAACGGTGTCAATGGCCCCTTCAATGAAGGATTTGATGTCGAGAATGTGCAAACAACATAGAATGATACAAATACAACAATCCCATCTCCGCATATGGTAATACCTACGATTCCAATTGGAGGAATCACTAACAACTCACGGAAGCCCACTCTCCACCTTGTGTACCCGGTGCCAAACCACGGTTGGTTCCCCTCTCAACCACAACCACCACCATCCTCATCTCACGTAGGAATGAGCCATATTGATTTGGTAAAGTGGTAAACGACTTTGTTGAGAACAAGAATCAATGTGCAAGCGCCTGAAAGGATTGATCTTGTAGAAAGTACACTAAATAAGAGAGAATAGATGGGCTTGAGAGCAATCGACGAGAAAATTGACAACCACTACGTATTCAATCACCAAGATCAACAGTTCTTAGAGTCTGAGAAAGGGAGGTTTCCATCACAAACACTTCCAAATCGAGGAATTCATGAGGTGGGGTCCTCGACAATTGAGAATGGATGAAGTACAGGCAATAATTGCGAGTGGAAAAGGGTTCCGATCAACCCATGCCAAAGCTTTGTTGAAAGTCAATCAAGGAGGAAGAATTGCGAGTCTGACATGTTCTATACACAAGGATTCAATGAAATACACTTATACCACCTCCGTTTCCTGACACTTAGAGGTGAAGGCATCTCGGCAGCCGGGCATTTTAGGGTCTTAAGGCAATGAGATTAACATACCTTTATTGGACATAATCAAACAAGTGCACCTTGGCGAAATACGAAAGATCTTTGCCGCAAATCAAGAAGGTTAGGCATTAGCGAGAAGAAGGCATTCTCAGAACAAGTCGGTGCCATAATCCCAACAAATACCACCTTGATATAAAGATGAGGATCTCCACAATTTCGATCCAATATTGGTGCAGGAAGTGCATGAATAAATCATTACTTGATTTAGGAGCGATGTGAATCTATTAATGTAGTGAGTGCTCTGGCAGTTGAGTTTAGGTGAGCTTAAACCTACGGCATCACACACTATCATTAGCGATAGATCGATGAATCCCTAAGGCGATAGTTGAGGATGTCTTAAGTGAAAATGAACAAATTCTACTGCAGTAGTTTGTAGTGCTGACAACGAGCCAATTGCAAATGAACCCAATCATGTTCCAATCATCTTAGGAAGACCATTAAAGCGCGTGATGCAATCATCAATTCTAAGAATGAGTCATGCGACACCACCTTTGGTAACATGACCTTGGAGTTGAACATCTTTCATTTGAACAACGACATGAGTTGCTAAGAAAATGAAAATCAAAGAACTAATAAAGTTGTTTCAATTGGTGAGTGGGAAAGCAAATATCAGAATTGGGGAAGATGCATTCCCGAAGATGAAGGTTTAGTCTTGCCATCAAACACCAACTAAATAATTGCTCAGTCGAGGAAAGCCATCACGGAGGAAGCGGATCAATTTGACTTAACACCATAGTCAACCAGACTCTTGCATGGGTTGGGGAGATCGTCCTCCATAACCCCCTTGAGTGGTACTGGGATTGAGCTAGTTAGTGTTTTGAAAACAAATTGCGAGTTCCAGTTTTTACGTCTTAATTTGAATAATTTAATTAATTTCGATTTATTTTGAAGATTGCAAGCATGGTTTCACTTCGATAATTTAGTTTATTATATTATATTATTGTATAAATTTTAATTATAGTTTTATATAACCATAATTTTCTTATAATATTTCTTAATGTATCAATATTTAATCTAAAAAATTTTGAATTACGAGTGGTGTACTAGGTTGAATAAGTCACTTGCTAAAAATAAGAATTAGTGGGGAGACTTCATTTGCATACAAATATTATATTTAAACTGGAGGGGTTCAATCCAGTGTACTTGATTCTCCTCCTCTGCGAGAAGCCTGCATCCCGACTCTCTCATGTATTTATCTCATTCTTTGCCGCCGTTCCTGAGAAAACTTCAAAGCTAGTCATAGCAGTCATTGCCAGCTGAGTTAGACACATGATTGAGCCTTCATATTATGACTCTGCCTGCATCCTTGCTGTAGTCCTTCTGCTGTCATCTCGGTTTTAGCACCCACTGAGCCACACTTTCCAATTTCATGTTATTTCTTTGCGAGCCATTACTACACTCGGCGGGTTAATTGCGATCTTGCCCGATTGATGATCTCCAGTGTGACTTCGCTGCCAGCGGCGCCGCGAGCTACGGGTTTCTGACCTCACCCGATGGCGCACGACCAATGACCACAGTTCATCAACGATTGATGACTCCGTGTTGAGAGCCTGGTTGAGAGATGAAGGCCTCGGCTTCCCATTTTTGGTGAGTTGACCCACTTTTCCGGTGTTTTATTTGATATCGGTATGGTTCGTGTTTCGGTGGTCGCGTTGACGTGAGTGATTGGAAGATGCACGAAGGAAGGCTGACTCGGTCCAACTCGGTACCATGTTGATCCAGGCGTTGCACGAAGCCTCGGGGTTCCGGCGCTATCGAGCCACGGATGGGGACCCGTGCCCCATCACTGTGCCTCGAAGGGGGTTGGGCCGGGAGGCCCTCCAAGCGGGCCACGGGCCCAGAGCTAGTCAACCTCGACCATGGCAATTCACAATCATCTGCTGGAGGCGACTATCACCTCGGTATCTTTTGCCTCAAGGATTGAGCTGACCATTGTTCGTAGGGAACCCGTTGGGGGAAGTAATGAACAAATCTGGACAGTTCCATGAGGGTGGTACCTCTGACGTCCAGCGAGGCTGATCCCGGAATGCGGAGTCCATGAGGTTGATGAAGGGTGATCACTATTACCTTTCATGACTCAAGACGCATTACTACCCGGTGGGTGACTGCATTTCTGCTCAGTGGCCTCAGGAAGCGACCGGTCCTTGAGCCCGATTCGGCGCCCCGATGATGGCCGGTGTACTGGAAGCGGTAGATATTCACGTGACTTTGAGCTGCCGCCAGCTCAATTGGGTTCTGACATGGGCTCATGCCCTCATGGAGATGGTCAAAACCGCGGCGAAGTTTGCTGTGGTCGATGTTCTGGGCTGGCTCATACCAGTCTTCTTGTCGACCATCATTTCGTCTGAGCTGGCCCTCTTGACGTGTATTGAGGGAGGAGCTATCTTGGAGGCTCTTTCTGGGGATCTAGAGGATTACAGTTGATCCTCGGCCCCAGTGATAGCCTCTCTTTGCGATTCAGAGAAGTCCATCGGAAGGACCTATGGCGAGAAGGCCTTATGCCTCTTGAGACTCTCGCATATGTTCTGAGGCACCAGATTTCAGTAGACGAGGATTATGAGATGAGTGCAGTACCCTCGTGTGTCAGTGAGCGGGTTGATGACTATGCCCGTCTCTTTTCCACCCTCGACCAGCGGAGGGACAGGAGAATGCAAGATCAGGTGGTTGAGGACTCCCATGAGAGATGATATTCTTCTTCCCGACCAGAAGTGCAGAGAATTGACTACAGGTCATGCTCCATCCTCCCTGCGACACACTACATCGTGCGGTGATACCGACCCATCTATGACACACCCGTTGGCCCAGGAGTACATTCATGCAGCTCTAGAAGGAATGTTGAATTATTGATGGATTATCATCACTAGCATCTGATGACCCGGGATTAGAGGCTGACCCGGTGTCACTCTATGCTTGTGGATCATGGCCTTGCTGGGCCTTCCTCGTGTTCTGATCGGAGAAGGCCCACCTGACCTTAACTAATTTGGGTCATCATTGCGGCATGACAATGACAGCTTGATTTGCCTACAATGGTGAGGTGGTTAGGTTTCTTATGATTTTGTATAGTTACCAGTTTATCAGCGCCTAATTTGATTAGGATTCTATGTATTAGCCATAGTGAGCGGTGATATTTTGTATCATTTGGCTTTGATGTGCGTATTTAGCCACTTTGGCAGCTATATCAACTATTCGGTATATATATATATACAAACTTTTGCATACCATGTTTTGTGCCTTTACCATGTATGTTGTTTTTTTTTCAATTGAGCGATTGAATTTACTTTAATTGGTTAATTGAATTGCTTTGTTGGAAAATTGAATCCTTGTTGTCACCTTTATGTTAGAGCAAATTCAGCCTTGAATCGATTTTGGTCGATTCGCGATTTCTAAAGCATGCTGACTTGAAAATTTCTCCCTTATGCTAAATTCACACACTTTACACTCCCGGATTATTTCAATAGGTATGAATTTGTTACTTCCTTTAAGCTTTGCATAATGACCTTACCTGGTATGTTGGCAACCTAGGATAGGTTTGTGTTACCCATAACTAAGACAATGTTGTCTTCCAAAAAGAAATAGAAAAGAAAATAAAAGAAAAAGAAAAAGCAAAAAAGAAAAAGAAAAAGAAAAGAAGAAAAAAGAAAATAAAATCATTGAAGTTTTGCCTTGAAACCAGAACGCGGTCAGGGGTGTATGGTGAAAAGCCTTTGAGCTTGAATGCCACCTAAGCCTTAATTGGTTGGGAGTCATCGATTTAATTAATTAGTTATGGGTGGATAAGAGTGAAGTCTAACGAATTGTAGGTGCTTGATTTTTCGAAGTCGTTCAGTCAAGGGTGAAGCCTTTAGAGTTTGTGGTCGGTGATCCTTTTGACGATGCCTAAACGCCTTAATTGGTTGGGAGTCATCGGTGAATCCAGTTGCGGACTTTGAGCAGAAGTGAATTTTAACGCTGCATCCTACGGTGTAGTTGAATAAAAGAAAGTGCGTAACTATCCTTATCACCAGATTTGTTCAACGGCAAAGGCCATGTCGATTACTGGAGGTTTGGGAGGGACAAATTTTGCAATTTATTGGCGTAATCTAGTTATATAAAGAACAAACAGACACCAGGTGGAAATTCAAGTTGAGAATCATGGAACAATATTGACCTAAAATTGTTTTCTTGTATGGTTTTGGCTCTTTCTATGTGGTTTCAGCTTGGTGTCCATTTTTAGGTTTAAAGATCTTTGTTTATATATCACGTAAACCATATAACTTTTGAAAAATCACTACATGCATCTCCCTTTTTGTTTTGCATTTGCTAAGGGACTAACAGCGATTTAGGTTGGGGTGTGATTGGTACCCGAAAGTGCTATTTGAACCCTATATTAGATGGAGTTTTGAGTGCTTTGCGCACTAATCATGTCATTATCACCAGTGAAGTGTTCAAGTCTTCTTGGTATATCACTTATCTTGGGTTAGGGTTATTTTGAGTTGTTTGCGGGTTTTTACATACTTTGGGAGTTCAATATCGAGTCAAATGATGAATCACGAAGATTGATCCCAATTGTGACCATCAATCGGACCAGAAATCAAAGAAGAATGAGGCAAAGTGATGAAATCGTGCGAGTAGAGGACGAGGAAGCAATGCGGTGAAGATCTGACAAATCGGGGAATTTCGCTAAGATTCACGAAAATTTTCTTGGGATTGCGAAAAATTATAATATAGCGAAGAATTTCGCAACCTTAAATTGCAACCTTAGTGAAACTCAGTACCATGAACACCCGGGGTTTAAGCTAGCCTTGTTGTTCATGAAATTTCATGTTCACTACTCACGAGAATTTCGCTAATGTGAAATTTAAGTAGCTGAAGAAGTGCCAAACATAAGCAAATTTTTCTATTTTAAACTATGCATGGTGATTTATTCCCCAAATGTAATCTATGAAATTCAGCACCTAGATCAACGATTTTTGTAATTAATGCCATGACTTCAAATTTGGTGTATTACTCTCTTGTCCTTTAACTTGGCAATTGTTAGGTTTTTTGGTATTTTCATGTGACAGAGGTGGCCTATATAAACCCCTCTTTTGTAATCAATATAAATTTTTGGGAAAAACAATTTGGGAGAGAAGGGTGGTAGTTTTTCATTTTTGTAAATAAGAAAGTTTAGTATTTTAGTTGGTTTGCTTTTCTCTCTTCTCTATCCTCTTTCCCTTATTTTCTCAGGCACCAAACACCTCTTGAGGATGACAACTCAGAGATGCTTGGCTAAGCCTCTTTCTTTGAAGATGAAGGAAGCTGGCAGTGGTGGGCATGTCATGTTGTCCTCTTGTGTTAAGCTATGGGTGTTGTATTTATGGCCCTCGTCTTCATTAGGTTGAATAGCATTTAATATGTTATTGATTTGACGATACTCTCCATGCTTTGGATACAGGTGCATGTAATGCTAGATGCAGCGTAGTTTTTTAGATAGTCTTTAAACTGCCGGGTAATCTTATTGAATGTTAGGTTTTCAAACTGAAAAGAGCCTGGCAGATGTATGTTACACATGTTAACTCAAATAGGAGTTGTTTTTAGGGTGTAGGTTGCTAGTTAAATATAGATAGGTTATGCCTTGGACTATAGGTTGCTTGTCATAGCGAGGATAAAACCGAGACCTTGTTTGCCCTAACACCAAAGATTAGTGACCTAAATCTTCAAAAGTTGCTTTCACACTTCATTTTCAGTTTTTACAATTTATCGCGATTAAACTACTTCCTTTGTTTGAAACAAAATCAAGTCAAATAGAAAGCCTTGCATTGCACTTATAAATCCATTCCCTGGATGAAAACCCATCCCGTGTTCAGCTTTAGACCATCTCTGCAGTAGCTTGACTAAGCGGTATTAGAGCTGGAGTGTATATGAAATTTGTTGATTTTTAGCTCAGCCTACCAATGCCTTGATAGGTTATCTAGAATTTCTCTATGAAGACCTTGGAGGCGACCTACATCTTAGGAATTAAGATCTATAAGAGATAGATCACAAAGTTGCTTGGTCTTTCCCAGTTCAACATACATGAATAGATGCCCAGAGAGTTTAAGATGGAGCAATCCAAGGGTTCTGTTCCCATATTCATGGATTACACTCTCGAAGTCCATGTGTCCTCAGACACAGGATGAAAGGACACACATGGGTTGATCCCTTATTCTCGGCTATAGGATCAATCATGTATGATGTATGTATACTAGACCCACATCATATGCTCTATAAGTATAATGAGTAGTATCGGTCGGACCACAGTAAAGGTCATTGTTGGCTATTAAGTATCCTTAAGTACCTAGGCGCTAAGGATGTATTTTTTTTTATATATGGAGATGGAGATATTGATTTCATGTGAAGGGGTATAGATGCTAGCCTTCCAATATGATTAGAATGTTATGAAATCAATGGGTTATGTGTTCACATAATGGTGAGGCGGTCAGGTTGGAAAAGTTTCAACGGAGGCGACCTTAAATTCTAAAATCGAACTAAAGTACATTGTGACTTTTAAGGCAGCTAAGGAAGCAGTTTGGATAAGGAAGTTCATTTCATAACTTGGAGTGGTACATATCATTGTATATTCAACACCCTTGTATTGTGATAACAATGGAGCCATTGGGTAAGCAAAGGATTCACGGTCTCATCAAAGGTCCAAACTAGTACTGGAAGAATTGCCTATTTGATTTGACGATCATTAGAGTGATCATGATCATAATCAAAAAAAGTGCCTTATCGAATATTGTTGATCCTTTACTAAGCCCTTCCCCAAAAGAAGTTTGACCCTTAAGTAGTCGCCTATGGTATTAGATATAAAGGTGATTAGTTTTAGTTCAAGTAGGAGATTATTAGTGAAGTGCTCTAAAGACAATCACCTTTAGCACTTATTATACGTCTTATACTCATTTATAACCCTTCATCTTCATTTCTTTGATGTTGCTATTTTAATTTATGAATTGATAGCAATCTTAAATCAAATTAATGGAGTCCTTGATACATTACACATAGCATAAAAGAAATCATGATGAGGTGATCAAGATAATGAAGTTCCCTATTGTGTGTGATATACATTATAAAACTATCCTAGTCATGGGATCAATAAGATTATGGACATTAATGCTGATCCAGACAATATCTATGTTGTACTCCTTGATTTGATCAAGCGATTAGTCTCATAAGCGTGATCATCGTGATGATTGCGAGTGAACATATTGATGCTTGTTAGGCCAAGTACGCCGGAGACCTGCTAGCATGAGACAATCATATGGATTATACATTCGACATCAGTGATAGTCTCATCATAACAATAATTGAAATATCATTAGACTTGAGGTGCTCAATGATTTATCTTGGATACTAGTTCTATACTTTGAGCTTCGATCCCTTGTTGCCTCAGAGAGGGTTTCTTATAAATTGATGATTGGGTATATCTTGAGGTATTAGAAGGTAATTGAGTAGCACAAAAAGGATTCACCACTCCTGATAGAAGGAGAGTATATCCTAGGCCTCTTGTAGAGATCATTACTCATAATCTCTGACCAGAGTGGTAATGCAATAAAGAGAGTCTTCAGTGGCATACTTTATGAGTAATGGATCTCAGAGACAAGATAAATACAATTGGGCTAGTTCATCTAGTAGGAGCAAATTCATAGTCCCATGCTCTGAACCAAGTCGGGTATAGTATGGGTAAAAATGATAGCATTGCAATATGTTGCATATGGAAAAGGTTTGTAGTCCAACCCTTGATTCTGGTAATTAAGTCATGATGTGTGTAACTAGATACAGCTCATGACTTATCGAGATCAAGGGTTTATTCAAGTAGCCAACATGGCTTGGAAACCTAATAGATTCACACTTGCAGAAAAGTGTAGAATAAGAAAGTATAATTTGGTCTTAGTTGATTCAAGTTGAAGGAAATGTTTAGATTGATTCCAAATGGAAAAAGAGAGCTCTAAATATGGATAATCTTGGGATTAAGTGAATCTCGGGGCCATATGGATGAGTCCGTGGGTCATTGGGCTCAAATATGGGCTAAAAGCTCACAAGGAACAAGCCATAATAGGCTCAAAGCCACATGGCCGAGCACCCCTCTTTAATAAGGAGTATCTTGGTCCTTTTGATGGGCTAAGGGCTGATATAAAAGCTCCACTTCCAAACCTAGCCGTCACATAACACCTTTTCCCAATAGAGAAATCAGTTCTCTCTAATGCTCTCTCTCTTTCACACACGTTTCCTCTTTGTGATTCTAGGTTTTAACTAGCACCAAAACCTTGAATCAAGCCATCCCTTAGAGGCCTTTTTCAACTTTCTTTGTGTGGTTCACCATTGTAGGTGTTACACTTGGAGCACTCGTGTTTAACTATTTGCCTACGCCATTTATTCATCACTTACACCAAAGGACGCTAGAAACTACAAAGGTAACGGTATCTTTCCCTTATATGGAATGGCTTTTTTTATTTTGATGAACCAAGGGATCCCTTGGTTTGGATATCTCAATCAAAGTTTAGGATTTTTCTACTATGCAATCTGATATGATGTTAGATCAAGACCTTATACAAGGCTCCTGTCCAATCCTAGCATTTCATCATAATTCCTAGCAAATCAATCTTTGAATTTCTACAATAGTGAAATGATATGTTCCTTCAAGTCAGTGGGTAGAAACTAATTAAGTAATCTGCAAACCATCACAATGTATCAAATTTACTTCTTCTGGATCTTATTACTTGAGGCTTGTTGTCTTCATTTTTGGGAGGTGCTTGCTTCAAATCTTCAATTTGAATTTCTTTCTCATCTTCATCTGATTCTTCTTCATAAATTACTTTAACTCCACAAATGCCTTGTAATTTTTCTTTTCCAATTTTTTCAGTAATTTGTTGCATTTGCACTTTAAATGTCGTGGCTACAGCGACCGCATTCTCTTCATGAGAATAATTAGTCATTGATTTCCTCAATGACTGGTCTCTTCTCCGACTTGAAAACCGCAGTGCGATTATCTTTAAGTTTATAACATGGTCTTGGATTTCACGATGTCTCTTGAATCATACTATATCTGCTTTCCTTGAACTACATCCTTCTTCTTGCCTTCAAATTTTATTGGACCAAAATCTTGGTCATAATAACTAGCCTCAACAGAATCTGAAGTTGCAATGAAAGGTTATTGCCACTGACTATTACTTCATCCTGCCTTTCAAAAAAGCAAAAATTGGTGAAGGGGGTGACACACAAATTGGCATGAATCCGATCTTATCTATAAGATTGCAAATTATGATTCTGATCGTCTAAGGAAAGATGAAGTCTCTTGCTACGGCTGATCAATAGAGTACACCCAGATTTTTAAATTTCCTCAATAGTGACATAGATACTTTTATTTCATTTAAGTTATCAATGTTCCTTCTAATGCTCTCAACATCCTTAATAACTTCACATTGATTACTAATCAGATTATCAACCAATATTTTATGAATCTGAGTTTATACAAAGTCTTTTTCACATAGTGAGTGTATATTGCCTTGTCATTCCTTGGTAGGACGCAAGTATCACCTTCTAAGCCACCTTCCTCAGAGGAGTCGATGGTGATTCTAACATTCTTCTTTTCATTTCTTGGAATGCTTTTCTCTACTTCTACTAGGCTTTCCTCCACCTCTTTTGACTCAAAGAAATTTGGCAAAGTTAGAAACATGATAGACCATTTCAAAGAACTAGAGATTGTACTATCAAAATAGTTCCTAAATTCATTTAACTGACCATTTCTTGATGGATCCGTAGCTAGGCTCTCATCTCTATAAAGCTCTATTAAATTTGGTCTTCTTTGAGTTGGCTTCCTTCTTTCAGATTCTCTACTTCCTTTGGCTTTTCCTATGAATTTCTTGGTAGTTTATTTTTCTCATAGCTCTCTATACTCTACAATTTCTTCTTTTTGGAGTTTGGTGAGCCTTTATTGGAAATTTTCTATGTTTGTTACATGCCATTTTTGTCCAGTGAGATTAGAGAGGGACAGACAACAAACCTTGAAATTTTCTCCTCGAGTTGTTCATGCCCTTTTCCTTGGAAAAGTATGTCTCTTTTAGAGAAACATCATTTCCCTTGGAGAGTTTCTCCTTTGTGATTTCCTAATCTTTGAATGGTATGGATATCTTCTGTTCTTACTTCACTCTGAATCTTGACAAATCTTCTCTACTTGTTGCTAATCCTTCATATGGTAATATTTCTTAGAATTCATACCCTTCTTATCACGGAACTTAGAAAATCTACATTACTTCTTTGCATTTACTTTCGAATCAATAGAACCATGTTGGCCTTCAGTGGAAATGGATCCACCAATCAATCACCATGGCACTTTTTCTCTAGAGACTTTAGTATTCCCTTATTCAGCTCTCATCACGGATAATATTCTTGAAACTCAACAAGAATTAAGTGCTATAGTTCAAGTTGTGATACTTAAAGTATACTTTTCCTTGAGGTCCTTTTTATCTGAGTTTGTGATCTTGAAATGTGATGAATTTCTCCTTGATAAATCAAATATTTCCTTAGTCTTTGCCACACATCAAATGTATAATGTACTTATGTATTAGAGGTTTGCGACTTCTTTCATAAGTCAGTGCTTTCTTTACTAGTGAGGAAAAATGATGATTATGTATATGGGAGGTACGCTGCTGCTATTTTTTCATAATTCACCTCATGTGATGTTAAAACCATGTTCTTCTTCAGGTGATTTCTTCTTTGGTAATTCTTCATACTCTGTTACCTTAGTGACAAACCTCATAAAGTCTTTGAACTCCTTGCCAAATTTTATTCTCAACTCATCAAATCCCTTTGAGCCATCTTCAGTATCATTTTACAGAATAGAATTTTTGTCTTCTCATTCTTTGAAACAACCAATGAATGAATCTGGCGGTTCTCCAAGTAGCATCTAAATGCCACAGAATTTTTTTGTAATATTATATGCATAATGAAATGATTGAACTCAAATAACCAGTATAAAGAACTGAAATTAATCATGAAATGAGGACCTAAGGGTCATTATGAAAATGTTGTATTATTAAATTATAACAAATGATATATCTTCTAAAATTAAAATTGAGGCAACTTAAATCCAAAATGGGTTTGATAAACATAGCACTATAATGAACAGGGACTTAAGACCCATTTGTGGTCTTAAGAAAGGCTTTGTTGTGCTAAACGTTTTGAGAAGGTATGAAGGCTAGAGTTTTGCAAGATGAGTGATTTTGGTGGAGATAATCCCGTTCCTTGCTTCTAAGTTATCAAGCATCTTAGATTATGAAAGATTCTATAAAATGATTAAGATGCAGAAACTCAAACTAGATTTCTTCTGCTAGTAATTGGGTTAGAAAAACTGCATCCATCAATGGGTTTGCTCATAAGTTGGTTTAGGATGATATTAGGATGTTGTGGGTGTGTTCTAGTTGTTTTGAGTTTTGAGGATTTTGAAGAAAAATCGTAAAAATGAACAAGCGAAAATAAACAAAAGCAGGCTCTCTCTGGCATGGATGCCTCTCTGGAAAGTGAGGACCCAAGTACCCCACCCTCTGTTATAACGCAGTTGTAGCTTTGCTACATGAAGCCTTCATTCATGGAGGAGACAAGTGCAGTTTTAATTCTAAGCCCTCGTGTTGTATGCCACGATAGTTTAGGACCAATAATAAATGATTAATGGGGGTCCAAATAAGGATAGCGACTAGTAAAACGTCTTAGGTACTAACCTGGAACCAAGATTGACGAAGCTGAGAATAAAAGAAAGAGATATATTGGTTTGTTCTATCTTCTCTATTCGTTCAGATTTGAAATATTTGTTCTAAATGTATAAAACATATTAGTTGTTTTAATTAGTTAGACATTAGGATTAACAAATGTTTGCCTGAATTACATGATGTAAAATAATTATTATAAATAAGTACATGTCTTTGTATTTTGCTACAAATTTGAGCGCTATGGCAAATATTATGGTTTATTAACATTGAGATAAATTGTGCCTTAATAAATTCAAGTAGTAGTATTACCAAACAAGCATATTGTCGTAATCATCGATCGTTGACCTAGCGGAATGATATCGGTAGTGTTCACGGTGATTTTTAATAATCAAATCAGCGGCCAGTAGGACAGACCATGTTATAAAACTATAATGTTTTTATATCAAACTACAGCCTAGCGGGACCGTGGCTGTGATTCCGATACTCTATCTTAGAAAATATAGGTTAAATTAGATTAGGCATAAATTATGATTGATTTTGATTGTGACTTCTATTGGAATTGAAAATCATGATTGCAAATTGAAATGAAAAGAGCATTGTGAAATGCTACATGATTTAGTTATAAATGATTTATTTATGAAGAGTGTATATTTGATGATCAACTGAACCATAATGATTATTATATGAAATAAAATTACTCATCAACACATGATAACATTGATGATCATCCAAAGATTTGAAGTATTGTTTAGTAAAGTGCATGATTTGACAGTAAACAAAGAATGAATTATTATCAAACCACTAAGCATGAAAACTTGGCGCATTTTTATCAATCATGAATCACAGTGAACAAGAGCAGAAGGCAGATGGGAGGCGTCAAGTCATAAAGAAAAATTCTTGGGTATCTCAACATGTCATTCTATCAACTTTTTTAACATTGATCATTTGCAAAAACATTTGAACTCTGAACATCTCTTTGTAAAATCATTTTGAAAAAGACTTGGAATGCCTTCGTGTCATTTTGTCAAATGTAGTGTTTATGGACCTCTAAGTGAAATCTCAAACTTTACTTTATATTTGAAAAGTGTTTACAAATGGAATGTTCTTGATTTATTTGTTTTTATATATGTTTTGGTAAAGGCTTGGTCGACGTCCTGGGTTTTTGATTCAGATCATGACGGGTGAGTGAGACTCGGGGGTAAAACTACACTCTATATTTAGGGTTACCATTATTAATTATTCTGTATGCAATCTAAGTTCAGCTCGAAGTATAATGAATTGTCTCTCATTCTATAACTAATGGAGTATCTATGTAATATGTACCATTAAGCGCTCTTGTTAATGAGTTAGGAAATAACCTGAGTTTGAAGAAAGAGAAATTCTCTTTATTGGCCAATTCCCCACACTGCATTGTGAACCTAGTCACATGCTCCAAGGTGGATTGTCTATCTTCTCCAAAGAATAAGGAGAATTCAAGAATTCTATACCCCTCTTTAGGTAAGGATTCTCTATGTCTATTGCCTTTAGGAATGGCTTGAAGAATTATGGATAACCAATTTGTCTAAGGCCTAGCCCATATAGCTCTTGTACCGCCTCCCTTATTGCTTCCAAGTCTAGTGGTGGAGGTGGTTGCTTTAAAAGGCTGGGGAATTTGTTACCCTCTATTAGTACCTAACCCTTATGGGTGATTGAATAGTGCCCCCCCATGCCTCCGGCAAGAAGTGTAGTTCATTGTGGAAATAGGTTACGTAAGCTCCAAGTTGGTGGTAGCAAATAACCTTTGAGGATCCATTGTTAACAAGATTAGAACATTCTCCATTCTCCATTGACGATGCATTGAAGGCCCATCCTCTGTCTAGGGAGGAAGATGGTGATTTTCAACCTGTATGGTGGCGGTGAAGACCACCTAGTTCCTGAAATTTCCTGGGGTGTTAACCCCCGCCCCTATATTTGTCTTGTAGGTCGAAAAGCAACTTCTTGTCTCTGTTGTCCAACAATGGCCTTTGTTTCTGCTCTTCCACAATGGCCTTGGTCTGCTTGGTTGTTGTTTTGGTTGTTCTTTCATCATGGCTTTGGCTTGATCAACCAGGGCCTTGGTTTTTTCATCCATAGCTTTAGTTCTTCAATCAACGCCTAAAATTCCTCAATAGCATTAGTGTAACGCCCCAAAAATACCCTATAATTTTTATAATAAATTTTTTTATATATTCTGGGTATGAATTGTGAGCCAAGCCAGTTTTTCAGGAAAATTGATAAATTGATAAGTTATGAAATGATAAATTTAGTGAACCCGGAAATTTTGGCACTGAACAAGTCAAAATTTAGATTTCAAAGGTATAAAAATCAAAAAAGGGAGTAGAAATCAAGCGTAGTAAAATAAAACAAGTTGGTGCAAAAATTAAAGATATGAATTTGGTTGCAATTTATGAAAAGTTGAAAATATAAAAAATGGAAAGCAAAGCTAAAATTCATATGGTCTCCAATTTTGCCCTAGCAAAGCAGTGTGAGAGGAGAAGAAGGAAAACAGAGGAAGAAGAGAGAGAAGAAGGAGAAGGAGAGGAAGATCAAAACCAAGGTATGTATTCATCTTAGGATCAAGTGTTTGATTTCCTAGAACTGTTTTGAGAATGGTCCTCCTTTGTCTAGGGTTTTGTGGAAGAGATCACACAAACCCTTCAACTGACTGAGGTGTTGTGGTAAAACCCATATGGTACAGATAATCATGAATCCTCTCTTTTAGGGATGGATCCATGGTTAATTGAGGAGTCTTTGGTCCAGGTTTAGAGACCAAACTAACTAATCATGGTTGGTTTGAGGATGGATCATAACCCATGTTGGAATGATCTTTGAAGAAATTCATGAAGAATTTTGAAGAAATATATGTAGTGAAAGAGAATTGAGTAGAAAAAGAGATTCAAGGTGAGTGAATAGTTTTGATGTGTGTTTGAGTGTAGAATTGATTGGGGATCAAAAGTATAAAAAAAAATGTGAAAACACACATTTTAAGGCATTCGAGGTGACTTGTACCGGTACCACTTTGAAGTGTACCGGTACACTCCCTCGTTGGTCATTTTGGCCAAAGTGTCTGAAGTAAACTTGGGGGTGTACTGGTACACACCTGTATTTCTAATTCTCAGTTTAGGCCAGTTTTTGTATTTGGCCATAACTTGCTCATTTCTTGTCGATTTGAGTGATTCAGAGTGGCTACATAAAATAGACTTCAAGAGAACAAAACTTAAGAATATGGCATTGCCAAATTCTAATCTAGGAGCCTAAAAATTCACTCAAAGTAAAGGCCATGTGCAAAATGAACTCTGGTTAGCTTTGAACATAGAGTAATCCGGGTTGTTTGAGACGTGGCTTGAGTTTCGGTGCTCAGGTGGGTGATTCAATTAGGAATAGAACCATAGCACCTTAAGCTTTAAATGAGTACAAAAGAGATGGTGTCAAAAATGAAGTTAGGAACCCCAAAAAAGTACGTAATACAAACTGTCCCCAGTGTAATGCGACAAATTGATTAGTTGGCATGAAAATGCCATAACTTTAGTTGGATAATCCGATTGGAATGATTCAATTCCCTAAGTAAGTAGACTCATGAGAATAAGAATGAGTCCACAAGTCAAGCGTGCAGGCGTGCCTCACCGCCTCGGCAAGCTTTGCTTGCCTCAGCGTGTTACAGTTTAGTGCGATTCTAAGGTGAATAGGTGTGTTGTTAGGTGCGGATGAAGACGACAACTGACCTAGGATTGACATCGAGAGAAATAGATTGATAATTGTGGTTTGTTCTCGACTCTATCCTTAATTCAAGTATTTTGGTAGTTTACCAATTAACTATGAATGAGAACATGAATCGATTCATGAATGGTATGTGATATGATTATGAATTAGGTATGTCTTTGAAGAATGTCTGAAAGTGAATATGAATTGAATGTGATGTCGATACTTAGAATGAAAGCGAATGATGATAAAAATTTGGATTCACCCAAAGCGAATCCGTCGGATTGAAGTGAATAATATGCAAATGAATGCTGACGGGATGCACAATCGGCATTAAGTCACAAGGCGCAATTACCCAATGTCCAACTTGGCGGGATGCACTAATCGGCATCCTTCATGATGGCGTATGGCATTGAAGAAATGTCCCACTTGGCGGGATGCGCAATGACCATCCGTCATGATGTATATGGCGACCCAATTGATACGCGTGTTCGAGATACCAAGCGGCATCCGGCATGATGGAAGACCGAATAAGTGATACCGTGTGAATGCACCAGCGGCATCCGTGGCTGATGGGAGAGATAAATTGTAAATATATAAAGCACATTCACCAGAATGATAATAGGCGATTCATCAAGCAGATCCGCTGTTGTAATGTCGAATAGTCAGTGCGAAATAGCCCAGCGTTGGCTGCGAGTGTAATGAGATATTTTTATGGATATGTATGAATATCATGAAATGAATTGTTGCATTGAAATGCATGATATGATATGATCTGGTAAATGATTTGTACGATGAAAGCATGAGTATGTTGATATATTAGGCATAATTTAATGATAAATGCTTGCGAGTTAAATTGAATATGGAATATAGCGTAGAACCACTAGGCATGAAAATGCTTAGTGTGTGATTTCTTATCTGTGAATTATGTCGGTAAGCCAAGAGAAGAAGCCCGAATCGTGCAATGAGTCATAAATGCGAGTATAAGTACAATACTCGGTACATATAATCTTTTGAACAAGTGGTGTTTGTAAACAAAGATTCAAAATCTACAGAAACTTGATTTTGTGTATCATCTTGAAAAGAGTATAGAATGCTTTTCAGCAAATGTATTTTGTTAATGTTTATGGGCCTACCGAATTGCTTTATATTTGTAAATGATTATGAACTTGCCCAAAGCTGCAGCCGTTCCGCAATTAAATGAATTAATAAAAATGTTTTGATAAGATAAATGAAAGCGTCGAATCATAGCAGACTCCGGGTTCGGATCGCCATTCGGGTCGGGCGGGGATTGATCGTGACACTTTTAATAAATTTAATAAAACGATAACTAAAAGAAATAGCCCGGGCGTCTGGGTTTCGGATTCGGGACACCGCCTTCCCGGGTGGATCGGGCTTAGAAGTCGCTACAATTAGGAAATGAATGTATCTCGTATATGCACCTTCTTACCCGATTGGCTATCGATACAAGTTCTCTTTAGAGAAAACTTGCCACGTTTTCTCAGATTGTTCCACCATGTGGCTAGAACTAGTCCCTCATGCCTTTTCTACAACATCCTTATCTACATGAGTCCTAAGACCAAAACAATCGCTTATCGACTTTGTGGTGGCATCTTTAACAAGATATAGGTCCCACCAAGCATACCAAAAATATGTGGTGATTTTGTGATTTTCACGTGAACATCTGAAAACAAGCGTGTATGGTTGTGACTTGTGTGAAAAATTAAGTGTTTCCAAAGCGGGGCGCACTTACAAATCAAACTTCTTAATCAAATCATTCTTTGGTTCTCTGGTTTCTTGACGGTTCCACTAGAATCTAGTAAATAATCGCATGAAATGTAAAGATTGTAGGAATAAAGCTAAAGGAAATGCTAAAATTATATGGGAATGAATAAACAGAGCAGTCTTTGAAGAATTGAAAGAAACTTGACTAGAACTTGAAAATGTAATGGTGGAAGATCACTAAGAATCGAATGAAACTTGACTAGAACTTAGATAAAGTGTTGATTGATGAAAGCTAATTGAAAGCTAAGAAATGCTAAGTAGATTCTCATTGATGAGTTGATTGGTTGATTGATTGATTGGTTGTCGTCATTTGTTGATTTGTTTTCTTTCTTGTGAAGCTCTCCTCTTTTTATAGACATTCTTGGATAAGCTGAATTCAAGTCTGTCTTCTCACTCTTACACTTAGCTAGAGTGGCCTTGCGATCTACCATTCAGCGAGAACGTTTCCTCAGTGGTGTCACGTCTCAGGTGGGAGGCTTTGGCCACCTGAAGTTTACTCATTCATAAAATGCTTATCCATATTCTTTGCCCTTAGATGTTGAGAAAAATCTCGTTTAATTTTTCAAAAAATTTGAAAATTTGTAAAATACACTCAAACTTTTATATGAGTTTGCTCAAATGGATCTGAGCTCATTTCATTGGATTTTAATATATGGGGTTTGGACTCAAACCTATACCTTTATGGATCAAGCCAAATTTTTATTTGGGTACAAACAGACCCAAAAATTCATTTTTCTTCACTGCCTTCATGTTTTTCAACCCTCCTTTGTACAGATGTAATCTATCAATTTTATTCAACCTAGCCCCTCATTATATTGAAATTAAAATAAAAAATCAGTTTGCTTATATATATATATATATATATATATATATATATACTATATATATATATATATATATATATAAACATTTAAAAAAGAAACTAAAACATAAAAGGTTAAATTTATAAATTAAGAGTTATTTCTTCCATTTTAGTCGTATAATATCAATCAACCTATGGTGATAGAAGAAAATGACAATACAATTTCATTATTTTATATATTTGACCATTTTTATTCCTTGAAAAAAGAGTACAAAAATAAATAGGAAAAATTATAAATTTTAAAGTAATTTATAAATTTAGTAAATGTGTAACTAGTTTTTAATCATACATGAAGTTTTCTTTCATATTTGCTTAATTTTTATATGAAAATGGATTTTGATTCTGTTTAGTGGTTTTTAATAAGTCATTTTGTTCTATTTTCCTTTTAATTCAAATAATTCATAAACACATAAATGTGTAATTAACTTTAGTATTTTTATTTTTATTTTCTTAGAAAAGAACAATAATTTATAAAATTTGTAACTGTGTAACTAGTTTTAATCATATATAGAACGCATCAGTAATGTTTATGAAAATGGATTTTGATTCATTTTAGTGGTTTCTTTGAAGTCATTTTATTATATTTTTCCTTTTAATTCAAATAATTCATAAACTACGTAAATAGTAATTAATTTTGATTATTTTCTTACTATTTCTTAGAAGAACAATAATTACACTTTTGACAACAATTAAGGAAAGGCTAAACAACAAATACGGAAGTTGATCCGTACGAACAAGGAATTCCCTTTTGTGATCATTTTACCCCCAAAACGCCAAGGAATTTCTTCAACTTTCCCACGGCAACACAATTGAAGGTTAAGAGTTTGGTGTGGAAGGAGAATCCACCATTATATTTTCTGTTTTATTATCTTTTCCACTGTTATAGATATGGATCAAAATTTTGGAAGCTCTTAATGATGGGATGAAATTAATAGAAGGCCTGAAAACTTGAGTTTGGGTTGAAAATGACGCTTTTATAAAAATTAAAGAAAAATATTGTGAACCTTGTCTCAACATTGTTTTGACCTAGTAGCGGACGTAGTAACGATTCGAGGGTAATAGTTGAGTGTTGGTTTAGAGATATATTTATCATAACAAAGCTATATCTAATGGTAACAATTGAAATCTTTATTAGGATTGGGTGAGGGTGAAGGTTTCAAAACCCTTATTGAAACTTCTTTTTTTTTAAATTAAGGGGGGCATGTGCTTCCCCCTAGATGCAAATTAGGTATGCCATTGGTTTGATCTAAAATTATTGTTCAATCTAGCTCCTTTATGAGAGATGCTTAGATTTTTTATTTTTTAAATTTAATTTTGAAGCTGATTCTTAAGCTACGATTTATTTTTAGCCCCAAGCCATAATTCATAAGCGTGGTTTTAGTTGAAAATAGCTTAATAATTTCAGCTTTAATTTAAAAATAAAACCACAAATGTCAACTTTAGTCTAAAAATGAAATGTAATTAATAACCATGACTTTAGTTAAAAAATGAAGCCGAAGTTGCTTTTGTGGCTTTAGTTCCAAAATGAAACCGTTGTTGTTACTTTTAACTTTAGTTAATAATTTATTTAAGTCGACAAATCGACTTGGTTATTCGATTAATTGTGACGTTCTGTCGGTGTAATCTGATCATTTCCAGTTGTTTTGATTAAAATCAGCTCAAATTTGATAGAGATTATTTTTAGGATGTTAGCCTTATTGAAAATTAGTTGAAGCCCCATTGGCTATTTCGAGTTGACTTTGAGATTGACAGTGAACAGTGAAGCGGCTGGTCGTATGATCGATGTTCAGTTCGACTTTTATTAAAAAAATCAAAAGTTCGAATGTGATAAGGATTTTGGTGTTGAAATAATGACTTGAAAATTTGTTGAGTTATTTAAACTCAAGCAGATTCGACTGAATCGACTCAATTAAACTAGTTGACAATTCAATCGGTGTGTGATCTTTAATTGACAATTTATTTGAAAGCTATTCGATTATTCCGGTCGAATTGAATATTCATGATCAGCTTCAATGCTTCTATGATAAGCTTGTATTTCGTTACCGTAAATTACGACCAAATTAGATTAAAAAATTTCTCTACTTAAGCCACATGGCATAAGACGGGGTATACAGAACAATAGTTTCTTCCAAAAGTGAACCAAAATCAAATTTATTTTCAATAAATGGTTCAAAGCAACCGAGACTCCTGAAACTCAAATCCAACGTCCAACATATATGTAAAAAGTTGAAAGACGATAAATTAAACATTATTTATATGAACAAGAGCAACAACATTATTAGACGAGAAATGCTGAAATGTTATTTCATCAACTAAACTGTAAACTAAACCCACAATCCATAAAGTTGAGCTGACCAGACAGACCAGATCACCATAAATAACAAGTAGTAATCTGCTTAATGGGGGGGAACATGAAACTAAGCTCCATATTCCATATCTTTCCAAACAAACAATAAAGAAGAATCGAAGGCAATTAAAGCTTAGAGAGCAATCCGGGCTGAGTCGGCTTCACAACCCCATTGTCCTTTCCATCATTGTCCTTCCCGTCCAATTCACAAGCATTAGGGGGTACGTCCACCGCAGGTGAGCAGTTGAAGAACCCGTAATGGCTGCACTCAGCCATTTAAAATACATCCATCATTTCAGGAACAGGAGAAGAAAATTATATTCTATCGGACAAACTGAGCAGATTCTTCTTGCACTAAATGACATAAAAAAACACATGCATATAATTACAGTTACAGAATGGAGACAAACCTGATTATAGTATCTATCTTCCAATTCCAGGATCATCAGGCAATCCGCTATGATAGGATTGGATGGTGTATATAAGCAACTTTAAATCTTCAGGGTCACGATTATGGATATATGATGTAAAGTAAAAGCACAATTAGAATCATCCGCTGTATCAATTTATTATAATAGGATAGTGTTTTAGTGGTTTCTTAAGCAACTTGGAGATTCCCAAGTATATATATATATATATATATAATTTACTAGTTCGATTATTATATTAATGGATGATGTTTAGAGAGAACTTTCAATCTAAATATTCTGATCGTTGTCGTAATGTCGTCGAGAAAGCGAAATAGAGCAATGATTGTTTAATGAAAAAAGTGAAAGCATTGATATTAATGGAAACATAACTAAAGTGAACTTGTGATTGGTAGATTCATCTTAGTATTAACTTAGTTGAATAGAAGAAGGCAATATGTTGGCAGTTTCTCTGTTATGAACAAACAAACACCACTTAAATGTTCTAATCAAGTGCAAGTAACGTAAACTCATCCAAGGTCATCAATCAAGACTCAAGTGTAGGTTGAATTTAAGTGTTGGCCCTCAAAATAAAAAGAACAATTAATCAGAACTCATAGTCTACGTATTTACATTTCTGGCAAAGATGAAATGAATTAACTAAATGAATACCTGACATAAAAACCAATGCGCTCCACTGGCATAACAGGCCAGTCTTCCAACCGAGCACATGTACAAGTCAAAAACGTACCTGAAAATTCAACACAATCATCTATTAATGGAAGTAATTCAATTAAATGGTCAGCACTAAAACAAATCAGAATGAGCAAGAAGTACAGAAAACCTCTCCACTTTTAAAATAATAAATCAAAATTTGTTGTACAAAAAAATAAATCAAAATTTGCTACTGATAAATATCTCATAAGCAGAAGAGTTGCAAAACTTCAATTAAAATTGTGATCTAATTCATGAAAACAAAAAGATTTAGTGATGAAAACGTCACCTTTTAAGGCGTAATATTATATATGGGTTTGAGAATTCCTTTTCTTGGAAGATCACTTTAATTAATAACTCAAAATTTGCTATTGATAAATATCTTAAGATGCAGAAGGCTATAAAATTTCAATTAAATTGTGATCAAATTCCTTGAAAACAAAAAAGATAATGTAGTGAAGTAGAAGAAATATCACTTTTTCTTAAGGAAGAAATATTATTTCTGGGTGTAGAAGTTAGCATCAGAATTCGGGATAAATTGGAATATGATAACAGATTTAACCAGCAGAGAACTATATTAGTTTCCTCCAGAGGACGATTCTGCTTAACCCATGCTTGGCCAATCCTCACCAGCACGTGGATTCTGATTAGGGAGATTCCCACCAGGAAACATATCTCATCTCGAGCGTATGGGTAACCCAAAGATTATGCTTTAAGAAAGCAGCTCTTCTCAAAACTTGGCCTCCAGAACCAGCTAAGGGCAAGCGGTTCAGTTTTCAGGTACCCCAACTTGAAGCCTGTTGGCTGTCCAGTCCTGTTGACAGTTCTTGTGTTTCTAACCTGCAATATGAAACAATTATCTAGAGTCAGTTAATCCGGTCCAAAGACTTAATAATTGAAAATAAGCTCTAATTCAGGACAGTTTAACACAATTTTAGTAACTCATTCAACTGTTGGTGCTTTACACCATATGCAATGACGTTGAAGCACTTCTAGAGTTTTTTTCTTCCTTCTGTTGATCAGAAACAAACAATTCATTTATTACTAAATAAATATAACAGTATAGGCAGGAGCTACCCTTTCAAAGGATAATAACTTCAAATCAAATGTGTAAAATAAAAAAGAAAAGTAAAGAATCTCTACTAAAAGTGAGTGCTAAGTATTCAGAGAATATTAAGAATGAAATTCCCCATATGTGAGAAGTGTTCAAAATTGAATTCTTTTCCATATCGAATACTAACATCCTTTTTTTTTAGAAGTACTTCATAAAAAGCAATGGTAATTACCGAACTGTTAACTCAGACATAAATCAGGCATGTTTAAGAACACATTCCATTTCGTTTTTTTACCACTACGGAAAATAAAGATAAGCTTTAACTAATGGTTCAATTAATATCTTAATAATCTCAGTTAAACATTATTATTTTTTAACTGACTAGACTATCACTTCTTTACTCAAGTTTGTGTTCTGTGTGTGTGCTCATATGGGGAAAATTGAAAATTGGTGTCAAGTATGATAATGGTCTAATAGACAAGCTGCACATTCAGGTCATTATCTTGAAAAGCATCTCCAATATCATATGCAAAGATCCCATCAGGATCCAAGTTGAGCTAAACAAAGGTCAGTCAAGAAATGACAAACCACAAACACCCAGATCAAATTCAGATCAAGCCAAACTAAGTGTGCAAACCCTTCAATCCAAGCTTAGCACCTTATGCATAAGGAAACAGGTTGAAGTTAGATGGATTTCTTACAAAACTAGCACAAAAAGGGGTGACTTAGCCACTAATGCAATAGGAAAAGGAGTAAATGAAATAACATCAATCTTAAAAGCTAAAAATGACACAGGAATGCCTTACAATCTAATGGGGGGTAGACAGTGGAGGACAGTCACGCTTCGCCAGCTTTTATAAGCTGGCTTGCTGAACATGTGATACAGAACAAAGTATAGATCCATTTTATGAATTATAGAAGCAGGGGAAGAATGACTTACAATCCAATGGCGAGCAGACAATGGATCACAATCTACGCGTAAACTTTACAATTCAGATCCTAAGCAAGTTTTCTTCACGCCAAATGCATTATTGTTGCACATTATCCTTCCCAGGTTTTCAACTTTTTGTATTTACTTCTTAGCAACCCTAGAAAAAGCATAAATACATTACTCAAGATTTCATCAGGTGTAGAATGTTGTGATACATGATCCATGTAATGCAGTAAAAGTTGACACCATATACTTATAGAGCCATCCACTATAACAGATATGGATACCAAATTTTTATAAGTATTAAGACTTTTTATGTTGTGTGGGTCTGCTTTGTCTATGGCCCAAAGCAAGTTTAATGTGGCTGTTGTTGCATCAAGTACTTCAGGAAATTTAAGACAAATGCTGATAAAGTTTTGACTTGTTGACAATCCTTATTTCATCAGACTAGGTTGCAGTAGTCTGTCACCATCAATGGAAATTTACATAACTTTGGGAATATGTTCACTAGATAGCAACTTAGAAGATTTATAGCTAAGGGACTTCTATTAAAAAGTCAAGAGATTATCATTAATTCATTCTCATGGTCTTCAAATGATTTCCAAAAACCTTTTGGATGAAGATTGCTACATTTAATTACATAGAAACCTTTACAATAAGATGGCATAATGCTCTAATCCATACATTTTTTCTTTATAGAGAAAACAGAGGATACATTAAGCACCATTTACCAAAAGGGCATACTATACTAAGGTGTTAGATATGCTCACTCATTGTTGCATTATTTTCTCCTTCCTGCAAAGGCAGGGAGTTGTTGAAACCTGAAGATGTCTATTAGCATGTCAAAGTTGGATTTCAAGGTAAGGGTAAGTCAGGTCCTGCACACACGGAAGATAGTTTCTTCAAATATCCTACATTTATAAGGAGGAAGTGCAAGGAATCATATGGTAATCGGTCAGACATTCTAGAGCTGCATTGTCTCTAGTTTCCCACTTTTACCTCTCGACTTCTGTACCGTGAAAAGATCCTTCAGCCCAAGCAGAAAACCCCCCTTGGAACTATTTTCAGATTAATTGTGGTTGTTTCTGAAAATTATAAATTTTCTGCCTCAATTAGAATCAAAAAGGATTTTAAGCCCTTCTCAGTATAATCATGGTAGAACTTGTTGATTGATTGATCTCTAAGAAAGGGGAAGGAGTTGTTTTCTTTTCTCCATTTTTTGTTTGCTCTTAGGTGTCTTTGTATAGGCCATATACACTCTAGTGCACTATTTACTAGGCACTACTAATATATTATTTTTGCCAATAAATTATCTTGAAGCCCAAACCAAAAAATAAGTGTCAACCCACACTTAAAAATGAATTTTAGTACCCATGCTATAAATCTTGGACTTTGAGGCCAGATGAGTATAAGAGCCCTAAAATTTGCGTCTGAAATAACCAAAATCAGTAAAGATTCTAAACTCCATCCAAACTCACTGATGTTTGGATTAGCACCAGAACACTCTGACAAAAGTTTATTTTACTCCAAACATTGCATTAAAGAAACTGTCATACACACATCAATGTCTTGAATCTTAAAAATTTGCTTGGATTGAAACTAGTTCCCATACTAATGGTAAAGAATGATTGCAGAATAATGATGAGACAAAATTTTAAAATAAGATAAGAGATCATAGCACAAAACACCTGGTTAAATGCTTCTCCAGGTTTACAATCGACAGCCATGTCCATACGGGCAACAAAGAAGTGTTGATGAACTGGTGCATATAGCCCTGGTGCAATGGTGGTGCCATATTTTCGAGATTCTCCTGGTTGCAGTGCTCCTAAACTGAGAATACCTGTAAGTTTAACCTCCGCTTCAATTTTCCCATCCTGTAACAAGAAGGAATTACATATTGTGTCACTTTCCTGCCTACAAATTAAGTATTCAATAACTTGTTGTAGGTAAGAGCACAAATTTCTACAATATTTAAGTTAAAACTGAAACATAGTACATAATTAACTTCAATCTAAAATTAACTATTCTCTTCAATCTGGATTATCAACAAGTAAAAACAATAAAGAAACACCAAGTTTTACAAAATTATTACACACAATGTAATCCCTTGCTGATAAAGTGCCAAGAGAAGAAGCCATACTCATAATTAGCTACAGTACATATGAAGAAACTGTTAGCCGCCTAGATCTCTGAACTCGATAAAGCCCGTCCTCCAGTCTTGATGCTTCCAAAGTATACCGTGATCCTCTTCATGCAAACATACACAATTTTCAATCGTTTCAACACCTCCAGTGAAGTTCGTAAAGTGGGCATCAAAATATTTGATAAACCCAAGACAATCACATCCCTGGCCAGTCAAGTTTCATTTTAAAGTGAAGTCAATTAGATTAAAACAACAACAAACTTCAACAATGTAAAATAAAATTATAGAACAATTGCATGAAGAAATAGTGTTATAGACCTTTTTGAGAGAGTTTGCATTTTTTCCGAGGCCATCTTCGCCAGCATCAAATGCATTCTTCCTGTAATGGGGTTCATTCGGGTCCCCATAAGGTACAACCATCTCCACAAAACTCAACCTATGAGCAACAGGTCTTCGACCCCGACTACCATCAACATATGCAACAGAATGGATAACCAAACCCTCTCTGGGAGTGAAACCAATACGGAAATTCCACTGCCAAACAAAAAGAGTAAACAATGATAGTCCGTAGTACGCATCTCTAACTTTAATTAAATTTATCAACAAAACAGACCAAGAAACCAAAAGTACCTTCTGCCATTCTACATATTTCCCATTTACGAAAGCTTGGGTGCTTTTCTGGCTGAACGTCTGTGGTAAGCTTCACATCACTCGATCAACACCTCCTCTTGTTTCACGAGTATGGTTCCTCAGGGGGATCAGCTGGAGAGCAATGGAACAAGTTTACGGTCTTCAAACTCAGTGCAACCATATTTTTGCATATCAACAACTATATAGATCTTGCCTTCAACTGGGCGTGCATAACCATTTTCCATGGGGCAATCCTCTCTGTTCTACAAGAATATGTGAGTAGTTTAGCAAGCCTATTTAAGACATCAGCAACTTCACTATGGTAACAACACACCTAATTAGAATGTATGTGGAGCCAACATGATTAAAACATTGCTTTAATCACAATCATCTACAATAAGTATCTGTGAAAGAATTAAATGTATATCAACTAACCATGCATCAACCATCCACAAGTCCATCTCCTCCACACCTCTCTTCATTGCATCTCGAAACAGAGAAGTCTTTGACAGCAGCTTCAATTTCAGCATATTCCACAGCATCCTAAATTGGAGAACTGATAAGTGGAACAATAAAAACTCAAGAATATATGAGCGGTGGATCAAAGTAATAAGGTAAAAAAATAAAAATAAATAAATAAACCAGCTGCCTAAGATGGGAAGGAATATCTGTTACACAGCCATTTGGGTTTGAAAACATAACCCATTTATAAATGAATTGGTTTAGGACTTAATAAGAGTACAGGTATCACATTTGAAGAAGAAAAAATGTCAAATCATGCATCTCTCTTATTTCCTGGAGTGGGAGTTTATTGAAATCTCAATCTTTTTCAATTGGAACAGCTAACAGAATTGATACTTAGAAACTTTAACACTGTATGTAGCAGAGCTCTTGGCAACCTTCAATATGAGGATCTAGTACATAAAATAAGTCGCCATTTTAAAACTAAAATTAGTAACAGTTTCATAATATTTGAGAGGAAAAGGTTGAAGGATGCACTAGAGGGTTCTGATATCAATTAAAAAATGAATTAGGTATAATATGGATACCCAATTGTACTATCTTGGTACTAAGACTCGACAATATAAATCATAAAAATAAATGAAAGTCAAACAAAAAAAACCCAAGATGTTCTATCCCAGTTCTTATGAACAAGGGTATTATAATGAGGACCTATCAATTCAGAATATGTGCAGAGGTGCACACACCTAGAAATTATTGGCATTGTTTTCTCACACGTCTTGATCATGAGAGGACACAAGGTTCATATTTTGGGCTATATAAGAAATTGATTCCTTAATCAGAATGATATATTCATTTTTTTTTTTTTGGACAAGTGAAGATAAGATAAAAGATGTTACATTCATGTAAAAACCAATCAAAAATTTCTTCCAAGAAGTACATTTGAACAGAAATATAATGGTGTCTATAAAAGTAAAATGTTTGCATTTTCTTTTTTTTATTGATGATACTTTGGTAGATAGCCATGTCAACCAATCAATTTAGACCATATTCATTAAAATGGGACTCACTTCCCAACTAACTATACAGAAAACACAAAAAATGGCACTTAAGGGAACAAAATAAACAAATGCCAAATCAAAGGAATATACCATTGGAGGCTGAATATCAGGGACAACTTGTGTTGAAATGACTTTTCCCCTGTGATGACCACCTCGAGTTGCTGCATGCACTTCTGAGAGCTCCACAATCCCAAATGCTTGTCTCATTTGATTTCTTCTTATTAGCCAGACAAAGTCTACAGCTTTCTAGGAGGGAGCTTTCAGAGTATTACAGGTCCCTTTTTGGTCCTGGGAAGCAATGATGGTTGGAAAGGGGAAGAAATATGCATCTGCCAATGCAGCAACATATTTATCTGCTCATGCAGAACCACTTCCATAAATCGCATGCTATCTCTGACCTGAAATGGAAAAAGGATTAGATCACTACTGCATAAGCAAGAGCAATCACATAAGGTAACAAAAGTGTCAAACAAAGATAATTTCCAATCAACAAACCTAATTACAGACCTCAGGTCAGCCCCAGCAGCTCTGACAGTAGCCACAACCACGCAGAGATTTCAGCTGCTGATAATGGGTCCAGTGGATGGCAAGTTTGAGCCTTTAGCATGATCAGCATCCTGAAAATCATATATAACAAACCCAATTCAACCGGAGAAAGAGCACAAACTATTCAATATCTGCAATACTGCAAGAAAAAGGAAAGACATTCAACCTTCAACCTGAGAAGTTTCCAGAATAAAAACAAGAAATGTTTTTACCTTGCTAAACAAAAGAATTTATTCATGTTAGTCAGCCAAACATCCAAAGATCAATCGGTAAGATAAAAATTAATCAAAATGATCACTTGCACAAAAGGAGAAGAAAAGCACAAGATATTCTCAAAATAAAAAATAAAAAAACCTTCTGCTAGGCGATATAATATAATTCAAATTGAGCCAAGGCTACAAATCAGATAAACTAGAAAAAGAAAAGACAAAAGAAATCATTTATACGAATGAAATCTCACGTGATCATCATGATTGTAATTTAGTTCCAATGCTTCAGAATAACCAAATTATACATTCTTTAGCAAAGCGTGTAACAACTATTCCCATGATCAATTGTGCTTTTAATATCTAACATACAGACTAGATGGATTAACAAATATTAGTTAACTAAAAATTCCCTTCCCTGATTTATCAGTCCTACGTCATCCTGCTCGTAATTTTTCTCCTTTCACATAAGTAACTAAAAAATATTTAATTTGATTGAAACAGATGCATTTCAGGAGGCAATGAACGATGAAAGAATCACACAAACGAATTAAATTAAAAAAAAAGGAAAACAAGGTCTCATTGGCTGCCGAAAATGCAAGGAGAAAAAAGGTCGGGAAAACCAGTGAAACAAAACGTCAGGTGAGTTCCTTCCAGTGCTTCCCTAGCGACGCGCTGTTCAAATCAGCACCGCGATCCATGTAACAAACAAAAATCACGAAGAAAAACAAAAGAAAATTCAGAAATGATAGAAAAGCGGAAAACACCTTTGGCGGATGCATTTGCAGAAGCTCCAGCAATCGGTTCAACCGGCAGAATCAACGACGCAAGGGCAGCCTTCTTCCCGTCCCCGACAACACCAACGCCGCTCCAGTCCTGCTCCACATCGGCGGCAGCGACAGCCGGCGCCGCAGCGACAGCCGCCACGGCCTCCCGTCGAATGGAGGAACCGGAATGTCAATGCCTTGAACGTCTTTCGACGTGGCCATTGCAATGGGTTAGCAAATACTCCAAATCCACCGTAGTACCAATATCTCTCACCTACAACCACTGACATGACAAAATCTCTCTTCTCACAAACACACACCAACTACCACCACCACCACCACCACCGCCACCACCACTTTCACTCACACCTCCCCTTCCCTTTCCACTCCAGTCCCCACAGAATCAAGAATCCACCCTCCCTAGGGTTAGCTTCCTCCGACAGAGAATCAAGAATCCTCCTTCTTCCCCCCTTTCAATACGCAAATATTTATATTGCCCAAAAGGCATTTGAGTCTCCCTCTCTCCCTCCCCCTCAGACACCACCACCGTACCACGTGCACTGCTACAACTTGGGCCGTTTTTTCTATAATTTAACTTTTTCTTTTCTTTTTTTCTTTTTTCAAAAAAAAAAAAACTTTACAAGGACAAGCCCACTGGCCACCCCAAAGAGATAAGCAAGAGGGGCGATAGGAGATCATATCTACTTGTGCTTATTACCTATATGTATATATATTATATTATATAATATTCAGGTCCCCAAAAGTACTTTTCCATCTTGCCAAATATTAAGTACTAATAATTTCCCTCTATCCTTCCTATAAGGACTCCTTTTTCTATATCCCCTATTTTGTTTCTTTTCATTTTTAAAATAAGTTTATGCAAACCTTAACTAATTTCATGAAATCTTAAAATTAGTATATTTATTTCTTTTGATTCATCTTTTATTATTATTTTTAATTATGAGTGTATAATTAAAATCATTTTTAAATGTTAGACTAGTGCAAAAGAGGAAGGATCATTAGGTAGTGGATTGAGATGGATACTCAAAAATATGAATTTATTGACTAAGATATCAGATATTAGATACCAAATTTTGGATTATATATTATTTGATTATCATATTATTGTAACATTTTTAATAAATACTAGATCATATCATTGGGTAAGCGAAAATTAGCATTCAGTCATCTATTACAACAATTATAAATGTACCAATTGTTATTTTCAAAAAAAAAAAGTATATATTTTATGAGTTTTGGACAAATATATGTTCTTTAAAAAAAAATTACTAAAATAAGTCGAAAATCAAAATAATGTCACGGCCAGTATCATCATGTCAATATAAATCTGCATCAGGTAATATTCTGATCATTAATTCTGGCATGTAGCATTGCGATTTTTTCAATCGATATCATTGTCCTTCTTTGTAACTTTGAGCTTTAAAAAATTCTGATATGTAGCCCTATGTCATAACGTTATTTTGATTATTACGACCTTCCCTTCCAATCATGTGTTTTCAAGGTCTATTGTGACACAATACCCTCTTGATGTGTGAGTGTGGAGCCTCATAATGAATGTGCGACAAATGCGTTTTCCATAATATTGGGTTGTTGGTTGGTCTTCTTTAGGGGTGT
Source organism: Tetrastigma voinierianum (assembly GCA_016808115.1). Classification (NCBI taxonomy): domain Eukaryota; kingdom Viridiplantae; phylum Streptophyta; class Magnoliopsida; order Vitales; family Vitaceae; genus Tetrastigma; species Tetrastigma voinierianum. The sequence continues at coordinate 98,230 of JAEQBH010007272.1, read as the reverse complement.
ATGGTGATGTTATCGCGGCGTTCACCTCGACGCTCCTTTTGGATTAATGTTCGCGACAAGTTTGTGGTGTCGTGACATTCTACTGAATGGTCTTCACGTTTGTGTGTAGCGAAGTTGCAATATGTGACTACTACCCTCCTAATATACAATTGTCGACTTCTAAAATGGCAAGATAACCATGACAACATCAAGTTGTTAGTTAGTCTTGAGGGTGTCGTGTTATTAATACCGTGGCGATTCTTTCGTAATTTCCTTTTTGGATGAATGTCACAACAAGTTTGTAGTGTCGCAACATTCGATTGTTTCTCTTGGGACTCTTCACGCGTTTGTATTACGGCATTGTAATTTTAAAGTTATCTGCGATCCTTATTTGCGACATTGTAATTTTTTTTTAGTCAATCCGCAGTCGAATTTTAAAAAAATTACAATGCGCCTCTGCTTGTCAGCATTTATCATTAAAAACTGAGCTTAACCTTGCTTCCTTACATTTGTTGTTTCTTCCTTTCTCTCCTCCTTCTCCTCTCCAGCGACTGGTTTTGAGTTCCAATACACTGCATTCCTCTTCCATAACAGGTAACCTACTTGAGTTCACTGGTTTTAAGCATTCTTTTTAATTCTTGCGTGTGTTCCACATTTTTCTCTGTTTACACATTAATTCTTATGTAATTCAATAATGTAGCTCCACTATTCTACGTCGTATATTTTTATAATAGAAATCGAAAGGATGAAACATATGTAAATATGTTGGGAACAAAATGTATTATGTCTTTGGATGTCTGAATTGATTGCACATTTGATCGATTAGTAGCTATGATATACTAAAAAACAGGTACTGATAAAGATAGGTTTAAATTAGTCCTCACTTGTAAGTATCCATTGAAACGCATAAATAGGTTCCAACCTTGTTCAATATGGGATGACAATAGTGTACGAATGTTGAAATTTGTTGACACGGGTGGAATGGAGGAAGTAGTTGACTTGTTGGAATAGAGGAAATTAATTGTATGTGTTGACTAGTGTGTGTTAAGCCCACACCAGTGAATGTCAGTGATACTTACATAAATTTATTACTTTGAAACTTTATATTGAGGAATTGGGCCTGCGGTGTGAGCTAGTAGCGCTCCGATTCTTTATCGCTGATAGATGTAACGAATTATCAAATTGTGAAGATGAAGCAAAGTGATGAAAATATCGTGACGATGAAAGTGATGGAAATGGAGATATTCCAGTGATGGAACATGTTCATATCTTTCTTAACTATTAATAACATGGAGATAGATAAAGGGAGATATCTCTCGTGTGTCAAGTTATGATGTCTCAAAATTACCTAGATCTAAGGACCTTTATCGAGGACGAAACAGAAGGATACAGATCTACAAATCAACTTCGTTTACATAATGAAATAGATGTTAGAGAGGAAGACTACTATCACATGTGAGTTCTGCAAACAACTTGATCACAATCATCGATCTTGTCGAAATAGGAATCAGGTTGATTGAAATGTTTTTTGTTGTTACATTGCCTTAATAATTGCATTATATCTATATACTAGTACTTGCTCAATTTTTTTATCATTATTGATTGTGCTGTATTTACAAATATGGAGTCGTGGGAGCCTTATGATGCGAGATCCGTTAGATAGATCCCGACCTGGTTTCTGGGATAAGACAGTATTGTAATGACCCGTACCAAATATTACAAGTTGAAGCGTGTTTGACTAAGTTTGACCAAAGTTGACTAGTTGATAGCGGCAGTGGGTTGTGAGTTGACTTTTCAGAATAGAATAATTTTGGGTTGACTAGGCACTGTTCGTGGCGCAATCGATCCACGGTTAATGACGGTGAACGTCTGTCCGACTGCAGGATAAAGAATTAAGTAAGATTCAGTTGATAGTAGCGCTATCATTAAGTTATGTCTGGGATTTTTAGAAAGCAGCCCTGAACCTTATATAAGCTTGTAGCTTGTGATGCAAATGAAAACCCTAGCCAAAACAACACTTGAGCTCCAAAACCAGAAATAAACTCTCGGCCAGATACATTTTTTGGGCGGTGGTCACTGGCCGTGGAGATCGGACAGGAGCCAGACACCACCGGCCACCCAAAAGCTACACGCGCCAGACAGGAAGGTGCGCAACCTCCGGACGGTCACGCCGGCCAAATTTCACGGCCAACCGCCGCCGGACATCGGATCGGCACGTGACGGTACCGTGTCGGCCGATTCTTGATTTTCCGGCCATTTCCGGCCATTTCCGGCCACCCGATAGCTCATTCCACCATTTTTGGACCCCCTGAACTCATTTTCGTGGTCCCTTTTTGCAGATTCCGCACCGTTTGGAAGTTACGACGAAAACGAAATCGGCCAGAAAGGTTGAATCGGGTTTTCCGGCCACCACGTTATTGTTGGACTGGTGTGGTACCAATGAGTTCCTGGTCTCTTGGGCTTTCCATTGATATGTGGTTTGTAAATTTTGGACGTCGTTTGGTTAGTTTTCCATTTTTAGGTTGTTTCGGGTAATTACCGAAATGTCGGGACTGAAATAGGGTACCAATTGGTCAAATCTGGCAAAATTGAAGTTGTATTAGTGAAATTGGATGTTTTTATGAATTATTGGACGGTTCAATTTCGGGAAATTAGCTCGAGGTGAAAAGCCCCAATTTTGGTGTCGGGCCTATAGGGCACATTGTGTAATTTGACCTGTCGGAGTTCAATTAGGATGATCTCATAGTTCTGAATGTTGTTCTAGACCTTAGGGATATTCAATGTCGTTGGTTCAATTATTGAGACACAAAGTGGTATTTTATTTATATTACGGGCACTCATAGCTGGCGGCGAGGAGGCGATCTGGAAGGACAAGGCGGCGTCGCCAGTCGGTGAGTGGGTTATATGCTTTTAAATGATTTGGGATATTATGTCGATATATCTTTTATGATTAAATGCACTGCATGTATCTTGTTTTTGATCGAATGGTTGAGATTTCATTCAAACATGACTTTCGGTTTCATATAAAACAAAGTTAACATTTCAACATGAATTCTTGTCAACATTTTCTGTTTAGGTATGCGGTTCCTTGGGTGATTATGTATTATTTAGATAGTTTAGGCATGTAGATTGGGTTTTAACCCCCTTGAAAATTATTGATTTATGAAATGGATTGCAAATACATATGTTTAATAATGGTTGAGAATATGGTCATGAAGGTATGGTTCAAATTTGACATGAATTGAGAAACTAAAGATCTTCAATGTAGTGGATTGAGTTGTGGAAAGTAAGGTGTGGCCAAATTCTTAACCTAAGATCTGGTGGCGTGGGAAGGCACACATGGTAAGGTCATTGAGTTGGAGGTTATAAGGTGATGTACCATATTGTGCCGGATATTGGGTTCGGTGATTTATATTGTAGTACGTTGGGATTGCGGTGTCGTGAGGTTGGCTCACATCCAGCGGTCCGCCCATATTAATTCCACGGCCAGGTGAGGTGGTTGACCTGACAGTTTTACTAGTTTGCCACGTTGCCAGTGGTCGGTTTTGTCAAGCGGTTTATTAGTACCCACGTTGCGTGAAATTGGTTTGACTTGAAGCGGTTTGGCGCCAGGTTTTGCCCGGTAGCGTGGTCGGTTTGACGGCCCAGGTTTGGTATTAGGTTTACGGTGTGGTCGGTTTGGCCCGGCGGTTGGGGTATTACGGGTTTTTACCACGGTGGCGTGAGGTGGTGTGGCGGCGGTGGTTGGTATTCAGTTTTGCCCGCGGTGGCGTGAGGTTGGTTTCATCCAACGGTTGTATGTTATTCCACGCGGTAGTGAGGTTGGGTTCTGAGCGGTTTAGGATGAATTACATGGTATGGTATGATGTTGATTAAGATGCCCGCGGTGTTGTGGTGGGATTAGAAGCGGTTTAGAGATGGTACATGGTGTGGTATATCGTTGTGTGTATAATTGCGCTGAAATATCGTTGTGCATAAGGTATGATACATTGTAGGTGCATAGAATTATGGTATGGTGGTTTTATGGTATGGTGCATTGTTGGTTTTTGAGTAAGACCCACCCTTTTCAGCACAACGCGCCGACGTTCATATGTTTATGCATCAATTAGCTATGTGGTGAATAGATTGAGGTCATAGGTTCTTGATATGATGAGTTAACTTATTGAGGCATGACTTCCATATTGTTGGGTTTTGAGAGTAAAGTTGGGTTTTTGTGAAGTATTTGTTAAGCAGGGGAGTGTTACAAAAAGTGGACGTGAGGTCTTGAAAAATTTTCAAGAAAGAACAAAACATTATTTTCCATATAATTGCTGCCACTCTGTTGAGATTTATTTCTCACGTTTTGTTTTTTTTGTATCATTATAGTGAGCGGTTAAATGAGGCTCTACGTGTGAATTTGACGTCTCTCTCTCTCGACCACGGTGTCGGTACTCTTATCGCGTTTATCTTATTAAGGGTTGTTTATTAGACTTATTCATTTCTACTTGTACCCCTAAATCAAAATATACGACATTTTCCGATACTATTATGATTTTTTATGAGACCTCATTTTATAATTGTTCTTGAGGTTTTTATATATGTTATGTATAATTGGGTATTAAATTATTACATGGTGTTACTCCTTCCGCTAGGTGGGGTTCTTAGTATCTTCTAGGGATTATCTGATTGGGACTTCACTGGCGGGACCACCAGGAAATCCGGTAGGGTATCGGGTGGTCTACGTCACAGTGATCTCATTTAGTGGACACTATAAGTATGCATTTTCATATCATAAATGTTGATTTTGATTATTATTAATGCAAGGCAAAATTTATTTATTGATAGCTTTATAAAACTTTTCGTCGGTACTACATGTCAATAGCGGTCTTCGAAGTTCATGCGAGAGTGGCATGGATGCGACATTAGCTCATATGCGACCTTGCGGCTCCACATATGCATGATGATTGCGCCATCAATTCCCTCGACTCACTTGGCTCCCTTTTAGTTTCGGAATTAGATCATTGAAATTTCACATCCTTTTTACATATCATCAGTTTGTGTATTCTAAGCATCTAAGAGAAGAAAAACAAAGCCTCCATCTTCAGAACTCATTTAATGTCAATTTATATTTGTATATAATATTGTTATTTGTATCACATTGTGTATATATCTATATGATTTGGTTTATACATGAAATTATCAATTGTTGTGTATTAGTTGTCATTTCAATGCACTTAGGATGAAAGTTGGTTAATTTGGATGATGTTTGTAATGCTGAAGTGATGTGTATTGGTTGTCGTTCGTCATTAGATGGTTTGGATGAAGGTTGGTTAATTTGATGAAATATTTGTAATCTTGCGAGGTGATGTGTATTAGTTTGTCATTTAGATACACTTAGGTTGATTTGGATGAATTGTTTGTAATGTGGTGATGTGAATTGGTTATATTTTGGATAGATGTAATAGGTTGTAATTTAGACAATTATTTGTAACTTAAAATTCTCATTCTAACAAAAAAGCAATGTTTGATGGATGACATAAGTTGTGTTCTGCTATTCTGACTTATGTCCTTGACATCGCGTGAAGACCGCTAGCGGGAATGTGGTGACTCTGACTTGTTCTGACGCGAAGCACATGTCATCAACATACATTATGTCACGACATAAGTTGTAATGTCGCGACACAACTTATGTCATCTACCCTTCTGTTATGTCACGACATATGTTGAGGTGTCGCAACGTTCCTTGCTTCTTGCCTTAGTCAGAAGGCCAGATGACATAAGTTATGTCATGACATTACAACTTATCTTTGACGTATGAGAAGGTCGGATGGCGTAAGTTATGTGCAACATAGCGTGAAAGTCACGAAAAGATTACGAACAATGTCCTTGACACTTACAAACTTGTCGGCGATATTAATCAAAAAAGTGTCGGTAGGAATGTTACGATAATATCGCCAGCCACCCTTGAAGACTAACTTCGCGGCTACATGAGTATGCCCATAACATATTAGTGTCTTGTTGTTAAATTCCGAGTTGACGATTGTACATGAAGAAGGGCGGTGTCACGATGAACCTTAAAAGACACACACATGATCGGAAGGGAGGTTAAACAATCAAAATAATGTCATGACAACAAGTTATGGCATTGTAATTTTTAAGTTGATGTCATAGTTAATGATTGTAACGATGACTAAAAAATTAAAATACCTCGGTCAATAAATATTGACATTGACTTAAATTGACTTAAAATAACTTATATTTGTCCAAAACAGTATTGATAATTTATTTTTATTTTTAATATATTATAGTTTTAAGGTAATAAACTATCTTTATAGACCTCCTTTGACAAAATATGCCTCTCTCTTCTTTTTTTTTTTAAGAAACAAAAAAATAACCGTTCTTTTAAAATATATATATGTAAATATACAAAATGAAAAAATAGTATTTTGTCTACAAAAGTAAATTATTTTTAAGAAAAAAATGAAATGTTAAATTTACAGATTTTAGATTGTTGAATTTTTAACTAAATACTCCTTTCTCTAAATTCAGTGTCATTTTCCAAATATGGTCCACTCTTTCCTGCAATAAATATTTTACCAGCATAGAAACCACAAAGAAAATTTAATTTAATTTCCAATTTAATTTAAGAATTTTATTTTATTTTAATTATAGAAATTTAAGACATGTTAGGCAAAAAAAAATAAACAAATGTGGAGTTATTTTAATTGTAGAAAATTTAGACATGTTCAGGTAAATAAATAAATAAATGTGGGCATAGGGGGAATGATAGAAAAAGGGTGAGCATGATGGATGGACATTGATGTTGATGCAATGAAGCAACATCAAGACAATCCTATCCAACCATCTGGCAAATTTGTCCATGTATGCATTCCTTCTCAAAGTAGACCCCATCAAAATTCAAAATATCCCATTTTTGTTAATACATCCATATGCCATCTTGGTTTGTATGTTCAAAACTTTCATTGCCAACCTCACCTAAATTTATTGTTGTTACAGTGCAATCTTCATCTTAATTAGAATGTGAAGATATTTACGATTTTAAATATTTAAGGGTGTTGGTTTAGATGATTGAGAGAGTTGATGGTTATTAACCCTCAACACCTTTATATGCCTCTTAGTAGATTCACCTTAATATAACTCCTGATTAAGGTTAAACAGTTTGGGAAGAAGAAAAACACATGTTATTATAACTTATTGTTATTAAAAAATATCCAAATCTCCTTTACAAATTCAATTATTATTTAAGTTGCACATTAGAATATATTTTTCTTTGTTATAGGTGTTATAAGTTTCTATAATTTTATATTAGTTTTTTTGTCACTTTTTCTCTCTCTCTCCTCTCTATATATATATATATAATATCAATAGTATAGGTAAAAAAAACATGACAAATTTGTATTTAAAAATAAAAGCAAGGTGTTTTAAAACATACTTACATTTTGTTTTTTAAAGAACATACTTTAGTTTTTTCAATTTTTTTTATTTATTTTTCATAATTATATTTAAAAATAGTATAGAAGGATTAGAAATAAATACATATCTGTAATGTTTTAAAAATATTTTTAAATATAAAGCAGATTTAAATATTTTAAATTTTTAAATCAATGTTTTTAAACATTTATGTAATCTTTTAAAAAACTTTTAGAATAAAATCTTGAGGCTTATTGTGTTCTGGTTTTTGAAATTATTTTTATTTTGAAACAAGAAGAAAAAAGGAAGCATGAAACATGTTTTGTTCCCGATTTCTTTGTTTTGAAAAACACAGAAAACCTAAAATTAGAGAATAATATGACTTTCAAAGAATACAAATGATTGTTCCCCTCCATATTTTCAAAATAATTCTTAAAAAAGAAATTAAAAATGAACAATTAATTTATATATTTCTTAAATTTCAATACATCAAATTTGATTACTTCTTTTTTTATTTATTTTATTGTTTACCATTTAACTAATATAACATGTATACTTGAAATATCTTTAAAAATATCAGTTTGTTAATAAAATAATAAAAATGTCATATTTATTGCAAATCATATCTTAAGATTTATTTTTATATTTATTGTTTGTACCCAAATTTAATTTGGTTTATTATCTTTATTGACACAGGCTCCGACCACGGTTGAAAATCCAAGTGAAATAAATCTAAACTCAATTGAAAAGCCGATGTTAAAAGCTCATGGTATTTTGAGTGTTATTTTTGAAAGATTAAATGACGTAAGATAAATGAGGTACTCAAGAGATAGACAAAAAAATAGAAACTCAGAACAGCCTCATGGGAAACGTGAACAATTAGACCAGGAGTGGTGAAGAAGAAAACTGGAGCCTCCTAATGCGGAATGTGGATAGTTTGTTGAGGAAATGTGGTAAGTAGAAAAGTGAGGAGGTTGAAAACTTGACATTCAGGATTCACATGTAAAAAGGAGGAAGGAGGAAGAACCAGCATGATAATCGTCAGCAATATTGAATAAAACTTTGCAGTTTAACGTAATTTAAGTAGAATTTTTCCAATTTCTTTTATTTCTCTGATTAGCCGTCAATTTCAATTTTCTAGTAAATACCGTAATTTCTATAAAATTCTTTCATTTTAAGTTTTCTAAATACAACAACAATTTATCTGACTTTTAATTTATTTACTTCAATTTGTTTATTGTGTGTTTTTACTTATATGATCAATAAGACTGTCAGGGGAACTGAGAAACATATTTTAGTTTGGTGATTTTTGGCTAATAGTTTGGAAACACTTTAATTTTAGGCATGCCACACATTTTCAAATTGTCATTATATGTTGAAGTTAATTCACAAAATTACCAACATATTTTGGCATAAGTGGAGTATCTTTCTTGAAGATGCCACTAATATTTGAGTAAGATATTTGTGAAGTCTCAAGTTCAGGGATCTAATATTGTGGCGATGGGAGGAAATTGTTCTATGTGGTGCGAGCAAAGAAATCATTGCATCTAACAATTTGATGATTTTAATAGCCAAATGCAAGAATTGAAGAACTAGGCTTATTGGCCATCTATTTGACTTGACTTCAAATGGTTGGCGAGGGCCAAAGTGAGTCGAGCATGCTAAGTCAAGTAGAAACGGGGCCAAGGTCATGGCGATCAAAGCTTGGAGGCTGGGCGAACGAGGACTAAGACCATTATGGAAGAAGCGAGGCTAAAAGCCATAACTAAGCAAGCGAGGAAGACACTCTTTGGAAGAGCAAAAGCAACAAACTCAATCTAGGTGAAACTCTTAGAAGCAACCTCGTGAGTTATGTGAAGAAGCCAAATGACATAAATAAAAGTTGTTTCTAGACTTACAAATGCAAGTGTAACTATCCGAGTGAACCAGGAGTACCCGAATTTCATGAAGCTGGTGGTTCTTGCTCATATATAGAGTTGACAATCCGGTGAGTGGCCCGGTGGGCGATCCTAATGTTGTCAAGTGCGACTCCTCAAAATGTCTTTGCTCCACTGGCTAACTACCTTTGAAGGTCAATAATGAATCACTTTTCTTCTACTAAGCCCACGTGACTGTGCCACCTTTTTAGAATGAGTGTTAATATCTGATGACAATTTAACTTGTATTGGAGTCCACCTCCTGTCTGACTTAGGAAGAAGTCACAAACCCTAATAATGATATAGTGTATGGCAAACAAAGAATTCGCTTGTGAAATTTTTTCTCGATCTCATAACTCCCTAACAAGAAGGGCTTAGAGGGAAGGAGGTCTGTAGTGTTACATCTCTTAGAATCATAATACTAATTCTTGTTGGAGTTTCAAAGTCTTTGTTCAATCTGAGGTCCTTGAATATTAGGTTTCTTGGGGAAAAGGAAGCCATGGTGAAGTTCGCTGAAAAAGAGTCATGATGAAGTTCTTGGAAAGGAAGTCATGGTAAAGTTCCTGAGAATGAGGAAGTCATAGAGTTCTTTGGAAAGAGTCATGATGGGGGTTTCTTGAAGAAAGGAAACCAATCAAGTTGATGAGAGACTCTTCACCCACCAATAGCTAATCAACACAGCACTTTTGAAACTTCAGAAGACATTTGATAGATTCAAGAATTGAAGGTCAATCATAACGTGGGATAAGAAAAGTATGGATTCATAATCTAATATGACTTATAAAAATGATATATTTAACAGAAGATGAGTGTCTCTGAATCAGGAGAAAAGAAAAAGGAGGGGCATCAAACCATTCATGGAAAAATTCAATGAGGCTGAGTAAGAGGCAAGAACAAGAAATTCTCAAAGGAAAATAATGTTTCTCAAAAGAGGGCTTGTAAGCTATAAGGAAAAAGTGTGAACAATCCATAAAGAGAAAATGCCATGGGTTTATAATTTCTCAATCTACTTGGACAAAGATGACATGTGTGTTAAGCTGCAAAATTTTCCCCAAGCTCTGTAACTCAAAAGAAGAATGAGAGACAAGGCTATGGAGAAGACAACTCAATGTGAAAACACTAGAAAACAGGAATCAGAGAATTGAAAGGAGGAAGAAAAGCAATACCTAGTCAAGAAAGCCAAATTTGGAAGAAAGAGCTACAAGAATGCTAGTCTATTTGCAATTCCAGACAAGACATATTCAAAAATTATTCTCATAAGTACAATTCATATTTCCTTGAATGTTTTGTTAGTTCTCTAACTTTGTAACTTTCTTCAAGTCAAAAGAGATGGAGAAAAACCTTGACAAAAAACACATTCAATGTCAAATCTAAGAAACCAAACTAAGAAGGTTCATTAATAGAAATGCCTTAAGCAATATTTTTCTATCATGTAGGGAATGTTGGGCATCACCCAAGATCATGTCGGCCCATGAAACATAAAGGCTCCAACAAGCCTAAGGCAAAATATTCTTTGAAAACCACGGGAAAATTATCTTGCTGGTTTTGAGTTGAAAATAGACTTTACCAACTCTTTGGTTTTCAAACACACATAAATTTATCTAGTGTTGTACTTGTTATCAATATCCTGTTTATTATCAAAAGAAACAAACCGAGTCTTCAGGACCTCTAATTAAATTCGAAACTTAATACATGTGGTGACTAAACATTGGCCTCTAGTGAATGAAGATGAAAAGAATATCATGCTTTTAATACCTTAATATGGCCTTGGCATAATATAATGAGAGAGAGGGGTGTGAAGGAGGCACGACGGCGTAGTGGTAATTAATTGATTTAGCATAACTTAATGTTTATTTCTTGACTGAGCCTTGAAACTGGATTAAATCTGAAGTGAAATAAATGACAGGTTGAAAAACTGGGGCATTTTGAGAATTTTAATTTTTTAAGATTGACCAACATAGATAAATTAAGACTTTTCAGGGTAACAAGAAATGAAACTTGGAGGCCAGTCCTCCTAATGGAGACACGGGCAATTCTTGAAAGTAAGAGATTGTAGAAGAAAAAATTGAGAGTGGAGTGAGACAATTATTAAAGGATTCCCATAAAGAGGAGAACTCATGAGAATGAGCAAACAATAATCAAACAACATGATGAATCTTAAATAATTTAAGTCATTTCAGTAAATTTTCAGTTTATTTATTTGTATAATGCTGTCATTTAATTTTTTATTGAAATATAACAATTTTCATTCAATTTTTTGATGTGAAATATGACAATTTCTTTAGTAAATTCCTTTACCTTCATTTGGTATTTGTTACTAATTGTTGTTGTGATAGTACATGATTTTGGGAAAATGTCAAGAAGAGAACTGAGGAACATTTTAAATGCGATTAAAGTTTGATTTTAAACCAAACATTAATTTGAAACATGAAAATAGAGGAAACTTAAGAGTAAGGTTGAGTTTGTTTTTGACTTATCTTAGAATATAGCTTTTTTGAAGCTTAATCTTTGAATAATTATGTATCACAGCGTTAAGTATTAAAGTTATTGTTTTTTATATTGAGTAATAGTAGGGATAATGACAGACCTTCTTCATTTGAGTTCAGCTTTACTTAGTTCTTAATGGGACGGGTTTGGATTCATGTCTGAAAGTTTTAGAGTTTTTGAAGGTTATTTTCTCCGTCAAGATGGGTTTGGGACGGGTTAGTATTGTTACTCTGCCACACCTTTACCTGATTATATTTTAAAATGTTTTTTATTATTTATTTTACACTTTAATATAATTAATAATAATAATTAGAATATTTTTAATAAATAATTTATAAATTAGTAATATTTTATTTTTTATGAAATATATTAATTTTAATATAATAAAAATAAAAAAGCAAATATAAAAAAATAAAAAATAAAAAATAAAAACAAAAATCAAATGTAAATGGGACGGGTTTGGGAATTTTCCCATTCCGTCCCGTCTTATTTAATTTTTTAAATGAGATAGGTTTGAGAATTAAAATAAAGCTAGTAGAGTTGAGATGAGGCCAGTATAGTCATTATACCGTTATCATCCATAGTAGTGAGTGTTCTTAGCCATACTCTTTTTAGGCAGTAGTAGGTTTTTCACATTTTAGTGGAAAATGAGCTTTGAATAGAAAAGAAGCGAGAATATTTTCGACTTTTAATTGAGGCTTTTAAAAATTTCGATAAGTCGTGAGATTTTAAAACAAGCAGTACCAATGCTGAAGAAGCTATTCGAGTTTTTCGGTATTAAGTCGCTCATGTGCTCAAGTCTTAAGCATGGGCTTGGCGGTCTTGAGAAAGTAGGATAGTGGAGAAAAGTGAGGAAGTGGAGAATTTGAGCAATTACTAAAGGATTCTCATAAAAGAAGAAGAGCTCTCACAAGGAATGAACCAACAGCCAATCAAACAACAACAATGAATCAATTCTAGTAATTTAGTCACCTTAGTATAATTTTTCAAATTTCTTTTATTTTTGCCGTACATTGTCATTTTAGTTTTTCAAATGAAATGCTCTTGTTTCATTCATTTTTAGTAAAATATAACAATTTATTTAGTAATTCCTTCCGCTTTTATTTTATTTATTTCAATTTATTTATTATGATATTTTTACTTAGATTATGGGAAAATATTAAGAAAACTAGGGAACCTATTTTTCGTCTGATTAAAAATTTGATTTTCGATATAATATTAATTTTGAAATACTTTAATTTTCTGACACACACAATCATATCTTCTGTTATCATTATATTGATTGAGTAGAATTTGCAAAAAATATAACACTAATAATCAAACATAATGTTTCAAACTCATGCATCATATCTATCATGTTTATCATACTATATCCTGTTCACTAGCCTTATCAGGAAATGCAATTATGCAGAGAGTGTTAAATGCATTGGATTTGAGTTCCGGAACATATCAAACTCTTAACAATATTAAATACTTTATAATAAAAAAAATATTCTAATACTAACAATATTGGTACGCATATTTAAGATTTTATAACATTTTCTTCTACGGGTGAAAATCAAACAAACTAAAAAAGAAATCTACATTTCGAGAAACCTAAAGATAAAGAAGAAATTACCTGAAGAAATATGGGTGAGTGACACGGTGAGAGTCGGGCAGCTCCCTATATATTTGGAAAAGATGACCTTTGGCTTTGCAAGATTAAAAAAAAAAAAAAAAAAAAGCATTATATTCAATCAAATATTTTAAAAATTCAATAATTATTTGTGATAAAATGAAAAAACAAACGGATTGAAGGATTGAATGTTGAAAACAAATTGTTTTCAGTAAAAAGTCAAAAAAATAAATACACCCTTAATAAATAAAAAAACTTAATGAAATGATGTTTATAGTTTAAAATAAGTAAATTAAAAATCTATTATCATTACCAATACCTTTATATAGATGGTGGACAACTGTAGGCTGTAGCTTAGGATGATAAGACAAATCCTAGATAGTGGCTCTCACTATACCTGAATATTAAAAGGTTGTATTATCCATCATTATTGTTATTAATTTACTTAAGAGGAATTGATGACAACTTGTCACTACATTTTTATTTAAGTTAATTTATTTTATTAAATTATTAATGTAATGCCAATAAAATGATTATTTTCTTCTCATGAGTAAAATAAAATAAAATCTAGAAATTAATCAATATTAAATAAAAATTACTATGCATCAAAATATTTTAGCAAAAAGGAAATAATAAGAGACGGTTTGATTACGGTTTTAAATACTTGTTTGTTTGAAAAATAAAATCTGAAACATGATTTTGATTAATTTATTTATTTATTTTACATCTAAATAAAAAAAACATAAAAAACTAAATTCAACAAATGAGAAGAAAATTTAAAAAACATTAAAATGGTGATTTTTTTTCTATATTTTCAAAAACTGTTATTAAAAATGATTTTCAAAAATAACAAATAAACAAGCCCTAAAGAATAATATTTAGGATAAAATTTACTCAATTTTGACTTAATATATATATATCATACTTTTTAATAATCTTTTTTATAATAAAAATATGGGATAAGAATCAATGGTGTGGATAAGCCCAACCATAAAATATAATGCTCTATCCCAAAAAATCAATTTCCTTTATATTTAAGAAATGGCATGAAATGAAATGGACACTTACCATGTCCCAATATAAAGAATTGAATATAGGATGGACAGAGAATAATTTTAAAGTTAGTATATAGATATTTATATAAATAAATTATATATAAGTTATTATTGTTGACTCTCTCCAATCAATGTCAGCATGGATGGAGATGGAGATTGAGGAGGTGATTTTGGAGGTGGAATCTAATAGACATCCACTGCACTTTGAGAATGATGCTCAACTTTAATTAAAGCTGCTTCGCCTTCCCACCTACCCCCTCATAATGCATTTATAATATTTACTTCTTAACTATTTATTATATTTTTCCATAAAAAATTGTATATTATATATATTTTTTCATTTATTTAATTTTTATGCTGATTTCCACTATACCTCTTCACCTCTTATTCTATATCACTTCACTTTATTATAAAGTTTTCCTTCTTTACGTTACTATTAAAGATATAGGTGACTCGAATTTTATGTCCTTGATTCAAAAGTTTTTCTGTATGGCATTATAGATATTTTTATTCATGATGATATTAAAGAAATAGAAGTTCAATAATGCTGTATTTTGTACATATCTTTGAAATTTTCTGATGTTTTTAGGATTTTCAAGTAAACCTATCCCCATTTTATGGATGGTTTTTAAAAAAATTATGTAAATTTATATGTCATTATACCATTTCCTTTATTTATTTATTTATTTTATAAAATCTTGTTTTTCTTAGTAGTTGCAAAAACGATAATTAAGAGTCTATTTAGTTACAAATTTCAAAAGAGTAATTTGATTACACTTTTTTTTTTCAAAAAACATAAAAAATAAAGAAAAACACTAAATTCGAATAATAAAAAAATAGTGAATTTAGAATTCAGATCACATCAAAATCATGTTTTTTATGTTTTCAAACCTATTTCTTGTTGAGTCTAATTGAACACATAAATTCTTATTCATGTTTTGATGAAAGATATTATAATTTTAAAAATATAAATAATTGAAACAAAAAAATCTATTTTTATTTTTATTTAAAAAGAAAGAAAAAGAAAAAACCCAGGGAGAGCAATTCCACTGACAGAATCATGTCCCGTTTCTTTTTCTAATGCCAAATCATAAATAGATGAAGACATTGATAACCACTATGAAATATATGGAAGACATCCTCAAATCCATTAGTGATAAAGGTTAATGACAGTATAAGTCAAATCCACATATAGTGCTCAAAAATGGAAAAAAAAGAAAAAGAAAAGAGTGAAAGTCTACTTCAAAGAAAAGGAGGCAGGGGAAGAAAGTGACCCCTTGTCATGGGTCACCATGGACGTGCATGATGACTTGGGAAAATCATTTCTTCATATGAGCATTCCACTTTGATGTCAGATTTTTTTTTTCCCTTTATGAGATTTTTTTTTATAAAAAAAAATAACAAAGTGGTTCTTCCACATTATATGAGTTTTTATTCTATATTCTTTTGTTTTGGTTTTTTTTGTATTTTTTGTTGTGATATGTGGTTGTTTTGATGTACAATAATTGATTTGTTCGTTATTTTTTATATGAATGATTTAGACAATATATATGTTTTGATCCAATAGAAAAATTATATCGAAATATTTATTTGTGAATATCTTTTTATGAGTTTTTTTTTTTTTGATGTCGAGGGGTGATCGGTCATTCACAGCGTGCGTAATCCCCTTGGGGCCCGGAGAACAGGACGGATAAAGTATAGATATTGGGGAATTCAGTCCACGAGGAATTCCCGAGCGGGATCAATTCTTTTTTTAATGACGGCCTCGTAAATAGATTTCCGGGGTCGTGCTGTGGCGTGGGCTAAGACGGCGTTCTAAGGGGTCTATTGTGTATAATTTTTTACTTGTATTAATATTAAGCCTAAAACACTTAGTTTTATTATGTTAAAAGCACACAAATCATCCTACAATAATCAGTCGCAAGGAGTTTTTGATTGGCTACTTGAACCTCCTATCACACATCTACGCTAAAATATATGAAACAATCTTATAAAAATAATAAAAGCTCATTTTATCAAATAAAATCGTATATTAGAGGAAAATCTGACAACAAAAATAAAAGTTTTATAGGAAAACATACATTATTAAGGGTAAAGTGAGAGGTTTTAAGAGGAAACAAATTATTAAGGGTAGTTGGTGTGAAGGACTATTTTTTAAGATAAATGTGGGGGTGGGCGGCCGCCTCTTTCGTCACCAGCGAGAGCGGGCATAGGCTCCCTATGAGGGATGAAAAACAAAAAAACAAAAAAAATAATTTTTTAGATTTAGAATTTTATGTATTTAATGACATCTTAGGATTACTAATTATGAATATGTTTTTTTAAACTTAAAACCGATTGTTCTTAGTATATTCTTGAATGCCATATCATGCTTTAATACTTTTAGCACTTTAGTTTTTAATTTTTATGTTCACATATAATATATTGTTATTCTTTGAATCAATAAAATTTGATTTTTTCAAAAAAACTAAAAAATAAAAAGGTTAACTACATAAACAGTGTGTTGATAAGAAGTGCTCTACAGTCCAATCAGGATGCTCCTAGATCAAGCTCATCGGAATGACTTTTAGACTTTTTCTATTTTGACATCTGAATGTTTTTTTTCATCAATCAAGTGTTCAACTCCTAGTTTTTGTTCAACATTGTGCTTTTGATCGATCTAAGCTGATTCTGATAACTTTTTTTTTTCCTGATATTTAGTACTTTTGCCTTATAACTTTATAATATTATATTTTTATAAGAATTTGAACTTTTTTTTTCTATGTTTCGTTAATTCCTTAATCATTAAATTATGTCTCGATATTGTGATATTCAATCAGCAAAAACTGGGTTTACATTTAATGAGATAAGACAGGTCATCTAAAAATAATCAACTTATTTAAATGACCTTTACTAAAGTAAATAAAAGCACAATATTAGTGTCTATCTATTTATAGTTTTAAAAACCGTGTTTTGTCCTTAAAAACGAAAATAGTAGGGAAAATATAAACAACATGTTTAACATTTTTTTATTTTGAACAGCACAAAAAACATATAAAATATTATTAAATTTATATAACAACAATAATTTTTAAAAAACACACAAAATAACAATTTTTATGTTTTTTCATTCATTTCATTAAAGATCATTTAAGTCATTCATAATTTTTATTTGACCAATCTTACCATCTCATTAAATATATGGATCCAAATTTTGCTAATTCAACATCTTAATCAGTTTTGATGGAAAAGAAGCATTGCATATTTGTATTTGGCAAAAAATTTAAGAGTTTGGGCCAAAAAAAATGGTTTACATGTCAAAATAGAAAAACTCGAAAAGTTTTAACACGCATTAAATAATTAATCATTAATTTTAAACATCATATAATGAAGTGTATACTTAGCATTGCCATTGAAGTTCCCCTCAGTTGACCTTATTGTATATATCAAAAGGCAAAAAAGAAAAAAAAGAAAAGAAAACTATTGCCAAGTACTCTAACACAGCAGCACACAAATTTTGCCCACCATTTTGATTCTTTCCACTCACCCACTTCTCCTTGCCCCCAGTTTTGTGCAATCTTCACATTTTAATAAAATATTTAACTAAAAGACATCCAGATAATTCAAACTTCTTGATGAATCTAACATTTCTCATTATTTTCTTAAAAAAATAATTTATTTAAAATAATTTTTTTTTATTTCACATATTTATATTGTCTTTTTAAAGAAGTTATTTATACAAAAAAAACAAAAAGAATATTTTTATTAAAATCAGACCAAAAAAATGATAAATGGTCAAATTTAAAAAAAAGTAATTTAATCAAATTACTCCTTGTTTTAAATCTAAGAGAGAGAGAGAGAGAGAGATGAAATTAAATATTTGGTGGAAGGGAAAGAAGGACAGTGGATGGGTGAGAGATGGTAATAGTCCTCCTCAAACAGAAAAGGGTAAGGAAGGGGTGGGCTAAGAGCCAACTATAGTGTTTGACTTGAAGCCAGAGTCCAGAGAGTAAACAATCATTCATGAATAGGAATACATAGATGGAGATGGAAGATGGAGATGGTGGTTGGGTGGGTGGGTGGGTGGGTCAGTGTCAGACATCTCTCTCTCTCTCTCTCTCTCCCACTAAAATCTCCAAGCATTTGTCTGAAGCGCCTGATGTTGAACATTCTTGGGGATGACCCAATCCTTTTGTTGCTTCTTTTTTTCCAGTTGTCACCTCACCTAATATTGTTATTGTTTCCAGGACTAAAAAGGATATATGTATGTACCTCATTTTGAATCTCTAACTACTTTATCCAAAACTTATCATTCAACTCATATGTCTGCTTCCCTTCCCTTCTCAATTAAGGTTTCTAATAAAAAATATGTTTGAAATTAAATATGTTTGATCAATTAATTTATGAAAGTATTGTTGTTTTTAAAGTTGGATGGGTTTTTCAAACAAATTTGAACAGCATTTTATTTTTGAAAATATATATATATATATTAAAAACCAATTCTAAACATTTATCTTTTAATGATTGTTTTACAAAATTTTACCAATAAAAGCTCTCAAGTCTTCCTATTACCAAAATTCTAAAAGTAGATCATAGACCTTGTTTGGGGAATCTAATTATTCATTTGGGTTAATTACATCAATCTGTCTTAAGCTTTTGATTTTGGAATTTGATGTTCGAAACTATTTTGTTCGATTAAGTGTCTAAAGCTTTGGTACTACATTTTGGTGTTTTGATTTTATTTTAACTGATAAAGTGTTGAAACCTTTTTTATTTTAGATTTTGGTGTTTGAGTTTTTGTTCGGTCATCCTGCAAGCTTATTGAATTTTATTTTGATATACCATTTTTTTTTTTGTTCAATGAAGTGTTTAAATAAGCAAAAATATCCAAAATTTTAAATAACATTCTTATCGTATAAAAATGATGAAGTTACTTAATTGCCCTTTAACAAGGGGAGATGGCAATATTATCTTTTTCATATTAGGGTTTTTGATATATATTCATTAGAGTACAAAATAAATTAATTAAATTAGCTGCTATGTATAAAAATAAATATTTTAATTATTTTAAAAATAATTTTAATATCTAATATTTTAGTTGTAATTATTCATATATAATTTTTTTACATAATACTTAGAAAAACAAGTAAAAATAGCAGGAGGATAATTAAAAGTTGTTTTTTTTTTTAATTTTTTAATTTTTATCTCAATTCTATAATAGCCAATTTTATCAATTTTTTATTGTAATGAATGGCCAAAGTACCTAGATGTAAGGATAATATTGTCACTTTAGCTCGTTAGAGGTCATTTAAGTAATTTCGTTATTTTATATGATTTGTAATGTCTTTTGAATTTAATTTTTCCTAATTCAAATATTTTTTATTGGTCAAGAAAAACATGATTGAAAAAAAATAAAATTGAGACATCAAAATAGAAAAATAAAAAAGTTTAGGCACTTGATTGAACAAAATAAAGTTAAGACACAAAAATAAAAAAATAAAAAAGTTTAGACCTTAATTGAATAAAAATAAAGTTGATACACCAAAATAGAAAAAAAATAAAAAAGTTTAGACACTTAATTAAACTAAAATAAAGTTGAGACACCATTTATGTAATTAGCCTAATTAATTTCTTAGAAAGAGCATAATTTAGGTTTCTAAGTGATACATAGTTTTGACATCTAACAACTAAATAAAACCTCTCCTCCATTTCCCATATATTCTCCTTGGGATAAGGTACACAAATTCTCTAACATTTCTCATACGTCTAACTTGACCCTTATTTTTGTTTTTTAGGTCGATGTGCGCTTTTCAATGTTTGTTTTATAGGCCGAGAATCATATTGCCAATTGAGTGAACAAGTGAAGCGAACGAGAACTTTGGCCGTGTGAAGTGTCACTCGTTGGTGATATGTCATCAAATTATGTCATGTGTGGGTGATACTTAGTAAAGCGCTGGAACGCTCATTTGCGCAGTTGTTTCTTAGTTGCGAGAAGCATATTTAAGGCTGCAAAAAGCAAAGCGTGAAACCAAATATTGGATCCAAAAAAATTTAAAAACTAAATTAAACATATGACCAAACATTAGGGCATTTGTATACTTTACCCCCATTCTCCTTCTTAATGGCTTTTGAATTCACTTGTGAAATGTTGTCATGTGATTTTACATCAACACTCTATTTAGAAAAGTGAAGGTATTGTAAAGTGTTTCAAAATTTTATTATATTTCTAGGTCCTTATATTTGAGTTTATAGTTTGCAACTTTGAGATTTTCTTTCTTCTTCTTTTTTTTAAAATTATTTTATAAATTAACTTATAGAAAGTTGATATTTTATAAAGAAAATGATTTTCTTATTAATTTCTTGAAAAATTTGATATTTTATTTTTTTGAAAATTATTTTTCTTAATTAATTTTGAAAAATTATTATAATTATGTTTTAGAATTCTGTTTTTAACTTTCTAAATAGCTAGCCTTACACCATAACTAAATAT
Organism: Tetrastigma voinierianum; assembly: GCA_016808115.1. NCBI lineage: Eukaryota > Viridiplantae > Streptophyta > Magnoliopsida > Vitales > Vitaceae > Tetrastigma > Tetrastigma voinierianum. The sequence goes on along the minus strand of JAEQBH010007272.1, from coordinate 77,299 downwards.
GTTTAGGAATGCTTTCTGAAAAAGGAAAAGAAAAAACCTCAGCATAACTTTGATTTTCTAAACAAACAAAACATTGGATCTTTAGATGATAAAACCTTTAATCACTTGAGTACTACATCTTTTTAGCGACTTTGAAGAAAAATTCAAAGAAAATAGAAGATTATTATATTGTGGACATATATGGATGGAAGTTCTAGGTTTTGGAGGTAAAATCTTTAAGTGAGGCCTTAAACTTCATCACTTTTATCTTCACGTACGTTAGTGTGAAGGTTTTCCACATAAAAGTTGGTATGTCCATTTTATATCTATTTTGATTGTCTTGATTATTTTGATCATTCTATCTTGTTTGCAATATCTCATAATTTTAATAATTTGAGTTATTTTTAATTTTATATGATCCTTTAAAAATAAAAATTCATAATTTCACTCGTTTATCTCCCTTTTGGGTGTTACCCTATTGGATGAAAGTTTTCATCATCTTTTCATGACCATCTTCTCTTATTGCACAGAGAACACTTCATAAAGAGATGATAATAAGTAGTTTTCTATCAAGGACTTTGTCACCAATGTCATGTAATTGCCAATTTGGTTTCTATTTTCTACAAATATTTTCAATATCAATTTTCTCTGAAAACCGATTTTGCTCTTTGAATTTACCGTTTTATATGTTTTTCGTGTTTTTAAGAATAAAAAAATACTAGAAGCTAAACGTGTTATATATATTTTCTTTGTTTAATAGAACAAAAAATAGTATTTAAAAACTATAAATAGACGAACCCAAGTTTTTGTTTAATCTTGCCAAGAACACGTACACTTTGTCATTCTCCATTATTTTCATATACCTTATATTATCCTTTACTTTATTCCATTCATAATCGTAAAATGGGTTTATCCACAACTTTATTTTCAGTTAAAAAATCTAGGATGAATTTTCCAAGTTTGAATATGTCTCTGGAATGAATTGGTTGAACAAAATTGATGAGTCATGCAATCACTAACGAGTTCTTAGAGATCAAAGTCATCAATGTTGCATCATTGTCGGTTGGTTTTGTCGTCTTGTGGCCTATATTTCCAATACCATAAATTATAAGTTTGATTGGTTGCACCTATTCTACTTCATTCATATCATTAAGGGTGTTGTTCTAGAATAGTTTTGAATATACTGATAATATTATTTTAATGTTTTTTGAAATCTGTTTTTATTTTTTGAATTTAATGTTTTCTATGTTTTTCAAAAATAAAAAAAATAATGAATCAAACATGTTTTTTCTGTTTTCCTTATTTTTAAAACAAAAAATAATTTTAAAAAATAGTAAACAAACAAATCCTAAGTTTTTTATTTTTTTGACATTTATTCATTTTTGTATATCATGGTATAAGAACATATCCTTATAAAGAATCCGAACATGGATCTTATGTAGCTTATTCCCATTTCTTTACCACTTAAATCATACCTCAAGGGTTTCTTTATCATTAAGTTAAAAGCCATTAATTAATGAGATGAATTTTCAAGTATTTTAAGGGATAAAGAACTACCATATTATCAATATGTGAGGATGTAACAGTCTTTTGCCCATCATGGTTGCTTTTGCCTCCACATTATCTCGAGGACCAACCTATGCTCTAATGCCATATACATAGAATAGGATGAAAATGGTTTATAGTTAGTTTTTTTTTTCATCTAAAAAAATTATAGATAAACTAATAAATAGGCTAATAGTGTACTAACAGGGACTAATCACATAACTATACAATTTAACCATGTGGCTAAGTGTGCACTTAACTCATGTGACCATGTCAATGTAAAAATAGGCACAAGTACATTAATCAATTTGATCATTGGAACCAAATAATATTTAAATAAATAGGCACAAGTGATTAATAATTAATTTGGATTTATTGAACCACATATAAATACTGGGTAAAACATAAACAACAAACTTTCATAATTCTGAGATATTGTTTCATTCCTTAGTTCATTTTTAGTTTAATCTTTTGTGTTCAATGTTTACACAATATATCAAAAGTACTAAGTTTAAGGTTCTTGATTCTTACAAAATGTAAGCATTAAAACTATTACTGTTAGTCATGGCATTAACTTAACAAACAACCATAAATCTAGGCAGGAAATGCTATTAATTTTGACTAAACTATTGAATACCTAAATATTTAAAACAGCTGAATAAATTTCTTAGTTTGATTTGTTGTAAACCAACAACATAAAAATCCCACACCAATATTACTTTATTTATTTTTATTTATCTTTATTTTTCACCTACTTCTACAAAAACAAGGTATTAGAATTAATACGTTAAGTTAATGTATGAGATAGTAAAAATTTTCCGTAGAATAATTTTTTATTATGATAAGAATGAATATCATTCAACAAGGAGTCAACAATATTTTACAGGATAGAAGTTAAAGAAATATGAATATATGATATGTTAGAATACCTAATTAGTATTTATTGTTTTTATAAAGAATATTTTATAGGATAATTTATAAGAGAATTTGTTAAGATATGTATCAAATTTCTAATTAGTATTTATTTCTTTGTAAAGAATATTTGATAGGATAATTCATAATTGTTATATTATTGTAATGATATATTTTCTTATAAAATATAAGGAAAACTTTATATATTTATAAATATAATAGGTCACGAGGGGAAAAAGTTATGAGAGAGAGATGAGCTTGTAAAAACTATTCGGTGTATGAGGAGACTTAAGGGTTTTTTGGGAGTGAGAGTTTTATGAGGTATTTAATTGGTATCATGGATATCTTAGGCTTTTGTGATTTTGTGATCTTTCCTAGTCCTCATAATACTTAGATACTCTAATATTGTTTTTTATAGTTTCAGGAATAGTGGAAATATTATCTTTCATCCGTGGATGTAGACATAATTGGCCAAACTACGTTTTGTATTCTTGAATTCATATTCTTCTACATCAAAGCTTTTGCGATTCATAAAAAAAGATATCAAAGCTTCGGGATTAAAGATATCTGGAAGAACAAAATATTACGGAGCACACAAGATAAAGATAAAAGGAATTTCAGTTTAAGGTGGAGTTGATTGCTCTTTTATCAAGATGTGGTAGATGATTGACTTGTTGGAATTTGATCCAAAGTGGAGATTTGTTAGAATATGTCTCAAATTCCTAATTAGTATTTATTCTTTTTTGTAAAGAATATTTTATAGGATAATTCATAGCTGTTATATTATTGTAATATTAGGTTTCCTTATGGAATAAGGAAAGCTTTTAGGAATATCTCTATAAATATTTTAAGTCATGAGGAGAAAAAATTATGAGAGAAAGATGAGCTTGTAAAGGCTATTCGGTGTGTGCAAAGACTTGGGAGGAAGACTACAAGACAAAACTCATTTCACCTTGATATTTTGTATTTTCACATCTTCAAACACACAAAAATTTAATAAAATTAAGTTAACTATGAAAATTAAAATTTTCTTGGGTTGCCTCCGAAGAAGCTGCTCATGTTTAACAAGTTTAATATTCATTGTTAGATAACTGATAGGTGCCTCTCAACAATCAGATTGTTATTTCTCAGAGATTCTTTCCTCATATAATAGATGAATGTTAATAGATATGAAGCCCAATTGCACCAAATACTAAGGATTAAACTGATAGATCAGTAGGTGGCTCTTATGCCTCGAGAACACACTCCTGTTGTCACCTAGTAGGGAACCTTGAAGTTACAGGTTAGAACATCACCAATGCTTAGCTTTGAAGTACACAACATGCCCCTCATTGTTGGTTTTCCACTCACCTTGGCCATTGGTGAGCATTCTAAGTACTTCGAGGTAGTTGGGGTCCTATATGTGGATTCCATTAAAGGTAGGGGTATAAGTGTGTCACGATAGAAATGTTAGGGGCATAATTAGACCTAAAAAAAGGTTAAGGGGTTTGGGATTGAGAGTTTTGTTAGGTATTTTCTCATTATTGTGGGCATCCTAAGGTTCTGTGATTTTTCATAGTCATCGTAATACTTTGATACTCCAATCTTGTTTTCAAGAATAGTGGAAATATTATCTTTTATTTGTGGATGTAGGTATAATTGGCCGAACCACGTTAAAACCTCCTGTGCATCTTTATGTTGATTTCTTCTTCTTTATGTTCTTGAATTCATATTCTCCTGCATCAAAGCTTCTGCGATTTATAACAAATGGTATTAGAGCTCGGGATTAAAGATTTTTGGAAGAAAAAAAATTTTACGGAGCACACAAGATGACAATAAAAAGAATATCAGTTCAAGGTGGAATCGATTGCTCTTTTATCAAGATGTGATGAATGATTGACTTGATAAAATTTGATCTAAGGTGGAGATTTGTTAGAATGTGTCTCAAATTCCTAATTAGTATTTATTATTTTTTGTAAAGAATATATTATAGGATAATTCTTGGTTGTTATATTATTGTAATATTAGGTTTCCTTATAGAATAAGGAAAGCTTTTAGGAATACCTCTATAAACATTCTGGGTCACGAGAGGAAAAAGTTAGGAGAGAGAGACGAGCTTGTAAAGGCTATTCGGTGTGTGTAGAGACTTAAAAGTTTTTGGGATTGAGAATTTTGTGAGATATTTTCTCAATATTATGGGCATCCTAGTGTTTTGTGATTTTATGCTTTTTCCTAGTCGTCGCAATACTTTGATACTCTAATCTTGTTTTATGTGTTTCCAAGAATGGTGGAAATATTCTCTCTCATCCGTGGATGTAGGCATAATTGGTCAAACCATGTTAAAACCTTTCATGCAACTTTATGTTGATTTCTTTATCTTTGTGTTTTTTAATTCATGTTCTCTTGCATCAAAGTTTTCACAATTCATAACATGATATATAAGATGTTTGAGGAGATAAATGACAAGGTTGCTCGCCTAATTTTTTTTTATAAGATAATATGTAATTGGAACTTGATCAATGAAATCAAAGATATGAATAATAATTTAAAATGATTTTACATATTGAACAACTTGTCAAAGAACTTATATATGATAGAGTTACATGATGTATATATTATAGAAATTGAATATTTACTATAGCATTTGAATTATTTAAATTGATTAAGTTTGAAATTGTTGCACTTTGGGCACTTTAGGACAGTGTTTGAATAAAAAGATCAATCAAACAATTTTGCGGTTTGCATTACTTCTTCCGCCATATGACAATTTAGTAACAACCTTATCATATTGTAGGAAACTTTTGAGTTTGATAGGGCTATTGAAGTCCAAAGAGAAAAAGGAAAAGGTTATGAGAAAGGAGGGTCATCAAATAGAAATCCAAATCATAGTAGCCTGTGTTAAGACACCTATTAGGAAATATTATATAATTTTGATAAGGATTTAAGAAAAGAAAGGATAAGAAGTCATTGATACAAACTAGCTGGCAAGATAAAGGTAAATGAACCAAAAGCAAATTATGTTAATAGTTTTGACAAGTAAAAGATCTTGGGAAACTTGCATCTCCCACATTGCTTTGAGAATAATTGTAAAGATGACAAAGAATGTAAAATACATAATTAGTACGGTTTCATAAAAAATAATTATGTTTCTTGTATGATAGTACTTAGGTCTTATTTTAATAAACTATATGTACTATCTTAATAGTCGTATGTACAACCATCATGAACAGTGTCATGTATGATAGTACCTAAGTACTATCATACCTGAAATACAATTATTTCCTATGAAATCGTACTTAATCATGTATTTTATATTTTTTATGTCATCTTTATAATTATTCTTCAATTAATACAGGGAAACACAAGTTTCCCAAATATCTTTTTCAAAATGCTTGAATTTGGATTTTGTCTACTCTTGCATATGGTTCCTCCAATAGGGGTTTGAAATATATGAATGACATTATTGATAGACTATTTTAATTGTTAATGATGAACTATGTGGCATCATCAAGATGAAACAATTTAATATTCTAAAATGATAATATTTATTCCCCAAATTAAAATTTGGCCTGACTAGTATAGGGTTAGACCTAAGCCTCTGGGTTAGGCCTAAGCCCAAGGCCATGAGTAGAAGTCCAGATAAAATGAGCCTAGATAGATCCATTTGAGTAAGCTCATAGAAGAGTCTAAGGGAATTTATGATATTTTTATTTTTTTTTAATTTTGTTAAACGTTTTCTCATATATCGAAGTGTCAAACATTTAGGCAATTAGCTAGACGTGAAATTTCCTTGAGAGCATGCCTCCCTAATGGAGACGTGTATAAATTCCTTGAGGAACAAACATCCCTAATGGAGACATGGATAAATATTTGAGGAACAAACTTCCATAATGGAAGACATGTGCAGTGGCTTCGAGAAGTGGGGAGTGTGGCGAAAATGGAGACTTGGGCAACAAGTTCAAATGTATATAAAAGGAGCAGAGCTCTCAAGGGATCAGGATCAACCAACCAATCAATAAAAAAATCAATCGACTCAAAGAAGGTCAATCTACTTCCAAGAAGTCTTAATCTTCATTCAACTTTCAACAATTTCAGACTTATTTCTAGTTTTAGCTTAAGTTTCGCTGCTAATTTTCTAGCATAGTGTTATTTCATTCCTTCATACTAAAATCCAAATGTTTTCTTTACTAATTCCAATATTTTATTTCAAATTCTATTAAAGTTCACAATTTTTCCAAAGACCATTATTTCATTCATTCCTAAAGAAATATTATATTTTTCTTCAACATTTGATTTCCACAATATTTCCATTCATACGACATTTTCTTCTTTGATTTTAGGGAACTATCAAGGGAAACAGGGAGCTTACATAGTCTGATTAGAAGTTTGATCTTACGAGCCATTTTGGTTTGGAAACACTTTAATTTCCTGGCACGTTCGCATGGTTGTTTTTTTGTATGTTCGTGTGAAAAATAAAAAATCACCACAACATATTTTTGGCATGCTCGATGGGACTTATCTTTGTAAAGGATGCCACCAAATCATTTTGGAATCTTAGAACTCGGAATCTGATGTTGTAGAAGCAGCATAGGAGGGACTAGTTCTAGCCATGATGGAACAATTGAAGAGAAATGCAACAAATTTTCTTCAAGAGGAATATGCATTAGACAACCCAATCGAGCAAAAAGCAAGCATAGGTAATGTGGATGAACCTATTCATGTCCCTAATTTTGTTGAGTTTCAAGTGTTGATTGATGAACTGAAGAACCAGAATTCAATGGTTGTACGACAGCTGAAGAAATAATGGTTGTGATGAATTGAAGAATTAGAATTCATTGGTTGCATGACGTTTTGAAGAAAGAATGGCTGCACAAAGTAAGGTTATGTCTGACCAAGTCAAAATTATGATTGGAAAAACTAAAGCCATGTCTGATTATGCCCAAGCCGTGATAACAATAGATGAACAAGCCAAAACAACAACCGAGTAGGCTAAGGTTGTTACGGAAGAACGAGAACAACAATATCATTTGCAAGGGAATATCTTGAAGGCAATCTCAAAGATTGCTAGACAATAGAGACAAGAAGTTGCTTCTCAACCTATAAGGTAAACTATCTGATGAGCTCAGTAGCACCCTAGAATTTTCAGAAGCAGTGGATCTCATCACTCTCATCTATACAAAGCTGAAAATTTGTGATCTTCCTCTCTATAGGAGAGAGGATGAAACTTCGACGAAAGTCAATGGCAAACGTTCTAATCTTGTATAAACAATGGCTCCTCAAAGGTTATTTGCTAATACCAACCCGATTACCCAACCTGGAGCATACAATGAGTCACTTCCTTTAGCCGGAGGCACTATTTAACCACCTTTAGGGGTAGGTATTAATAGAGGGCAACAAATTCCCCAACCTTTTATATAGCCACCTCCACCACCAAACTTGGAGCCAATAAGGGAGGCGGTACAAGAGCTATACGGGCCAGACCTTAGACAAATTGGCCTCCCTTAGTTCTATAAGCCATACCCAGAGGCAATAAACGAAGAAAATCCTTACCCAAGGGGGTATAGAATTCTTGAATGCTCTTTATTCTCTATAAAGGATGGACAATCCACCTTGGAGCATGTGACTAGACCACAATGCAAAGTGGAACCCGCCAACTATGAGAACTTCTACTAAACTCTATGTTATTTCCTAACTCATTAATAGGAGCTGCTTTTGCTTGGTATGTAACATTGCCAAGGAATTCTATCATGAGTTGGTAGGAAATAAAGAGACAATTCCACACACAATTCTTTAGAGCTGAACCTAAGATTTGCATGGTAGAATTATCAAGGGTAACCTAAAGGGGTGGAGAATCAGCAGAGTCATTCATTACTCGTTTTTAAAAGAATGAGGAATAAATGTAAAATTCATCTCTTAAAAACATAGTATGTGAAGATGGCCCAAAAGGGACTTAACATAGAGCTGAGGAAGAAATTTCAAGGTATGGAGTTCAAAAACTTCTATGAGCTTGCAACTAAGGTAACAGAGTATGAAGAATTACTCAAGGAAGGAAGTCAATGGAGAAAGACCTCCATGGGAACTTACTACTAGGAGGTGAATTATGAAGAAATAGCAGTAGCTAATCTTCTAAGTATAGGTTCATTCATCTGACCTTTACTGGTGAAGAAAACACCTGATTTATGGAAGAAGTCGCATATCCCTAATACATAAGTACAATATACATTTGTATGGTAAAGATTGAGGAAATCTTTTATTTCCTACAAAAAGAGAAATTCATCACATTTCCCTAGGATCACCAACTCCCTAGCAAAGAGAAAATCATGGGAAAAGTATATTGTAAGTATCACAACTCCTGGAATCATGGCACTAATTCTTGTTGGAGTTTCAGAAATATTATCCAAGACATGATCAATAAGGGAATACTGAAGTTCCCTGAGAAAAATGAGGCTATGGTGATTGATGAAGATCCGTTTCTACTAGTGGCTTCAGTCAGCATAACTGCTACTAATTTGAGAGCAGTGCTAATGCAAAGAAGGGTGGGAGATTTTTTCCTAATGCCATTATGGATTCCTAAACAATATCTTATTCATATGGATGAATTGGTAGTAAAGAAGAGGTCTCAGAGTCGAGAAAAGGAAAAGAATGGAAGGTATCCATATTATTCAAAACAAGAAATCAAGAAGGAGAAATCCTCCAAAGGAAAGAATGTTTCTCCAAAAGAAAGACATACTTTTCTAGAGGTAATTCAAGGAGGAAAATACCTCCAAGATTTGTCGTCCCTCCCTCCCGTCCCACTCGGGAGGCGGCATGGTGTGGCATACAAATTTCCCTAAAAGCTCACCAAAAAAAAGATGCAAAGACTGAGAGCTATGGAGAAAAGGCAATTACCTTAAGAAATGCCACAAGGAAAGCTAAATGAAAAAATGAGAGAAGAAGTGATGCCTACTTCAAAGAAAACCAAATTTGGAAGGAAGGCTATAGAAGATAATGAATCTGAAGGCATTCATCAAGAGATGGATTTATGAACTATTATGATAGGTACATTTCCTATTTATTTGAAATGTTCTACCATTTCTCTAACTTTACCAGGTTTCTTCAAGTTAAAAGAGATGGAGGAAAACCTAGTGGAGGTAGAGAAAGAACATTCTCCAGCACACGAAAAACATAGTAAGAGGATAATCACCATTGACTCATCTGAAGGAACTATGGCCCAAAAGGTAATATTGGAAAAACTTATTGTGGAATGACAAGGTACATAAGATCTCTCTATGTGAGAGCACACTTTAATGGAAAACCAGTATCCAAGGTGTTGGTTGATAATGGATCAACAGTCAATGTGATGCCATTAAGAATGTTGAGAGCACTAGGAAGAGTATCATTTAATCTAATCAAATGTAAGCTGCCCGTATTAGTTTTCATTGGGGAAATCTCTAAGACTTTGGGAGTACTCCCTATTGACATAACTGTGGGTAGTAAGACTTTCTTATCAACTTTCTTTGTATTAATTCTAATTGCACCACAATGCGCCAGTTGTAGAAGAGAGACCGATTCATGCCACCTGGTGTGTGTTGTCCTCCTTCATCATCAATTTTTGCCGTTGGGAATGTGATGAAGTAGAAGTGGTATGGGCAGATAAACAACCTTTTATTGCAACTTCAGATTTTATGGAGGCTAGTTATTATGACCAAGAGTTTGGTCCAATAGAATTCTAAGGCAAGAAAATTCTAAGGGAAATATACATGGAGTTAGATACTGGTGAAATTTAAGACAAAGCTACCTTCAAACTTAAAGACAATCTACTATCATGCTCGCTTCTAGGGCCGATAAAAAGGGTTGATCATCAAGGAGATCGATGACTAAGTAACCCCATGAAGAGAATGCGACCACCGTGACTGCGATATTCAAAATGTGCAAATACAAATTACTATAAAAAAAATTGCAAAAGAGCAGCTCCATGACATTTGTGGAGCTGAAGTGATTTATGAAGAAGAATCAGATGAAGAGGAGGAAGAAATTCAGATTGAAGATTTGGAGCAAGCTCCTCCTAAAATGGAAGACAACAAGCCTTAAGCTCATGATCCTATGGATGAAGTCAACCTCGACCCTATGGAAGAGCCAAGGATTACTTACATTAGTTCTCTCTTCCTTACTAACTTGAAGGAACAAACATATCACTATTGTAGGAATTCAAAGATTGCTTCACTTGGAATTATGATGAAATGTCAAGATTGGATAGGGGCTTTGTGGAATATCACCTTCCCATCAGGCTCGAATTCCATCATTTTCAACAACCACCTAGAAGGATGTCCAAGGAAGTATAACTGAAGGTGAATGAAGAAATTGAGAAACTCTTGAAGGCCAAATTCATCAAGCCAACAAGGTATGTTCAACGGTTAGCAAATATTGTTCCTATGATGAAGAAAAATAGAAAACTTTGAGTAGGTGTGGATTTTAGAGATTTAAATGTTGCTACTTCTAAGGACATGTATGTGATGCCTATTATAGACATGTTAGTTAATTCTATTGCTAATAATGAATTGTTGTCCTTTAAGGATTGTTTCTCTAGGTACAATAAGATTTCAATAGCAGTAGAAGATATACATAAGACCGCCTTTAGTTGTACTAGCTCTATAAGGACATTTGGATGGTTGATCATGCTTTTTGATCTGAAATAAGAGATCTTGTTTGGAAGATTATACTGCTAGTTGGTTCCAAAGACAAAGAATTTGGCAAATAGTTTCCCAACTAGGAGGGATCTTTCAAAGTACATCAAGTACTACCTGGAAATGCATACTAGTTATCAAACCTATAAGGAGAGCCACATAAGAGGTTCATTAATGGGAAATACCTTAAGAAGTATTTCCCTACCATGTGGGAAATTGTAAAAACTTCCCAAAAGAATTAGGTCGATTCCACGACCTTTATTGGAACAATGTTAGGGGAATGTTTCTATTCTATTGTTTTGGGTAAAAGTAGGCTTTTTAGCCATTGTTTCCTCAAACATTCAAGTTTTCTCTAGCATAGTACCTTGTTCTATTTTATGTTTTGGGTAAAATTAGGTTTTAACCATTGATTCCTCAAGCATTCAATTTTTCTCTAACAAGATACATGTTCAATATATATCAATAGGCTTTTTAGCCATTGTTTTTCATATTTCTCCAGAGCAATACCTACTATATGCAGTTTATATATATATATATATATATATATATTCAAAAGTTGGTCCAATGACCACTTTAATCCAACAATAGAGCAATACGTCATTCCACAATCACATCAACATCCAACACACATCCAACGGTAGGCATAGTGCCACGTTGATCTACTAATGCAATGTCATCACAGAGGTGCACGCGGTAGCCGTGGCCAGTGAGTCATTCACGTGACAATTATTCCATAAAACATCAACACACATCCGAAGGTAAGCTTAGTGCCACCTTGATCCACTAATGCAATGTCATGGTTGTAGGTGTACGTATGCTGGTGTTCAATGAGCTTTCCACACACAATTATTAAACTACATTCAACACACATCCAAAGGTAAGCCTAGTGCCACCTTGATCCACTAATGCAATGTCATGGTTGTAAGTGCGCATGTGCAGTGTTCAGTGAGTTTTCAACAACATATCAAGAATATATCCCAAATCTTCTCCTTCCACCAAGCAAAAATGGCAGGCCGGTGGCCATCTAGTGAAGGTTTGGAAAAGATCATAATAGCCTGAGAACAACCATTTGTCATCATAGGCTATGGAGTACAAAAGCACAGAGAAGATAGTACAAAAGAAGATTGTGCAGAAAGAAAGCTTTACAACTGAAAAATGCAAAACAAATGGATACAAAGTTCCTAAGTCAAAGTTTCATTAGGTCGTGATTGTTTACAAATGTCAAAGTCATACCATGGAAAAATCAAAAGAGTGGAGAGAATCCTAATAACTAAGGTACGCCGAGAGATGCATAAATTTTCTTCACTCAGTTAATTCCGCAACCGCTTCACGTCGGGAAGCTAAAAATTGGCTTCACGACTCGATTCTTTGTCAATGATCAAGCCATTGAGCCTTGATGGCTTCACCCTACTCGACCAAAGAGGTTAGCTTAGCCTTCTCCATCTCCAGTTCTTTAGTCAATATCCTAATACGCTCTTTGTGAGCATCGTATTCAGTGCCTAGCTCACTCAACTACCGGGTAGCTTGTTTCAAGTAAGCCTGGCTTGCTCAAACTCTATCTTATGTCCTTTTAAGGCATCGAATTTGAGGATATCTTCATGTTGGACTCAGCACCTAATCCAATGCAGAAAATAGAAGAAGCTCTGAGTTAAGGCCTGCGTGAGCAAATTACCTTAGATCGAGGCACTTTCGGAAGTTGATACTAACACCACCGTAGTCGCATAGAAAGCATTCTTTCGTCGATGAATGATCTAAGCTAAAGAAAATGTCACAGAGAGTGATCACTACTAATATCCGAGTCATTAGAGGATGCATTGAGGATCATGGGCAAGAGGGGTCCGTCCAAAAGACAAATCCAAAGACGTTCATTCCACCTCTATTTAAAAAGTCACCCTCCTCGGCTTGGGAAATGGAAAATATAAGGCAAGGAAAGATGAAAATGCAAAAGAAAGATAAATATGGAGAACAAACCAGAGGAAGAGAGGGAGTAGGTTGAGGTATGCTCATACGGGCCTTCTCCAACATCGCCTTTCATCCAAAGATTCGCTATTGGCCCCCGTCTCTAAACCAGTATTAATTATTAATATCTCTAGAATCTTCCTCGCTTGAGGCCTCTTCTTTAAAATCCAACTCTTGCTTACTACTTTCAAAGGGGTCCTCAATTTCTTAAACTTCCTTGGGATCATCAACAGTATTGGAGAAATTAAATTGATGGGCTTCTGGCTATAGAAAACGACGTAGGTTGGAGGGATTCCTCACATTTTTAGGAAACTTGGGCTTTTTAGGCCTACTATTGGAAACAATGTTCTTTTCCTCGTCCATCTTGAGTTTCTTGGTAGGCCTACTAGGAGAGAAGTCAATCCTATAGAGAAAAGGGGAAATCATATAAGCATGAGGTAAATGTACGAATAAAAATGCAGTAAAATAATTCTTTTACCTGTCGTGGGCAAGCAAGAACTAAAGAGCTTGTCCAATCTAACATTCCTCCAAGATGAGAAGGATTGTGCCATGGATAAAGTGGTAATCCCAATGGAGAAAGAAGGAGTTTGATACTCCTTAACTAGCTTATGCACAAACTCCAAATCTGGCTTAGTAGAAGGCAAGGGAGGTAAAATTGGGATAAACTGCTAAAAACCAAATTGGCGGGCCTAAAGACAAAAGAGATATGGCTGTAGGCTAGCTAGGGATGCAAACAGTGAAGAAGAAAAGGTGAAGCAACCCCCTGAAATGAGTACTCTACAAGTGGTACTAGCAGAGGTTGTAAAACTCTCAAAATCATGCAGATATGGTTGAGAAGAAGCCAAAATCTAATTCCAAGTTAAAATATGTACATAATCAAGCTTAAAAAACAAGTGTACCAATGCTTAATCTACCAAACCTAAGAAAAATGACATAAGATCATAAGAGGGCATAGTGCGCAAAGAATGCATTGCATGGAGGCCCAAGTTCTTGAAAGAGGTAGGTTCCTTGTCCGAAAGCTCTGGAAAATATGCAAACAACCACATCTGTACAAACCATAAGGCACCACTAACTAGATGGTAAGGCTCATCAGACATGTTACTCATGGCTTAATAAACTGAGGTCAAGAGTAAAGTGGCTAAAGCATATGACCGACCTAGAGCAAGTGTCTTCACCAAAGGTAAATACTCCATGGTCAGGTTCTTTTTCGTGAGGTGGGGAAAAATTACATTATCCGTATAAGAGAACCCACAAGAACCCATGCCTAAGAGTCGATGGAATCCCAACATCGCGCATTTCTTGGATAGTGGTAACGTATTAAGTCTAGGTGGCAGAGGAAACCTTGATAGTTGCAAGGGAGGAATCCTGAACATCGAGCAAACACAATGCATTAACACGTTGGTGAGGTAAGCCTGTGAGAATGATGGGCATTCACGTTTTTGAGAGGAGCAAGGGGAGAAGGAGCTAGGCCTTAGGAGAAGAAGGCATTTTTGGTGTGTTTCTCTCCATTCTTGGTCTATCTTTGTTCAAGCAAGAAGGAAGAGAAGATTTGAAGTGAGTTAAGGTAAGAAAACTAACCCTAACTCCCTCTTTGATGATTTTAGATTTATGGAAAAACCCTAATCTTATGTAAAGGTGATTTTGATTGGTTGTAGATCAATTTTGGAGTTTTTTTGGGTTAAGTTTCAAAGTGCTATTGGGTTAGGATTGGTGTTAAGGAATTTTTGTATAAAGGAAATGATGAAGTTTCAAAGGAGTTGTTGTCAAAATTTTTTTAAAACCCCTGTTTTTGTTTTGGCTATAAGTTAAGTTATAATCATCCAAATTGAGTGATTCCAATTGGTAAAGAACCATAAGAGCTAGAGATACAAATGTATAGAAGGGACCACTAGAAAATTATAGCTCTAAGGCTCCCGAATATTGGTGTATTAGGTAGACATCAACCATAACCAAAATTCCTAGACTGCACAACTGATTTTTTTTCTTGGGTTGTTCTTTGATAGTGACATATTTTTGATGGATTAGGGGTTGGTGATGAGGAAGCTTGACCCAAGAACGGGACTATGAGAATAGGAATCAAAGAGTGACAACCTTTTTGGGTTTGTTCTTCACACTTCCTTCCTTGTTTCGGTTTTGTGTTTTGTTTGACAAAATAAATCTAAAAGGTTTTATATGAATATGCATGTGTGTCTTGCTCAATCCATATAAATGAATTGGTTTGTTATCCATTTTTCTCTCTATCTCCAAAATGTTCGAAGGATTATGAAATAAGTGGATTTAGTCAAAATGAATTGCATGAATGCTATAAATTGCATATATATTTGTTTAAATCGATTGACATACAACTCGATTGTGAAATGAATTGCACATGAAAATTTGCATGAGTATTGGAAACCAAGTATTTAGATATAAATGTATATACACTATTGTAAATTGCTATGAATGATTTGAGCGCCTTTAATAGAATGTTAATCGTTAAATTCTAGTTAAGGATAGATTGGTATACCAATAAGGGTCAAATGAGCAACATCACAATGAACGAATGATGTGTCACTCTAATCCGTGAGCCCGGCGGGACAAGATTGGTGGTGTCTATGAAAATGATTTTAATAACCGGGCCAAGCACTAGTGGACCGTGACTGCGGTTATAAAACCTTTATACCGGCCGTAGCCTCTAGCTGACTGCGCTCTAGATTCGTTTATCCCGTGCAACTAAAGCATAAGTTAAATTCGCAGCAAAATGAAAAGAAAATCGTGAAATGCATGATTTGTGTTTGAATGATTTATTTATGAAATTGCATGATTGAAATGACCAATGAATTGTAATTTGAATGTACACGAAATGAAAATATATATATATATATATATATATATATATGTATTGTATCGCATTGGTCATTGAAAAAATTATACAAAGGCATCGATTTAGAAAATGCATGATTTATTTAAACTAAATGAAAGAGACAATCAGATAGAACCACTAGGGCATGAAAATGCTTAGCGTGTTGTTTTATCATCGCGTAGGTACCGAGTGAATAGATACGAAGGAAAAGACCGCAGTGATTTAGAGTCAACGTTAAGGCCTCACGGAGTTGAAGTAAAGCTCCGACCCTGCATTCATGAAATATATTTGACACTTTTTGTACAAACTTTGATTTATTTTTGTAAATATTTTGGTATTGAAAACGAATTATAATGTTGTAATGTATAAAGGTGGTAAATGGACTAAATGGGCATGTAATGCCATATTTAATGGAAAATGTGTATTGAAAACAAAATGATGGGCCCCCTTTAAGTTGAATTAGTATATACAAATATATTTCATAAAGATAAATATCCTTTACAAAATGAGCATTTGAAATGTGTTTTACTGACAAAAGAAAAAGTAATAGGATTCGAAAAGAGGACCGTCCCGATCCGGCCAGCCTCGAGCCTGCCTGCACGGGGCGAGAGCCCCACAAGGTTCTTGAGATAGAGCAGAAGGACGCGGCATCATATACACGTGGGCAAATTTTAAGAGAGAGATCACAGCGTCACCGAGGATGGGAATACTTGGCACGGAAGAAGATCAAGTATCTTAAGCACACGGGGTTGATACGCGACTATGTCAAGAGTTCTCTTCCCTAATGCTTGAGGCTTCAAGTATGAATGAGAAAGCTCTTTGCTTCAAATTCATGGACAACCTGCAAGGATGGGCTGAGAAGGAACTAAGGAGAAAAGGAGTGCGAGACCTAGCAAATCGCATCATATGGGGCCACCGAATCTCAATGGATTATAAGGAAAGCAAGTCTTCTGATGATGAGGGCACAAAGGGTAGCCACAGAGTGGGTAGGGGAGAAGAGGTGCCCCCCGAGGGTTCAGAAGATAGCCTTAACAAGAATGGGGGAGAAGAGGTGCCTCGCAGTGTTGCCAGGTATGGTAAGGGCAAGGTGCCCTGCACTAGGGAAGATAAAGGCAGGAGTAAGCAGCGGGAGTCTGAGCTAAAGCTAAAGTGCTTCCTATGCGATGGTCTGCATTTGATAAGGAAATGTCCTAAGAGGAAAGCGCTCAGTGCCCTTATCAAGAAAAATGAGAAGGTGGTGGAGGATGCATGCCTAGGTTCGATACAGATGATAGGCGCCCTCCAAGTCATGCCCAAGGCTAGTCCACAAGGGAGAGTGGTAGGAGCAAAAGTGCAGAGGTCAAATTTTTACATGGGGATAAACCTTAAGGGTAAGGAGAAGCTTTCATTAGGTGTACACGACATCAGACCCCTACAAAATAAGTACCAACAGAGCAACAAAGCTCGGAGAAGGGATAGAGACTATCCTAGAATGAACAGTCATCAGGAAAACACGGAGTCCCTCCAGCGAGAGGCTTCTGGTCTCGATGGAAGGGTCTGATCGTGTGCTTAGTTAGCCGGAGTTTTAAGGTCACATTCAAGTAAGTTCGGATTGGAACCGATTTGCCTCGAGATCGGCAAGATTGACGAGGTCAGCTGATGGCATGGGCTGGGAGAGTGTCAGTCACGATCCTCACCTCTGCACTCCCATCATCATATGAAAGTGATCCCTCAATGGGCACAAGAGGTATCTCCCTCAAGCCTCCAGGCATAAGGAGAGGGAATGTTCTAGAGAGTGATGGAGCCCCCTTTGGACTGCAGAGTTACGTGGAAGGTCCTGCAAGTAAGACCCCTAGAGAAGCTCCGCTAACATTGCAAGATGATGGCGCATTCACACACGTGTGGAAGGATGTGGAAGACCATGGAATGTGGGAGAATAGTCTAGAGTCTTCCATGGTATTCTTATATTTACATGTACATAATAGAACACTTTAGAATTGTAGAGAACCTTTAAAGGTTCTATACACTTCCATAGATGTGTATATAAGGAGGAGGTAACCTCATTTGCAAACCACCAAGTTGAGAGCTTATCTAAGCATTGTAAAAGAGTTCTTTCTTCAATAGGAGTTTCTTCCAAGTGTCTCTCTGAGTTCTATTCGCCCAAGGCATGGGTAGAAGCCGAGCATAGTAAGTAAGTATGAAAGGAGGGTCACTTAGCAACATCCGAAGGGCGAAATGTTTATGCTTCGCACGGAGCTTAGCAGCACTAAGTCCGTAACATAATACTCTAAATGAGTGAAGGAAGGAATAAAAGACAATTAGAAACAAGTAGGAAGACTTTAAGAACAAAAGTAACTTTAGGGTGAGTAATAGAAAGATGTTAAAATTTTATATGTAGGTATCAGAGATGTTTCGACAATTTAGAAGGATAGGTAGTATGGATATAACATTGAGGTGCTTCCTAGAGTTATTTATAATTACCATTATTAAAGATTCAAGGATAGATAAAATGTGAGTATGGGAAGGGAAAGAGAGGTGTTAGACCCTAATTAGTTTACAGACAAAATTCACAATTGACTTAAGAGGTGGAGTATATATATATATATATATATATAAGTGGGTGTCATGATGACTCGTAGATGCTTCCTAATGAGAGCATGATGATGGTTGGCAGCTTTGGGTTTGGGTGTACAATCAAATTTGAAAAAGAGAGACACAAGTCAAGAAGTGAACAACATAACGTAGAGTTTTTCCTTTCAATCGTCTTCTCCTCCATCCTTTCCTCTGACCTCCATCATTGCTTCCTCTCGGAAAGGACCACACGCATTTACCTGCACGTGTAGCGGCATTATCTTCTTCCTCTAGATCCCGTGTTGTATACGCTTTTCCTTCGACGGAAACACCCTTACACATCGAGGAGGCAATTCCTACCATATCTTAAGCTCCAAGCTTCTCGAACCCTTCAGATGTCGACCAGAAATTCTTGTGTCGCACTTCTCGATGACAATCACATGGATGGCAAGAAGGCAACAGAGACTCGTCGGGCATGTGAATCATGAAAGTTGAGCATGCCACCATTTCAATCACCTCAGCATTCGAAGCACTCGAGATCGGGTGCACATTTAAACAAGTCACCTCGGGCATCAAAGGTAAACAAGTGGGACATGTGGGTCCTTGGGGAACCCTTAGACACTGTCGCCCATGATGCGTTATTTCTTATGACAAGCATTATGCCACAATTACTACATAACATATGCGTTATGCCAAGAATAGTAAACCCTCATAACTATTTACCTCATAACCGTCCAAGATGTATCTCCCTCTAGTCACTATATAATGTGTAAGCTTGGATCCAAGTGGGGGGAGGTTCTTTTTCTTCAGTGATATTCATTAGAGAAATATATAAATTTTTTTGGAAGGAACCTGAGTCCTTTCCATTGGCGCCGTCTGTGGGAACAAAAAATCCCACCTTTCTCTAAATTGATGCAAAGACAACTGAAAACTTTTTTTCTAAAACAGTCACAATGAGAGAAATCCCTTCCACCTCCTTAGCGTACATCGTGGAACAACGACCGCCGGCCTTTGGAACGAATGTTGAAAGATCAGTAGGAATTCCACCAACATCAGTTGGCCTTTTTCTTAGCTGCTAATGCCTCATTGCGTGAAGAAAATGCAACCTTGCGGAATGCAACCTCAAATCCTCACCCTGATAACCTAAGTGGGCTCCGTAACCTTGAGCGATCTGAATCCTACCTAACAATCTCCCTTCCCCTCGTTGGAGAATTCATCCTCTTGCCAATAATCCCCAGTCGATTAGATCTCTTTCCCCACGGAGAGGTCTGGACCCTACATTGCGTGCCTTGGATAACATGTCATCCTCCCCGTTTGTCCCCGCCATTTTTCACCTAGATGCCCCGTCGCATTTCACTTTACCAAAGTTCCAAATGTACGATGGTCTTTAGGACCCCTTCGACCATCTTATCCACTTCCACCAGATAATGAAGCTATAGACCTATAATGATGCTCTACTATGTAAAGTCTTCCTCTTTAGCCTAGCAGGCTCAGCCTTGTCATGATTCCACCGTTTATCTCCAAATACGGTAACCTCCTTCTGCTGCCTATTTGAAAAGTTTGTCATTGAATACATGTGTTCAGTAAGGAGAAAACAAGTGTCACCAGTCTTTTTCACGTCTAGATGGGGAGCTCCAAGTTTATCAAGGACTTTATGAAGCGCTTTGGAGCCGCGATCCTCTAGCTCGATGCCGTCAGCCTCGACACTGTCTTGTAGGTAGTGAAGCAAGCCATTCACCCTAATACCTAATTTTTTGATTCACTATCGTT
Source organism: Tetrastigma voinierianum (assembly GCA_016808115.1). Taxonomy (NCBI): domain Eukaryota; kingdom Viridiplantae; phylum Streptophyta; class Magnoliopsida; order Vitales; family Vitaceae; genus Tetrastigma; species Tetrastigma voinierianum. Next base: position 57,100 of record JAEQBH010007272.1, on the reverse strand, counting down.
GCAACCCCCATGACTATTGATGAGTTGTTCCAAAGTGTCCAAGACGCTTGTCGAGGACGATATAGCTCGCCGCAACCAAACGTAATCCGCTGTCGCAACTTCGCATTCCGCACACTATAATGAGTAAAGGGAAAAGGGATGGGACCTAATTGTGACAAGAGGGAGAAAACGCGACTATAGAGATTTAAGGTCCTCCAGTCACCATAATGAGGTTGGAGGATCGGGAGATCGGGCCGCCGAGAGTCCAAGGAAGGACAATAGCACAAAGCAAACAAGGTTCACGCTACTACCTTCTTAGCTCCTCCCGATCATTCAATCTCTTTAGGGGTTCAAGTAGCCTAGACCTTAGAGGGGAGATCCAAAGGGGAGAGAAAAGTCTTGGTACTAAAAGTATCACAAGGACGTCGGACATCGAACCAATGATCACATTCCGCCTTTAGAGGTCGCTAAATCCCTTAGTCAAAAGGACACCTCCAGAGTACATTAACAGGCGCCTGAAGAAAAGCCTCTCAACCCCACACGCACAAGCCTCGCCTGGTGATGGACACAATGTCATGTCCGCCGCTGCCTAGAACTGTGGTTAGCCGCGCAGGGTGTCCTTATGGTGGGGGTTAACTATAGTTTCGCCCTGAGTAGCATCCAACCCATTGATGGAGTGATAACCTTCACCAAATCCCCCCTATGGAAACTATCTACGCCTCATGACGTCGCACTTGTTATGACCTTAAAGGTTGGGAAGCACCTGATGAAGCGTATATTAGTTGATCCAGGCAATGTCTCCAACCTCTTCTACCTACTAGCCCTGCTACGCCTAGGTTACAAGTCGAATAACCTTTGCAATCCAGGAAGGGTGTTAGTCGGCTTCAACGGATTGCATACCAATTATCAGGAGAGATAGTATACTCTGCTTTACAGACTAACTCATCGTCTCGTCCCACTCACGGTGATTGATGAGCCCTCATCATTCAACGCCATTTTAGGACAAACTTGGATTCACGCAATGAAAGTGTTTCCATCCTTTTACCATAAATTGTTGAGTTTCCAGAGTCCGTTAGGCCAAATTGACATAAGAGGAGACCAGAAAGCAGCTAAAACATGCTATGAGGTCAAACAACAGAAATATGATATGCCAGAAAAATAGCAACAACAACTCGGGGCCCTCTTGGCTAAGCATGAGGAGTCCAAAACTGCAGAGCCTCTACAAATGCATCCCATGTTCGACCTAGATAGGCCCGAGTAGGTTTTCTTGGGAACCTCCCTTTCCAAAGAAGAAATTAACTCCTTTTTAGCACTTCTACAATAGTTCTCTGATATTATTGCATGGTCCCTAGCTGACATGCCTGGCGTTTCTCCTTCTATGGCCCAACACTATCTAACATTTCAAAAAGAATGTAAGTCGATATAGTAGAGACTGAGAAGATTCCATCCCGTGCACTAAGAAGTTATAAAACAAGAGGTTGACAAACTTCTTGCTGTTGGTTTCATAAGAGAAATTTAGTATCCTACTAGCTATCCAACATGGTGGTTGTCCCCAAAAAGAATGGAAAATTGCGTGTGTGCGTAAATTATTCTAATCTGAATTATGCTTGCCCGAAAGATACCTTTCCCCTCCCACACATCGATAAGATAATAGATGCAATAGCGGGCCATTAACTCCTGTCCTTCGTCGACGCATACTAGGGCTACAATCAGATCTCGATGTTTCCCCCCGATTCGGCAAACACAACATTCATAACTCCAACGGGGATGTATTGTTATAACGTAATGCCTTTTGGTCTCAAGAATGCCGAGCCACTCTACCAGCATGGATGTCCTCGCATTTTTGAACTCGCTGCGTAACCATGAAGCATATATCAATGACATGCTGGTCAAATTGAGATCTCGAGAAGACCATCTAGATCGCTAGCGAGATACATTTCAATTAATGAGGGCGCATCGCTTACGATTGAACCCACAGAAGTGTGCATTTGGGGTCGGATTTGGGAATTTTCCTGGGTTCCTGGTTAGCCAAAGGGGAATTAAAATGTCCCCTAGTCAAGTCCAAGCCATAGGGAAAATGCAACCCCCTATAACCTAGAAGTAGATACAGGCTCTCAATGGAAAATTAGTGGCGTTGAACAGGTTCATCTCTAGGTATTCGGATCATCTCCGACCGTTCTTCGCTGCATTAAAAGGGGCTTCCTCAAAAGGGTGGGAGCTAGAATGTGACGAGGCCTTTCAGTCCATCAAGGAGTATGTCTCCTCCTTCCTATCTTTGTCTCAGCCAATAGATGGCGAGGAACTCTACCTGTATCTGACCACCTCACCTATGGCCGTGAGCACAACTCTAGTAAGGGGGAACGAAGACGGTAAGCAGAAGCCGGTTTACTTTGTGAGTAAGATGTTAACGAATGAGGAAACGGCAGTGGGATACACCGACTTCGAGCTTAATCTCATTCGTGGATGGCAAAGAAAGAAGCTAAGCCTCTACTATGTGCCCATACTATAGTCGCCCTCACTTACCCGATCGTGAGCCATACTCCAGCAACCAGATGCTTGGGCGTGCTCTTGAATGGTCAGTTGAGTTAAGTGAGTTCAATATTGAATACCGCCTGAGATCCACTATATAAAAGGCCGCATACTTGTTGACTTCATCAAGCAAATGTTGGATGCACCCAGACATGGGTGAGACATTATGGATCCTCAAGACTGACGGTTCGTCTAGGGTAGTAGGGGGGGGGGGGGGGGGGTATGGTTCTACAATCCTCGGAGGGCTTATCCATTGCTCAAGCCTTTAAGTTCGCATTCACTGCCTCCAATAATGAAGCCGAGTATGAAGCAATGTTGCTTGGACTATGACTGGCTGTCGGTCACGCACTTGGAACTCCAATGTGGCTCGCGATTGGTAGCTTTTCAGTTGCGGGGAGAGTACGAGGCTAAAAATGGATGAATGAAACAATATATGAAGCTGACTCGATCCATGGTTTCTAGATTCACAAAGTTTATAGTGGCTTAAGCCCCGAGGTAAGATAACCAAATGCTTGACACTCCTTGCTAATCCGCCCAAACATCAGACTTTGCCATGTGGAGTTGAATATTATAGCCCATCCATCAATTCATAACAATGTCGCAACTCTCACAAATGTAGAATCAAGTTGGATTTTTCCTGGATATCCCCTATCTCGAGCTATTTAAGAAGTGGAACCTTGCCCGAAGACAGAAGAGAGGTTTTTGAAGTGAAAGCTCGAGCAACCGGGTATGCTTTATTGAATGGTGTCTTGTATAGGCGATTGTTTTTCGAGCCATACCAGAGGTGTGTGCCACTCGATGAGGCAAAACATATCATTGAACAAATCCATAGTGGCATTTACGGCACCCATATTAGTGGATGACAAGTGGCGTCATAGGATTATGACGTAGGTTTCTAGTGCTCCGCTTACGGCTAAGAGTTCGAAATGTTTCATGAAGAATTGTGACACTCATGAAATTCAACAATGCTATCCATGCCCCACCCATAACGCGCCTACTCTCGTGTCAAGCTATGGCCGCCAGTGGGTATTTATATTATGGGTCCATTACCCCAGGCTACTGGTCAAAGGAAATTCAACTTAGTGGCCATAGATTACTTCACCAAATGGGTAGAAGACGAGGCCTATACACATATTAAGGCAAGCCATCTAACGTAGTTCATGCAAAGGAACATCATATGTTGGTTCGGGGTCCCCCATTCTATCGTCTCAAACAATGGTCCACAGTTCATTAGTAAGTTGTTTCAACAATTTTGAACCGAAAATGGCAAAAAAAAACATGTACTCCACACCTCAATATCCCAAGTCTAACGGCTAAGCTGAGGTCACGAATAAAACATTACTTGGCTACTTAAAGAAAAGGTTGACATCGATAAAAGGAAAGTGGGTAGATGAGCTCCCTATTGCACTCTAGGCATATCACACAACTCTGAAATAGCCTATCGAGGAAACATCGTATGCCCTAACATTTGGAGCTGAAGCTTTGATTCCCATTGAGTGCGGGTCGAGACCCCGTGACACTTGTCAGGACGCCCCCAATTCCCGGGGTCCGCTGACTACCCACAACCCGCTGAATACCAGCGGATGTCGGTTACCCGACGCCACTATGAAAAATTCCGTGGCATGTCTCCTTTGTAATGGGAGCTCTTACCTAAATACAACACTCCGTATATAACTCCGTCCTAATATACACAATGAATTACACAAGGTCTCATTACAACTATATCGAAAGTAAAAATGACCTCTCTGGGCCCTCGCATTAGACTCACAACATATATCCCAATCCATCCAATATAATCCATCACATGAGTAAAACGGCCACTTGGGCCCATAACTAATACTCATAAAACATCCCAACTATATATCATAGTTACAAGAGTTAATGATCTACTCTTATACAACACATATATTAAAATGAAAAGCATTCTAATACATGCAAAACCATCAAAGCCACAATCCGGCTTTCTTCTAAAACTCAATCTCTGATGAGCGTCCCTCGCGACGCCTCCCGTACCAGAAAATAACATCCTCGACAGGGTGAGCTAATGCTCAGTAGTGGAATCACCCTAAGTGGGCTACTCTCCACCTAAGTGCATATGCAATGCTCCAATGAAAACATACATTCAAGTAAATGCGTGATCCTACTTGAATGTCTAACTGATCATCTCATATCCCGAGTCCTCCCCGACTTCTCATTACCCGCCAAGCTACATATGAGAACCTTAGTTTTTATTTGTGGACAACCTCCGATATATATATATCAATCGGGTCGACTCGACGATTGATATTATGTGTGACTACCCTCCGACGTATATCAATCAGCCGACCTCGACGATTGATATTTTTCTTATATGGACTACCCGATCACATGGCTTTTGGGACAACACTCCGAAACCATTCTCTCAAGAATCACCTCATGCACTCACTCTTATCGTCCTAGGGTGCCCCAGTGCATATGGAATGCATGATGCCAATTCCATTTCAGTTCAATAACACATGCAAATATATAATCATGCATATATTCACATAATTTAAATCACACAAACATGTTATGTAATTTAACATTTCCATACATCAAAATTAGCTCACATGGGCTAATGATCAAACCGCAAGCGATTCAACTTGAATTTACCTATCGAACACATTTTCACACAAATCTCTGGCTGTCATTTGCTCACATGAACAGAAACCACTCCGGTTTACTGGTTCCCATTTGACATCAACATCGATTTCACGCTGTGAACTCAAATCCATGGCCTAAACCCGGCCTTATACACACCAAATCATGAACTTGCACTAATTGATCACAATAAAATAACTAAACAAAGACGTGGACCGTACAAACTCTCTCCAAAATTCATCACCCGGTCCCAAGATCGGACCCATCAAACTACTCACGACCTCATTCAACTCAAACATTAACAAAGTACTTAAATAAAGAATAAAGCCCAAGTAGGGAGAAACCTCTACCTCACTGAGTTTGTCGAAACTCCTTAAACTGCACCCACGCCGGCTCTCCTCTCTCCGTAGAGTAGCTTTCCTTCTTGTCCCGATCGACCCGACTCTACGGATTTGGCTTCAAAACCCAGAGAGAAGGAGGTCCTTCTCTCTCTCTGTAATGCCAACCAACCTACCGGTAAGTCCCCATGTTTTTCCCTTCTTCTAATTGGAGAAGATGCTTATTTCATTTCAATTTTTGTCCTATTATCATTTAAACATTTCCCAAAATGACATCTATGTCCTTCTTCCTCGTTAGCTTTGACACTGCACCATCTCGGCCTCGTCCATTTTCATCACTTCTACTCATTCCACTTTGGCGGCACATGAGTACGTGGTATATGTGGACTTTGTCAAGATCAACATCGCTTTTACGACACCCGAAATGCGATGTCTCGAAAAACGTGCCAACTCCGAATGTCTCGGAATTCGACAAAATTCGACGTGCTAGCTAGATTTCGCGAGACGATTCCAGCGGTGAAATCCGTTTCGTCATCCGAGATCTAGAGAATAAATTTCGAATTTTTGACCAAAATTACGATTTCGCTTTCCGTAAATCAATTTCTAGGTCTTACATTCTCCTCCTTAAAAGGAATTTCGTCCCGAAATTTTGAATAATCACAATCACTCACATGCATATGCAACGTGCACCTCTACCATGCATATAAACAAATCATTTAAATCTTAAACGACTAAACCACGACCTTCATCCCTAAACAAGAAGGGATATGCGCCCGCACGCGCCCTTCGCTCCCACGTAATTCCTCCACTCCATAGTGCTGCCATAGCACCCTCACTAGCCTCACGGTCTTGCGTTGCAAAACCTGTTCATGGCTATCCAAAATGCACATTGGTCCCTCCTCAAAGGTCCCATCAGTGTCAACCTCACTTGTCTCAACCACCACATGAGCCTGATCCTGAGTATACTGAGCATGGAGACGTGAAATACCCTACGGACACCCGATTACGTCGGGCGTGCCAACCGGTGTCATATGTGAAGGCCTATCCTCTCGAGTATCTCGAAAGGCCCAATGAACCTGGCGATAGCTTCCCACGCTTGCCGAACCTAACCACTCATCTCTTAGGCGTCACCTTCAAGAAGACGTGATCCCCAACCTCGAACTTTAAGGGTCAACGTCGTTCATCTACATAGCTCTTCTGTCGGCTCTTAGCCGTGAGAAGACGCTGTAGTATCAAGCTCACATTTTCGAAGGTGTCTCTAATAAGATCAGGACCCGTGATGGAGCCCTCTTCCACCTCGGTCCAATCATAACCGTAATCTACATGGCCTCCCATACAATGCCTCATATGGTGCCATTTGTATACTCGCCTGATAACTGTTGTTGTAGGCGAATTCCACTAAGGGCAATTGCTCCTCTACCCTTATGAACCAAGACGCATGCTCGTAGCATGTCCTCTAACGGCTGTATATAATCCGTACAACGTGTAACCCTACACAACCCTTACTTTGTGTGTAAACGCCGACCTTCCCAAGGTCACAATCGCTGACAATCCAATGGATCACAACTACCCACGCTACACGACATCCATATACCGAGCTGGTTTACCAACAACACCCAATGCACTCTGTCAAGGATCCACCTCAGTCACTCCCGACCTATCACCAACTCTAAGTCACGGATAACTTGACAACGCGTCATCCCCCACTAACCCAACCCCAAACAAATAACTCCGTTCCGAAGATTCGCACCACGATATCTTCCAACCAACATATGGGGAATCAGATTTACTTTAGCAGATTGACGCTTCCGCTGTCCAACATTTAACTATTTTTACTGACCAATCACGTCTTCAACGATTATCGTCAGATTTCAACCCATAACATCAAGAAAAACGCAACTGATCTTCTCCCGCCTATCAAGAATATGTTATTTCAAACATTTATGATGATAATGTTTATATCAAAGACACTCATCTGGAACATGATACGAACTTTAATCTCATCATGAATTCAATCATCGCTCCCAATCCCCACTCTTACGATCCGCAAGAATCGAACTCTGATTTAAATTTAACTCAGAGTCAACTGAAGCAGTCATATGAACTACAGGTCTCATCATCGACATCTAATATTACAGACCTCCATACCCATTTGAGCTCCAGACAACACTAACAGGAATGTCAATCCATATCCATGGTGGCTCCACTGATATCTATCACTCTGAATGTCCCACTTCCCACCATACACCTTCAATCCTCCCGTCATTCGTTCTTTTAGTCTTCAAGATAATTTTAATCATACTCCCATCTGATTGGTTTTATAGATAAATTAACCGCAACACTCCTCCACATTTTATGCATGTCATCAGAGCAGTCATCGGAGGTCTTGTCTGTAAATCCCGCTCATGATGCAATCAGTCTTGTTCGAACAGAAAGTCAAAGTCACCCATATGTTGAAACAGTCGATTTGTTAACAACCGAAGATTCATACGCCCAACTCGATCTTCCTCCCGCGTGGTCGGTCGTCTAATCAATGGATTCATCCATGGTCCCTGATCTGCCTGAACATTAATACAACTTCACGATCCCGGACTGATGAATACCCACCAACCTCGAAAACTATTTGATCTGAAGACTTCATGACTCTTCCTCCCGGTCTCCATCACTACCATATTCAATCTTTTAATCACGATATTTGAGGCGCCACATCGATAGTCAAATGTCCTATGTTATTTAACGCACAACAATTCAAGAGCAACCTATATCTTTAACCGGCACGATCTCAGTGATATCATGTTCACCCCATTCAGAAAAAGATTCAAAACATCCTAATAAGATAAATCCAGTGTCCATAAGATAGGTTCATCTTTACGGCAGAAGAACTGATGAAATTTGCATCTTCTGATTCATCCAGTGGCACTTCAACGATACTGGCACCTGATAATGTTAATCAACCCTGTCTCAATATCTGATTCCCAACTTTCGATACAACTAGTTGAAAATCGATTCTGATGATCGGCTCTTCCAACTGTTCCAAACAATCGCCATCTCAAATGTATCGGTGTCATTTTATTCCAGAACTCATCCGACCATTTCAAGATAAACACCACGTCACCCGGCGGTCTTTGCCCTTCCTTCTTCTTCAGAAATTAACTGCATGAGCCACTTCATGGTGAAGTGTCGTTTGATCGAAAACTCCTTCTCATCTCGTAGAGTTCCCACCCCGGACTCAAAGCCCTCAGCGAAATCCAATCGGTGCCATCCACGCGGAGTCATAGAGATCGTTTTGGGCACTGTAATTCGACACGCAGCCCACACCTCTATGAGGGCGTAGTCCAGAAGTGACCCTGAAAAAGATCCATTGCTTCACTGCTGACACTTCACTTTGCGAGGTAGATTCTGAAGTCTCTGGTCTCTACTTAGGTCTTTAGGTAAGAGACTTATTAGGTCACTTTTAAGTGAATCGTTCTTAGTCTAATTTTGATCATATATCACTGTTTGGAAAAGGTGGTATGATAAACAGTCACCCTCAACACATGGTATCATCTCATATGGTGCACACCCCTCCCACGCCAACTGACATCCACCCCAGCTACACTGTCAATCTCCAGCGAGATTGATAACGAATTTCGAAGACGCGTCCAATATCCTCAATGTCCACCGAGGATAGTCCCAGATCCTTCTCACCGCAATCTCGACGACGTCATCCTTATTTTCAACCCCGGTGAGAACTCACCAATGTCGGCACCTTCCGAGGTGTCCTTTATCACTGATATATTGAGCTCAATTTCGAACGAAACAATCGAATCGAACCCAAAAACGGAAAAACCCTTCGGCATTTCAACGAACTTTCCTCGATCCGATAAACCGATCGCGATCACCGATTCTCATCCCGAATGCTCGAAAGATGATACTCCCAACTTCGGTGTTACGGTAATCTTCATCGTTCGTTGTTAGTTCGCCACATGGAGAAGTCAAATCCGGATCTTATACCCAAATGATCATCAAATCATGGTGCTCATTCACATCTGAAGACGCCTCCATGTCTTCGCTTTAACAGTCATTTGTTAATGTCAATATGGTACGGAACCATCTGATCTTCATTCAATTGAATGATAACACGTCATCACAATAATGACGCTACGATTTAACTTCGCGATTTAATCAACTCATCAGATCATCATTAACAAAATTTGGTTTAACTGATTTATGATTCCGGTCCTAACGTCATATCTAATCTAGTATTCACCCTTTCCATATGGTCATGCCACACATTCATTTAAACAACACAAGACCATAATCTAAGAGATAATATATCATATATATCTTTTAAATCTTAAACATTTAAATCACTATCCAAAATACAAGATTAATTCATTGATCCCCAAAGAAAACAAATCCCATATTAACTCATCATATTAATAGAATCCACGAAAGATATATATTGTGTCTCTGATTTATACAAGATCCATTTGATCCAGAGGTTGTTAATTACTATAAAATGATGAAAATTATTTCAATTAATCAAGACGACGACTTTTGCAATTTCGTAAGGTCACCCCGTCACAAATATCGCCCAACGCTATTGTTCCATCACCACCCACATACTCATTCACTAACATATCAAACATCTCAAATAACATAACATTAATCACTGGAGTCTTGAGTTATAATAGAACACAAGTCTTCACTCTTCCAGGGTCGATATGAATATAAAGATTGTAATACACTGATTGTTAACATAATTGAATATCTGAACTAATACATCAGTTGTGGTTAATGTTAATTTATTAGATAATCACGTTAATTCTGATCCCAATATATGTCTGAGAACCCGGACTTATGATTTGATATTAATGATTTAACTCTGATTCATGGATACGGAATTATATTGATATCACACTCTTAACAGCTCCTCTCATCTCTCAGAAGAAGTCATCAATCATCATCCATTCAGAGTCCCCAATCTTTCCACTCCCAAGCTAACTGATATCTTCTTTAAACATGAAACAATACAACTTTTCCTGCTTCGCCAACTTTTTTCTGATGAATAACAAGTTTCCATAGAAGTCCAATCTGCTCTTCTGATTTCCTTTTTTATTTCCTTCCAAAACCAAACCAACATCATCAAAAAACGATGACACTTTTTAATTTTTTCCAATAATCCATCACTCCAAATATATTTTTCATCCATGATAAATAAAACAACTTTTTTCCATTCTTCTGAATACCCCAAAGTTCTATGTCTCGCCTCATCAATTTTTCCTTCTTCAATCTACATCTGCAAACTTCGAAAAATTATTTCATCCATGTTTTTATTTTCTTTGAATCATATTTGTCCAAAATTTCAAATTTTCTTATCCCAATAACGCAACTGGTGTCAAGTCAAAATTTATCAATTTTATTCGAACATCTATTAAACCAATGTTCAGTCCCATTAATATTTTATTATTTTTTTTCTGTTATCTAGTCAACTTCAAAAGCATTTTTTGATAACATCACGCAATTCATTACACACATCATCTGAGAACAATATATAACCCATGCAGAAGATTTAATCATATTAGCGCTTCTGATTGTCCTTTCACTACGCGTTATAAGAACATCCTAGTTTTTTGTCCCAAGATTCTACAGCATCTCATTATTCACTACGCAACTGAAAACACACCAAAGACAGTTTACATCGGTGATTGTCAACTTGTTAGGTACTTGAGTCGGTTCGATATTAAACGCGAACTTCCAACTCAATCACAGACATCACAACGCGACAGACGGCGGATGCGTCGAATAATTCCGACGTTGATTCGATAAACATAAGTCTCGAGTCACCAATACAACTGATGACTCCCATGATAACATAACGATCATGTTAACAACATTACGAACACCTCCAACCTCAGAACATCTCCGCACTGAATAGATCCCAACATCAGTTAAATCCACCCGCATACTGAAACAACAATCTGGTCTAAACCCAACAACATCCTTATCATAAGATTCACATATTACAAGAAGCTCAGCTGATCCACACCAAGGTCACACAACAAACTGAACACTCAACAGAATGTCCATCCAAAGTCTGCATCCTTCCTTTTCGAAACCAATTCTAAGATGAGCCCGCCCTTTACGCATCTTAAAACTGTAAATAATATCCTCTGATGTGGTGAGCTAATGCTCAAGAGTGGAATCACCCTATGGGTCAGACAAACGTTTGTGGACCATACAACCTCTCCAAAAATTCAACACTGATCCCAAGATTTGAGACTTCAATCAAACTAGCTCACAAATTATCCAACTCAAACATTAACAAAGTACTTAAATAAAGACAAAACTCAAGTAGGAGAAACCTACCTCACTAAGTTTGTCGAAACTCCTTAAATCCAGACTCACGCTAAGCCCTCTTCCGTGGTAGAGCAAATTCTTTCCTTCTGTCCCGACCTAATTCGACTGGGCCTGACGTCGGAAACCTGCAGAGAAGCGGAGGTCCTTCTCTCTCTAGAATGCCAAATCTGAACCTATTGTAAGTCCCTCACGTTTTTCCCCCTTCTTCTAATTGGAGAAGACAAGCACTATTCCAATTTTTGTCCTATTATCATTTAAAAATTTCCAAAATGACATCTAGCGGTCCTCTTTCCCAAGTAGCTGACACTCCTGTGACTATCTCGTCATCCATTTCATCATTTCTCTACTCATGCCACTTATGGCACATGAGTACGTGTTATATGTGACTTTTGTCACATCGAATATCGTTTTACGGCACCCGAAATGCGATGCCTCGAAAAATGTGCCAACTCCGACTGTCTCAGAATTCGACGAAATTTGACGTGCTAGCTAGATTTCGCGAGACGATTCCAATAGTGAAATCCGTTTCGTCATCCGAGATCTAGAGAATAAATTCCGGATTTTTGACCGAAATTACGATTTTGCTCTTTTTCCAGAAATTGGAATTTCTCGGGTCTTACACTTGTGCCACTTTCAAGCTCTCGTATGCCCTAGACGAGCTCAAGGAAAAGAGAGAACAGGCAGCCATCATAACGATCGAGTATCATCCCCAAGGCTTTCACCAAAGGGAGAAAATCATCAAGCCTAGAGCTTTCAAAAGGGGTGATCTTGTCCTTTGACGTACTTTCGAGGAGGGAAAACTTAGACTAAATTGGGAGGGCCTTTTCATAATTGTTGGCTAAATTGATCTGGGGCAAAGCAGATCGACATAATCCCCAAAGTGAAGATGGAGGCTCGCCCATGGAACTTGGCTTATTTGAAATAAAGTGGCTTAGCAGTACTCCATTATCATGAGAAGTTTGTATCATAGTTCTCGTGGAGGAATAAAAGCTGGCATTACTTAATTTTATGAGATGATTATTCTGCTTTCATACTTAACCTCGATCATTCTGCACTCACCCTTACATGCATTCTCAGTTTTTATGAGATGATTATTTTAAACCTATGGCGGCTAGCCCTCGATGACCTTAGACCTCGGGCAGCATAAGTCCCTACAAGCATTCTCCATTTTTATGAGATGATTATTTTAAGACTATGGTGGCTAGCCCTCGACGGTTCTAGACCTTGGGCAGCATAAGTCCCTACATGCATTCTCCATTTTTATGAGATAATTGTTTTACGCCTAGGGCGGCTACCCTCCCTGGCCCTAGACCTCGGGCAGCATAAGTCCTTACAGGTATTCTCCATGTTTATGAGATGATTGTTTTATGTATATGGCAGTTGGCCCTCGATGGCCCTTGGCCTTGGGTAGCATAAGTTCCTACAACCATACTCCATTTCTTTGAGATGAATGTTGTATGCCTTGGGTGGTTAGCCCTCGATGGGCCTAAACCTCGAGCAGTATAAGTCATTGTAGGCAGCTTGGTAATATGAAAAACAGACGTAATAATCGAATTCCTAGACAAATGATATTTTCATTCAAAAAGTAATGCCGAGAACAAACCACCTCGGCTGGTTAAGAAACATTTTTAGCAGGTGGGGCAGATGGCCTAGCTAGGTCAACTGAAGTTTGAAGAGAGGAGGAGCCAGACCTAGCAGTCTGGCCGAACTCTTGCACTATGATGACCGGATCTCATGTGTTCGAAAGTCCTCTCTTCTATTAGTCCCTATTGATCCCGAACTTCCTCTCCGATGCTGGGTTCAACAAACTCCATACTACGAGTGGGCTTAGGAGTATCCTCCGAAGACAGCTCTAGGTAGCCATGAGCGACTCGTAATGTCTCCACTATCTAGCCCAATAGCCGAGCTCGTACTGGTCTTGGTAAATCCTGTCACACCCAGATTTTCGATCTGACCCGAATGGCGGATCCGAACCGGGTTCAGGGCACGAGACTATATACTGGACTTTACCTGCTTTTATCGACGCTATGTAATCCAAGTCTTATAATTGTATCAACATATCATATACAAAAATACAAAATAAAACTCCCACCGTAGTGGTGTTTACATTGTCAATACATACATACTGTCTTGAGTCCCATTTACTTATACATATACAAAAACAACTTTACATTTCAATTACATATTCAGAGCACAGAACCTATTGTGATGAACCCCTACTAAGCAGGCCGGGGCTCACCAGATGCGGAAGATCGCATGTCCGCTCTCAGACCTACACCCGACAAAAACCCGTGCTAAGTTCCTTTACGCTTAGTGGGACGATCTTATAACTTATATTGGTACACACATGCATTTATACTCGAATCATAATAAACATCTAACAAGAATGTATATCGAATCTTCATGAATTCATATAACACATTTACATACATAATTATCCTTGTAACAAAACTTATGTCATTTCGTATCTCTCAGATAATGGTAATCGAACTTATACTTATAAAGAAACTTATACTTACTCGTGATCTTACACACTTGGCGGCGTAATTTATTCTTATTCCGATCTCCCGTGAGGTCACATACTTATACTTATCTCCCGTAGGACACATACTTATACTTATCTCCCGTAAGACACATACTTATATAGATTTCCTTGTATGCGGTACTGAGCGTATACATATACTTATACTTAGATACTTATCTACATACTCATACTTCTATCTATCTTATACTTGTTCAGATCTCCCATAGGAGTTGCAAAGCTTATGCTTATATACAGGTACCCTTAGGTACTACAAAGCTTATACTTATACCATAGGGCTTCTATACTTTTATACTACGTAGATTACACTTGGTTTTGCAGTGCACCGTAGGGTACTACGTAGATATTACTAACTTATTCTTATACGGAAGTACCCGTAAGTACTACTTGTTCAAATGTCCCAAAGGACACATACTTGTGTTTATATCAAACTTATATTTATTTAAAAGTACCCATAGGTACTACTAACTTATACTCATATGGAGGTACCCATAGGTACTACTGAGTTTATCCTTGTTTTACGGATCTTATACTTGTATTACGGAGCTTATTCTTGTATTTCGAATCTTATTCTTTGGGGCTTCGGATCTTAAGTACTGCTACTTTATATTACTACTTGTCTTATGGAACTTATACTTGTATTACGTATATATACTTGTCTTACGAATCTTATACTCTGTGTTATTACGTAGCTTATTCTGTATTTCTAGATCTTATAATTTTTATTACGGATATATACTTAAGTCTTACGTGAACTTATACTTGTATTACAAGAGCATATACTTGTCTAATAGTAACTTATACTTGTATTACAGAAAGCATATACTGCCTTACGTAATCCTATAATTGTGACATGCAGCATATACTTGTTCACGAATCTTATAATTTGTGTTACAAAGGTTATTCTTGTATTTCTGATCTTATACTTATTACTGATATTTAAGTACTCGTGAGGTACTACAGAGATTTTACTTGTAATAAAAGTACCCGTAGGGGTACTACATGTAACAAATACGAGGTACCTGTAGGTACATTTAGATCTTTACCATATTCATTATTTACCTATTCCTTTATTAAGAGTCTTATCATATAACTGCTGATTGCCTGTACTGGGCACCTGATGAGTAGACACAACACAATAAGTACCAAGGTACACACACAAAGCATCGAGGTACCAGAGTACTGTGGAGTGCCAAGACCGGCGCAGAGTGTCACGCATTAATCGAGTACCGAGGTACTATTGTGCCGGCACCTACGAGTGATGTCAGACTAATCGAGTACCAAGGCTAATGTGCCACACTACGAGAGCCACACACACTAATCAGAGAGTACTGAAGGGTTTGTGTCCGCCCACATAACAGGTGCCGTGTCATTCCATCTGGTCTTAGGCGCCGACAATTATATGTGATAATAATCATATATAATCTATTATTTTTTATTCGTACGTAATACCAGGCATTCTTAATACATTATGTGTTCATGACATATCACTTTCATATTCGTGTTCATGTTTCATGCATGTTCCATATGAATTTCATATACTTTTATTGCATGACACCTATGTATTCACACCTCATTCATGTATTCTCCTTGTTCCTTTATGAATCTATTTACTTAGAAATTGGAATCATTCCAATTGAATCATCTAAACTCAAGTTATGGTATTTTCATGCCAAACTAGTCAGTTTGAAATACTCATTTTCAGGGGTCTTAACTCCATACCTGACACTGGTTCTTTGTATTCATTTGAAGCTAAGGTGCTAAGGGTTCTTCTCCAACTGGAATCACCCAAATCGGGGCAATCGAAACCTTAAGATATGTCCTAAACAACCGACTACTGTTCAAAATAGAACCAAATTGGGTTTAACATACCACTTTGAGTGAATTTCAGGCTACATAGAGCCGACCGGAAGGTACCTATTTCTGGGTGTTTTGTTCCTCCTTGAAGTTTAGTTTAACCAAAAACTCAATTACTCAAATTCATGTTAAATGACAAAGCTTACGCTCAAAATACTACCACACTGGTCCAAACAGCATGGTACTGGCATCGATTTTTGGCATCAAAATTTTTGGGCCGACCAAAAACCAATATGGTACCAAGATCATACTGTTTGGTACCGACAACCCCAAAAACGCCAGGAAATTGTGGTGGTTTTTCTCCCTAATGGTCCGCTATATTTCCACCAAAACCAACCTTATACTAATACACACCTTAAACCACTCCATATTCATCTTCAGAATGGTGGTTTAGAACTCACATACCCAAACCCCAGTAAAAGTCCAAGAACCCATACCAAAGTCCACCATCTTTATACAAAGTTATAGAAATTAAGTGGGGATTCCATGCTTATATTAAACTAAGCTAGAGTTTTTCAACTCAATTTCATTCCACCCAGGTTTAGGATCAATTCCTAACTAAACCCTAGGCTCAAATCCATAAAAATCCCTACCAAAGTCCAAAAATACTCATGATTCCATATTCAAAGTCAAAAAATCATAGAAATCCTTACCTTTCGCTTCCTCTTCTTCCTCTTCCTTCTTCTCCGGGCCTCTCACGATTCGCTTTCAGCTTGGGAGACTAAAAAAAATGAGATCTTTTCGTCTCCCTTCCCCTCGTTATACTTAACCTTTTAATTATCGCACGTCCTCCAACTTTCTATTAATTACTTTATTAAACTATGTTATATTCTACCTTTAGCCTTGCTAATTCTTCTTTTATCTTATGACTTTCATATCCTTTTGCCAAATTACAATTGTCTCTTATATTCTAAAATCTCTGCTCTTTTCTCAATTTCCATGTTTCATACATTTAAATCACGAAACATTCAAATTATGTCTACAAAATACCCTAAACCCGTCGAAAGAATTGTGGTATATTTCCTTGGGTGTTACAAATCCCAAGTAGCTAGGCATCAGATGAAGCTCAGAGTTCCGAGAGCACCTCATGACCTTCAACTTCATTTAAAAATGTCTTGTGTTCTTATCCCGAGTGGAGGTCGCGCAACCTTTCTACTTCGGCTTATTACGCGTCGTGCAGTGTTTCTATTTCAGCTTAGTAAGAGCCATGTAGCTCGAAGACGGTTTTTTTGTAGTGCAATCACATCTGCCTCTAGCTTTGTCACCTTCTTCACCAGTGGACTGAGCCAGACGCCCGCCGCATCGCCCACTCTCAGTCGATCTCTTCCAAACTCCGTACCAAGACCCGAGAGTCCGGTCGCACTCGCCACATACATCTCGAGCCCCTACTCTCAGATGGGACAAAAGACTTAGTTGGTGTTGTCGGAGGTCACAATACTTCGCCATATAGGAGCCAAAAAAGCTCATCTACGATAATTGCAATGTTAGGAAGAGGTCAACAGGTGTAAACAGTACAATAAGATGGAAGAAGACACTTACCGAGGCTGCAATCTTGAAAGGGGTTGTATCCTTCAAAAGCTCTTGTAGCCCCTTAAAGGCCTCATGTCCGTAGATCGCTCATAGTGCAGAGATCACCTCCTCATCCGGGTCCTTCAAGAGCGTCTCCTCGAACAACGAGCAACTGGAGTACGAGCGCCTTAAGGAAGGGGCAGTGGGTGGATGTCAATTTTCCACGTCGAGGCACAACCCTCCTTTCCCCAGGCCGTATGCGACTCCTGAGGCACGACTTGCCACCTTCAACAATTCTTATCCCTCCTCGAGATTGGGAAGGAGGACGTAGCTCCTCAATCGGTGTAGTGGGGGCTCGAGCGGCCTCCCTTGGTCAGGGAATAGAAGCTCTCCCCTTTGCCTATTAGGGTCTTTGAGGGGGTGCTCGCAACTCAAACATGGTATCCATCTTCAAATACCTCGATCATTTCAGCCATGTTAGCAATGATTCTCGAGACAGAGGAAGGATGAACAAAAACTCAATACCAACTGGCCACCTCTGGCCATCTCCTGACGCCCCGAATTCCGGGAAAGAAGGCACTTGAACTCGCCCTTCTCTCTGATGTCCCCGAACTCTCATGCTGAGTCATGGACCTTCGAGAGTACAAAATCCTCGAGATTTCAAATACCTCCCAAAAATTTGCTTGTGTTAGAAAATGTCTAAAGTCCCTCGTGAAGCTCGCGAGGCTCAGTACCTTTACTAGTGAGTCAAACTAGGACAGAGTTAAGTCATTGACAAGTTTCCTAAGCCCAAGGTGCACACACAAACCATAACGAACAAATTTAAGGTAAGTTAATTCTATTTAACCAAGTGACCAAGGCAAGGACGAAATAAGGTTGAGATCCCTGCACCAGACCTGTATTGGGATTCGTGTTCACCGGAAACTCTCATGGAATCCTTTGCACATCCCCAAGCACCAAACAACAACACGTTACCCTGTGGCTTGTTCTTATTGGTTGTGGGTAACTTCATTACCAATTGCAATGATTTCACGTCGACAACAAGGTAATACCTCACAAGGTTATGCCGCTTGAAGGAATAGGCATAAAGAACCTCTTCCAAACCCAAACGCAACTCATATTTTCTATTCAGTACACACACCACTAGCAGAACGCGGATAATGTTCACATGGATGTGAATAGGGTGGAGTCGGGTAAACTGTAAAAACTGGTGTATCAAGGGGGGAAGGGGGAACCTCAATCCCTCACTAATATGAATCTCCGACCAATAGATGAAATTCATTCCACCACAATCTTCGTCCATACGCATCGCGAACACGAGATCTCAGACACAGCGTAGACCCTGATTACTGGGGAGGAAAGGAAAACTTCTTCCAAAACGCATCAATTCGGGCTTCCCAAACATATTTGAGCCATGTTATGACTCCAGAAGAGTCAACAGGAGAAGGAATGTCCTTACAAGAAGTGTGTAAAGAAACCTTCTCATTCATGATCTGACACTTTCTCCCGGCCATCCCCGAGAGCCTTCACACGAATCCAAGCCCGAAAAACCACTAGGATGACCTTAAGGAAGAAGACAAAAAAAAAAAAAAAAATCAACATAGGTATAGAGATTGCCAAATGATGAATCTCTGGACATCGTAGGCTAATAGCTCTCTGAGTTTCCAAATCGCAGGTATCTTTACCTTCAAGTGGTTGCAGAACGGGAATCAATAATCACGTAGAAAACACCAGTGTAGAGGGCCAACCCAAGAGAATGCAGAAACAAAACAACAGAGCTCCCCAACGACGCATGCAAGAAATCCCCAAAAGAAGAGTTAGGAGGGAATTTAAACCCAAACATATCAAAGATTTAATGAACACTCTAACTGCAAAGCCGTATCAGGAACTGCCACCTATACAAGACGGGATCGCGGAGATGTTAGTACAATGATGTCTTTTGCGGCGCACGAAGACCAAGGAATCTAGCATCATTCCAACCCTAATGACTTGCAATGACGCTAGGGGGGGCTAGTGGAATGGTATAAGCCGTATCTCACGTGACAATCACATGGATGGCCAGAAGGCAACAGAGACTTGTCGAGCATGTGAATCATGAAGGTCGAGCGTGCCACCACTTCAATCATCTCGAGATTCGAAGCACTCGAGATCGGGCGCACGGCTGAACAAGTCACCTCGGGCATTATAGGTAAATGAGTGAGACACATGGGTCCTCGAGGAACCCCTAGACATTGCCACCCACAATGAGTTATTTCTAACGACAAGCGTTATGCCACAATTACTACATAATGTATGCGTTATGCCAAGAATAGTAAATCCTCATAACTATTTACGTCATAACCGCCCACGATGTATCTCCACCTAGTCATTATATAATGTGTGAGCTTGTATCCAAGTGGGGGGAGGTTCTTTTTTTTCAGCGGTATTCATTAGAGAAATATATAAATTATTTTGGAAGGAACTTGAGTCCTTTCCATTGACGACGCTTCGTCTCTCCTTCTCCTTAAGCTTCACCATGATTCTTGCCCACAACACCTCTGTTTTCAAGGCTATCTCTTTGTTTATGGCCATAAAACCTCTACAACTATCATTGATCGTCTTTAAGACCTTCCAACTCCAAAGATGTTAAGGCAATCACACCACCCTAACCAAGGCCTCCTCAACCTCCTCTTTACTTGTCACAACCTGAATCAAGGTTCCGCTAGTCTAGATTAAGAGAGCCTCCTCGAAACCATATTCTTTATGACTAAATAACCCATTTGGCTTCTTTTGGAAGGGTAAACTCCATAATCATCATATCTTTGTTTAGAAAGGCCACCATTAGGCTCCCCTTCAACCTCCAAGCTGTTCTAGCCTATTCTTCCAACTCCAGTGCCGAAGGGTAGGAATTCGGAAGATTCTCCCACTTTCTAACGAAACTAAACTTCAAAACCGACAAAGTACCCTTGGACATGTAGTCCCCCACATCTACCTAAATCATGCTTGGGGATGAGTTTCTTTCAGATTTCATGACCTCCGCGAAAGTCCTTCCTTTAAGGGGTTTCCCCTCCTTGCTGCCTTCGACAACCTTATCCGCCTTCTTGAAAAGCACCTCCTTGATCCCGACATCCTCCCTCTTCTCTCATGTCTTCCCCTTGATTCCTAACTCCCCAAGTTTAGTTACCAGCAACACCCAACCCTTGATCAACCATCGCCCTTCTAGGATGAAGATTTGGTGTTTTTTTCCTTCCCCATTTGTAATAGAGCACAACAAGAACTGACTCGCCCCATTTTCGCGACTCTCCAGTTTATAATATCTTCCATTTTCCTTCAAATCAAAGATTTATCTGGATATACATCCTTCCTTGCAACAAATTTCAACACCCTTTAAGAGATTTTAGAGCCTCTTTCCCCCAAAACGAATCCATGACACCATTCCATTTCTTCTCTCTATAATAAGACCCTTTTGAAATCTTCCTTCCCCCTCCACTAAAGCCTCAAATAATTTTGAATCAACAAAAAACCATTTTCTAACTCCTTCACCTTTCTTTCTTGTCTTCAAACCATTTTGCTTCAAATCATTTTCTATTACAATCTTTTTTACTGTTTCATCTCAATTTTCAGTCCTGATTTAATTTGATTTAAGTTTTGATTTATTGGTAGAAAAGAAAAATAAAATCATTATATTGAAGTTGATTTCCAACTAGGATTATAAGAAACCCTTAGTGTCAAATCTTTGACATGGATTCATAGGTCAAATTCTTAGTCACTCGGGATTTGGGTTGTGCCGTGATGTCTCCCATGAACCCTATGTCAAAGGTTCGTGGTCTAAGCACGTAACATGTTGCTCAGACATTGCTAAGTACCCTAAATCTAAGTGGAAGAGAAGAGGGACTCCTATATGGATACAATGGGAACTGCAACCGCCGCCATCCATATCGATGTCTTAACTAATGTGTACACCGACCTTCGCCTCTAAAGTGATTAGAGAAGCATTACCTTTGTTATGAAGTGTTGTTGTCCCCTTTGTTACTATGGTGGGTGGAAATGTTTTACCTCACCCCAAAGAAATGCGCTGAAAGCTTTTATTAAAAGAAAAGGGTTCCCTAAAATAGAGAAATTCCTAAAATACAAGAATAATTGGCTTCTATGATAAATTGAAGTATAATTCATTTGATCTTCCTAAGCCTTATTTATAAGAGAAAAATTAAATCTTGTGGATTTTATTGGTGATTTAGAAGGATTCTTTTCCATATACAACTCTTAATTCCCGATTTGGAACTTAAAAACCTTATATTTTCCATTTCTTGTAATTTTCGCATCACTTGGGTAAGGGTGTGAAAATTTCACACCTTCCTTAAGTGGATGCGAAATCGGCTAGTGGAGAATCGATTGTAGTGCAAAATTTTGCACTGTCCAAGGGACGGTACGAAATCTCCATAATATGCTTTTAAACCTTCATTTTCTCATGCAATCATGCTATCATGGTCCCAACTCATCTAAATTGCTTACAAGAACTTCACAACTCGCATAGGGGGGGACAACTATATGCTAATCTTTCGAGCTGGTGATTGGGACTAAAATAAACCTCCCTTTGACCCTCTCACAAGCGAGGTTGACTTCGTGAAACCAATGCCCGAAATCTCTTTTAATATTGTTTTCAAAACCAACAAACCCACCAATCATTCTCATCAGTTGATTTACGCCCAGATGCAACGAACATGATTAAGAGCCTTAATTAATAATGGGTCATAGGATCCTAAGTTAGCTCATTAGATGACGTATCTATTTAACCGATTATTAAGATATTTCAAGGAGCTTCCATTTATCAGCCCAAGGTGTTATAAAGCCTAAGGTGTTATAAAACCTTAGGAGGGTTAGGGTTAGCAATATATAAATACACTGCTTACTAGCCTCCATGGTTTAGAAGTTTTACTAGCCTCCAGGTCTATAAAAAACACCTTGAGAGAGAAACAGAAACCAAAAGGTTTCAGAGTGTTTTTCAGATCTAGTTTCTTTTGTGACAAAAGGCCACATGCAGACCGTCACGAGAATAGCTTGGAAGCAGTCCTGTGGATTCTAGAGAGGAGATTTTCGCACTACTACAAAGTTGCAATGGGTGATGAAAATATATCTATCATACATTGTATTTAATTGTGTGACTCAAGCCTACCGTACGATTCTCTTCCAATTACATCAGGAGCCGTGCTGAACCTGGTGTGATAGATTGAATCCATACTTTATTTCATGTATATATGATGTATATTAGATATATGGCACCTAGGATCTCTATTATTTATGTTATTTATAATTTTTGTATTATGAATGAATGATTTGGTTTTGGCCTTAATCCATGTAGATTTTGCTTTGTATATTTTTTTTTTTTGATGTAACAAGGAGGCTAATCATAAGATTAGTTTCCTCCTTGATTTATTTATTTATTTATTTTTCCTGCAATTTTTTATATATGTAAATTCGGATTTATTATAAAAAAATGTAAAAGGGGCGTTGCGTTGTCAGAATGAGCTGATTTTTGGTAGGGTGGTTTCTCTACGTGCTCTACCTCCCCTCGTAAATTTCGTAGCAACCGAAGCTGCAGTGGTGGTCACACCATTTTGGTGCTCGGATTCAATAAAGAAACATGTGCCAAGGCTATGCTTTTGCAGCCAAAACCTAGCAAAGCCACTCCCATCCTGGCCCACACCCCATGGACTTACAATGACCAAGAAAAGAAGCAAGACGGGTTACATCAAGTCGGGCTTCTCGTCTCTATTAGGCTTGTAAATTTTTCTTTTTTCAGAAACTACTGACAAGCACTCATTAATTATTCTATATTTATAATTGTTTAAATTATATGGATATAACATCGTGATATGTGCTTAATATGCTATTTGGGATAGGTGAGCTATATACTTGCATCATTTGATACATATATGTGTATAATAATATTGTTTTATCTAGGATAGTTATTATTATGGAAAACTTTAATTAATTAATAATAAAAATATTGAATGGGTGAAGGTTAAAAATTACTCAATTAATTTAAAACTCATGCTCCATTAAGGGTCCAATAATAAAATGGTTATGTGATACCCCAACCCGATGCATGGTCTGATTTTATTGATTGGATCTAAAATAATTTCAAAATTTTAATAAGATTGTACTGCCCAATGTCGACAATACTAAGATATTAAAGATAATTTTGAAATTAAATTAATGGTTATCACATTCAATTTAATAATATTAATAACCTCCCCAACGAGGTTCTCACAACGTTATTAAAGGCCCAAAAAGAATACGGGAAACAATGGTTGTTTTTTTAAAAATCACTTTTGAAATGGGTGTTAGCGCATCAGAAGCGCCTTCGTCTAAGCAGGTGTGTTTTTAAGGAGTCTCGAGGACCCACTCACCTTTCCCGGGAGCTAACTTAGTAGGACACTAGACATACCATGTTCAGTTTAGCTGTCATAAATGTCTCGCCCAACGTAAGTATTTGCAATGGAAACTAAATTATTATGCTGCAATAAACACACACAGTAGTTTAAGGGATTCACATATTTGCATGTTTGTTGTGTGGACACGTTAATATATTTGCTTTTTAAATTTCGTAAATGGGCACTTTTAATCCTCTAGCTACACCTTATCGTGCCGGATGGAAATAACTACGACTCCATAAACCAATCTTTTCATTGTCCTTGATTTCGAGAGAATAAAATTCATTACAACAACTCGAAACCCCAGAGCCCACTCCGCTAATGCTTCAGAGGAAACTACAGCTAATTTTCAGATTGGCAACCCGCAAATACGACAACATCGTTATTCTTGCCATTGGCAGAATATTCATAAAGCAAATTAATGATCTCGAGAGTGTATTAAATAATTCGTGACTCTAGATGGGATGTTTGCTAAAAGTAGCAAGATCAAGCAGACGCGCCCATGTGGGCACTAATTAACACTCGTGATAATCGGAGGAAATGTGTGGGACCATTGTCTAAATGACGGCACATCGCTGTCATGAGGTGACGGGGCTAAGCTGATCAAGAGATGAAGATCGACTTGATCCTAGAATTTCTACACAATAGCTTTGGCCGGCTCACCCGAATTATACAGAACAAACCTCCAGTTTACTCCTACTGAACTGGCGCACAAGCCGAGAGTGCCGAAAGGTCTCTCAAAGCGTAGCGTTTATCATGTTGAAAGTTCTTCAAAACCTAAAGGGAAACCTAAGGACGGAAAGAAGAACAAAAAGCAGAAGGAAACAGGTCCATCTTTCAAACCAACTGCAATGAAGAAGCCGAAAGGCAAGTGCTTCAAGTGCGATTTAAAGGTCACCGGAAGTTAAGGATTGCCCAAAAACTAGGTATGGGTAGTATAATGTTATGGCTTGTTTAGTGGAGAATTACAATGATAAATGGATCATTGATTCAGAGCCACTAACCATGCTTGTTACTCTTGCGCTGGGTTCAAATAGCGCAAATACCAAGAAAAGACAAAGAAGCGAAGTTGGGAACGGGAATATGTCTCCATATAATGGCGTAGACTGCTGAGTTATGTTTATCGTGATCGTTTATTTGTTCGATTTTAAGAGGAATTTGGTTTCAATAATACGGTTAACAAAGGCGCTTTAATTCTCATTTTAATAAAGAGTAATAACGCTTTTATTTGTTCCTAGATTATTGATAAAATGGTTTATATTTTTAAATCCTATGTCCTATAGCATAATGCTATTGAAAATACTGATGATGAGAAATTTCCTTTATCTAATAGTGCATGGTTTCCAAATGAAACCTATAATGTGGTATTTACGATCGGGTCATATTAATTCTCTAAGAGAATTCATGGTTTGCTAAAAGTGGAATTTTAAATCTTGATCTTTGAACCTATACTAAAAGATGTGAATCATGTTTAGACAGAAATGACAAAGAGGTCTCTTCAAAGCCAAAGGAAATCGTGCCACTCATATTAGCTTGGAATTGGTACACACGCTGCATGGGGACCAATGAGCGCTCAAGCCCGAGGCGTGCATGAGTATTTCATCACATTTATTCGATGACTACTCAAGATATGGTTATGTTTTTACCTAATGCGCCATAAGTCCTCGAAGCTTTGATAAATTTCGAGAGTATAAGGCCGAGGCGTAAAAGCAATCAAGTGTCCATATCATACTTATTCCACCGAGGCGGTACTTGTCTCGGGAGAGTTCAAGTCTTACTTCGCTCTAAGAGGGATAATATCTCAATTATCACTGAACGCCTCAAAGAAACGGAGTCTCGAAAGGAGAAATAGAACCCTAATAGATATGGTGAGGTCGATGCTCGCTATTCATCACACCTGAATCGCTCGGGATATGCCTAGAAACAAATAAGATACATACTAAATTTAGTTCTCGTCTAAATTGCTTCAAAGACACCTACGTAATTATGGAAAGGGCGCAAGCCCAACCAACTATTAGGATTGGGTGCTCCAACACACGTCTTGGCATTTAAACAACAAAAGTTGGAATCTCTAAATTTAAATGTGTATGTTTATTGGCTACCTTAAGGGAACAAGAGGTGGAATATTCTATAATCCAAAGGAAAAGAAGGTGATAGTGAGTACCATGCCACTTTCTTAGAAGAGGATTATTATATGAACAATTTTAAACCTAAGAGTAAAGTGGTTCTCAAGAAGCTTGACAGGTTGAGATCACACAAGCTCTTTTTCACCATATTTCTGTGATGTTCAAGAGGGAAAATGTACAAAATGTGAGGTGAACAAACACGAGCTTGACTGGGAGTAGTCAAACTCAAGAACAGAACATAATGAAGAGATTGGTAATCCTGAGCCCATGAAACTTGGATCCCTTGTACATGTACAACAACCAATGCGACAAACTGGTAATTGGGTGTGCGTAAACACGCAAGGTATGCCTTGTTAGGAGAGACTTATCAGTCGTTTTGGATAATCATTAGCGACCACCCGCATACGAAAAGGCATTGGAGGATGTTGATATTAAGTGGGGGGAAAAGAGCAGATTTGTGAGATGGAATCTATGGGTTCTAACTCAATTTGGTCTTGTAAAGAAGCTTTAAGAAATTGCATAATTGGAGTCAAGTGGATCTCACAGAGAGAAAGAGAGGACCCGAGATAGAAGGTTGAAACTACTAAAGCTAGATTAGTGGCAAGAGTTTTGAGAGGGTATAGATTATGATGAAACTTTTTAGCTAGTATGTGCTTGTATCAGGATTCTCTTGGCGTGCGGCGGATCGTTACGAGATTTGGCGAATGGATGTCAAAGCGACTTTCTAAATGGAGGCTGGAAAAGGATATCTATATCTGTGGCGAAGGGTTCTGTAGCAAATTGAGAACACACATGGTTTGCAGTTGCATAGGTGTTATGGGCTTAAGCAAGCATCGAGGTCATGGAACATCGGGTTGATCAAGTTATCAAATTATATGGATTTGAGAAAATGCGATGAACCATGTGTGTATAGAAAATTCGGGGCTGAGTGGTAGTCTTTTTGGTACTTTCGTAGATGATATTACGTTGGTGGAAGCTTAGGTGTAGAGGGTGTCGAGACGTAAAGGTTACAGCGGATTGATATGAGACTTGGGTGAAATTTAGCTATATTCTAGGAATCGGCACTACGAGACAGAAGAATAGGTGTGGCTATCCCGAAGCCTCGATGATAAAATAGTGACTTGGTTTGGCATAGAAGATTTCAAAGGGACTTCTACCCTTGAACATGGAATTCATCTTTCTAAGGAGCAATCACCAAAAACTCCTGAAGAGAAAGAACTCATGAGTAAAAAAAAAACCTTGGTACATTGGTAGTCTCATGTGCTATCTTTATGTACCCGGAGCCAGATATACGCTATGCGTGGGAGTATTAAGCCGGGTACCAATGTCGGATCCACGATTAGAACGCAGACGACGGTGAAACATATACTTTCGATATTTAGGGATTATGTTGGTGTATTCCGGTGGGAGTCTTAACTTGGATTTATTATGGTGGTTTGAGGATATTGACTCTCATTAAATCAGTAGATATGTGTTTACCTAGTGGGAATATTTATTGGAGAATGTGTGTTTGAAAACATGTAAATTATGGGGTCTTAGAGATTAGGCTACTTTAGAGTGGTAGGAGTTTGTTACATTGTCTTTCTAGGAAGCGAAGACAAGTTGTATTTCATTCTCGATATAATAATATGAAATGCACATTATATTTCACGCATAGGTCCAGGTCAAATTATCTGATATGATCATGTGGTCTCGATCCATTGAGAACATGACAGTTCTCATAATTAATAGATTACATCTCTGATTATTAAATAAAGTTGTTTTCTTGTTGCAATATTTTATGAAATAATCAGTCTTGGTTATTATAAAATATTGGAATGAATTATGGTCGTGGCGAAGTTGAAGGAGTTTAAATAAGGTTAAATTTTGTGAGAATGATTAAATCTCAAGCGATATATCGGATATTTATTTTCTTAATCAGGTATATTATAAATAGATAATTAAATACTATGGTTCTTTGAGTTATCAATAAGTGAGGCCTATTTAGCATTATCTTATTAATTTGGGGATTATGGTATTTGATTATCAAGTATTTATGAAATATACAAAATGGAATTTGTATGAAATATCACTCTTGACATGTTGATTTTCGGATATTGAAAGTCACTTGGCTAGTGCATGGGATAGTTAGAAGCGATAGTCAAGAAGAATAAATAGTGGTGATTTGCTTAAGAAATTATCGATCAAATTAGTGATGTTTGCAAAGGAAAATACATTTGATATAAACATTATTAATTTTGGAATTCACATGCGGTTTTGGTGAATGGCCGGATAAGATTACGGTCCCGAACTTACTTCTAGCGAGTGGGAGATTGTTAGTTTATGCTCAGGATACAGTCTAGACGTTGATCAGAGTCTTAATTAATAATGGGCCATAGGATCCCATTGCTTCGTTAGATGACAGAAACAGTTAGCGATTATTAAAGATCTTAGAAGGAGCCCATTTATTGGGCTGAGGTGTTATAAAGCGCAAGATGTTGCCAAACACACCAGGAGGTTAGGGTTAGCGGTCATAAATACTGCTTGCTTACTAGCACCGGGGTTTAGTTTCTTAGCGCCGGGTCGCATAAAAGCATGAAGCGAAGCAGGCGAGTGTTTTTTGGTCCCCAGTTTAACTGTGATCGGGTGCGGCTCGCTACATGGTCGTCGCGTGAGAATAGCTTGGAAGGTCATAATGATTCTAGGAAGATTTTCCGCCACTTCTAAGGTTAAGTATTGGGATGAAAACCATATCATCCCATAGTTATGTTGCTGTCAGGAATTCACAGCTTGCGTGTGGTTCCTTCATCTACAACAATCAAAATCTCTCTTTTAATTTTCTGTTTTCTTAAAGCAAATCAAACCAAGCACTTGACCTAGCATTACACCAAAAATGGAAAACCGTGGTGGGACCCACAGAACCACTATATGCATGGTAGACAATGAGCTACTAGGGGTTAGAACTAGGTATTATAAATTTTTTGTTTCATCGAGCTCCTAATCATTCACCCGACTTAAGACGAAGCAATACCCGAGGTCGATCAGGAGGTTCATTACCTCGTTAGAGGAGTGTTTGGGATGAAGGAGTAGACTCGTTTCACTTCTCATCGCGGCAATCCGAGGAGAGAAGGAGGCAGACCATAGGTTGGGTTTGATGATGATGAGTAGGATGGTGAGACATAGGGAGAGTCCGAGGAGGTCCAGCTGAGTGCACCGGCTCATCCACCTTCTGGCACATCCATTCCAGATGTACATTCAGAGCCACCTCTCCTAGAGATACCTTCAGCCCGTCTTGAGCACATTACCACATCTCTGGATGACCTTTGAGCAGCCCATCAAGCTAGCACCCAGTGCCTCGACTCTTGTGAAGGAGGGGCCCAAGCATTCTCACTCCTTGTAACAGAGATCTCAGAGATCCATGCCATGCTTACTGCTCGCGCCACCACCACCTTCAGATGCTTAGGATTTCTTTTGATTTCCTTCTTTTATTTTTATTTTGCTTTATGATATTCTGGTTGTACTTTTGGACTTCATTGAAGGCATCTTTTTGTAAAAACCTTGGTTATATATTGATATTATCTTTTATAATTGGTTCTACATCCAGAGTTCATTCTTTTCTTTTCTTATTTTACTTTTATCCCGAGCTTTTGAGCACTTTTCATCTTAAAATCCAGGCTTTTGTGGAACCCAGCACATGCATAATATATTCATGAAAAAAGACATGAATCACATTGATGAGAAATTTTGAAAAATAGGTAGCCAACAGCAATCTGCAGGAATTTCTCAATTCTCAATTTTTTTGTCCTGCCTTCTCCACTTCTGCTCCAGTTCCAAGCTTTATGGGAGTGATTCTTCCTCTCTCTTCATTTCGATTGATTATTGAAAACTGTTCATATGTTTGATTGGGGGAGGGTGTTGACTATGACTTCTTCACTCTCTATTGCCTATATACCTTATTGGAATTGATTGAGAGAGATAAATCAACCCCTGTTTTTTTTTTTTTCATGTTTTATCTGCATGTTTTTCTTTTCTTTTACATGATTGCTTGTTGGGAGTTTTTCCTTTCAAAGCCTCATGTTTTGTGTGGCATTAGACATTAACTTCCCTTAGTTGTAACAAGGTTAAATTCAAATCAACTCACTATTTTCTCTTTCCATTTCTTCTTTTTCTTTTTCTGAATTTTTTTCTTTTACTTTTTGCATAGCTTGGTTTAGTTTATATTATTTTAGTTCTCTATTTTAATAATTTTCTTGATGGCCAGTTGGTGTTTGCATGCTGTCTCTCTCCCTCATACAGATCTCCCTTTTATGTAATGAATTCCACTTCCTAGTAATTGAAAACTTATAGAAGATGCTTTGCGATCTTCCTTCAAAGTATATGGGTTTGTTTGGGATGTTTGTACAAATAAGACATTCTGTTTTATGAACTAAGCTGAAAAGTCCACCTAGTTTCTCCATAGCATATGCACTGATTTCGTTTTTGTTGGTTAAGTTCTTTCAGTGATCTTGTAAAATGTTTTGGTTTCAAACTTGTCACCAAACATCATGTGTGTTTTGCTATCAGTTTAATGCTTTATGTTCTAGCAAGAATATGATAAAAGTTGGATTTCATGAATTTTAATCTTTATTAGATTGATATATGAATATTTATAAATTAATGAGACAGAAGCAATGCTGCCTTTCTATTTTGATTCATTTCCTGAAAAACTTATGTGAAATGCAGTATCTTTCAATGGTGTTCAGCCCAATCTGAAAGCTTTGCTCAAAGAAGATCTGATGCAAATCAAGCGTTACATTAGATGGAAATACGCAGCTTCTCTCCATCTGATCTTTGTTTGCAGTATATTGCATATATATTTTGCCTCTTGCCATCAGTACTTGATTTACTTACAGCATTTCCCTTGAAGAGGATGGCGCGGGGAGCTTTAGCTAAGAACTTCTTCTGTAGATACATGAATAAAATGGTGACACATAAATTTCTTGCTGCTTTACAGAGCTAGCATTCACATTGCCTTCATTGTTTTGTACATTTTAATGACTACTTTTATCTCTGGGATATGTGGGTTTGTTTAGACCACACACACACACACACATATATATATATATATATATATATATATGTTCTGTGTGTTTTCTGTGTTCTCTCTCTTTGTTTTTGAGAATAAAAAATAAACAGTTTTCAAAAAAGAGAAACCAAACATGTTCACAGCTGCTCATTTGTCAACAGTATTTTGAAATTCAAACTGAACTACATATACCACAGTGAAACTATTTGACACAGGTTACTTCTTTAAATGAACTCGAATTAATCTCTTGGTTCAAGGCCCAGGGAATTGGGAACATTTGCTTATTGTCCTCTCATCAGAGCTTGAAGGATTGTTGAAGATTCTTGCTGATTATCATGAAAGAATAATAATGGTTTCAAGGTCCTTGGGCTGTAGCCTCTCTCCAATTCACTAACAATTAGTTTTCTGCCTGTTGGTTAAACTCAACCTCTTTGATCTACATGGTCATTAAGGGATGCAAATCACCAGAAAGATTGCCGAGAGTCATAGCTAAAGCTCTGACACCAACTTCAGTAGTGAATCAGCTCCTTGAACCTGTTTGTTTTATTGGAAGAACAAACAGTCAAATTAAAATAAAGCAAATACAGAAAACTCTTTCAGGAATCATGTCTACCATAGGGAAGTCAGAAGTGGTGTTCCATAAAAGACTTCAATTGATGTCAACGGGCAGTTCCCAAATTTGGGTTACATATGCAAGTCTCATGTTTTTCTTCAAAATGTAATATACTCATTGTCCTATTCACGGAGTTTGTGCCATGTTCTAATTGTTTTGTAGGTGTCACATTCCAAGAGGACAGTATTTGTGCCTTTCAGTAGCTGGAAGAACAAATTTATAAAAGGGAATAGCTAGCAGAAAGCAATGGTGTCTGGCCTCCCAGTTCTTGCTTGGGATCTCAGGCGATAGTGTATCTAGCAGGAGAGTCTTTGAGTTGGATATTTAAGAAGTATGTTTGGACAGAGGAAGCAAGCAGTAGCGGAGCCACTCAAGGCTGAGGGGGTTGAATCAGTTTAAACATCATGCTATCTCTTCCACACAATGATTATGACCCAAAGACAGTGAAAAAGGCTAGGTTTTCAAACTAGAGTTTGGCATGACCACCCATTCTGAACATAGATTATAAAACTTTTTCATTAAATGCACGTTTCCCCCCTGAAGCTAAAACTTTTATCAGGCATAGGTTGGTCTTTCCTTGAGGGCCTGGGACTGGTCAAAATTACTCTTTGTTGCTTCTGTGTTCATGTCTATATGTATGTGTGTGTGTATGAGAAAATGGAAACCGCTACAATGAAACACATTTAGTACCATTCTGGCTGCTCGCATCTCTCCATCATGAAAGCCTCCTGTGAATTTCTAACTGGTGGGTCATTCACCTACAACAAACAAATTTCTGTCAAGAGAATATTACACTCTGAAGTTTTTGTGGATGAAAAAATTCATCTTTTAATGATTCAATCCAACCGTGAATACAAGAGGACTACACACAATAACAGGCTAATATCATTCCTAATATGTGTACAAACTCTATAGAGAAGTAAAGTTCCTAAATCAAGATACGAAATTATAGTATTTACATGCTATAACAATACAAGTAAACAAATTCCAGAAAACCAAACTCTAAACCATTCCTCTAACACACTCAGTTTTCCACACTCCCCCTCAAGCTGGATTGTAAATGTTAAACAATCAAGCGGACCTGATAATCAATGTTTCACTTCTTAGCTTTAGTGAGAATGTGTTGTTGATATGTGGAATGTGAAGACAAATCCTTATGTTTCATTCGATCTTCTATCATAATGATGGTCCATCTCATGTTTAGTCTTGTCATGGTTTACATACAATGCGGTCTATCCACATGTTTGATCTGTGGTGCACATAATTCTGGTCTATCCACATGTTTAGTCTATCATGGTGCCTTTGGGTTACTTACATTTATGTCAGTGGTGATTAATTGTCAGCGTGCCCATGAACCTGTAAAATTTTAATATTCACCAAATTCTCTTCAACCACATTCCTTCACATATATTTCCAAGTGCTAGTGCTCTAAATTTGGCTTCAGCGAACTCTGCTTCACCTGTTCTTCTCCCTCCTCCAAGTCATAAATTACATAAACAAGGGTGCAGCCACCTGAAGTTGATTGCCAGTCAATGGTTGAACCTGCCCAGTCAGCATTAGTGAAAATCTCTATGCTCCTTTCACTTATTTTCTTGAAAAATAACCCCTATCCTAGAGTTAATTTTAAATACCTCAAGATCCGGTACACTCCATGTGCTCTTCTGCCGGATTGTTCATAAATGACTAACGCTCGCTGGCTATATCTCTGTCTGAGTGTGAGATGAAATAATAATTTCCCAACTACTTTGCTTTGGTAATCTGCTTTATTCATTGGTTTCCATTAGGTTGAGCACCAAACCAAACTTAGCACTTGTATCCATGGGTGTTTCAACGGTTTAATAATCATATAGTTTCCTTGTTGATTCCACCATGCTTCCTTATGAGACAGATATTCCCCTTTGTGATCTAGCAATCTCCATTTCTAGGAAATACTTGAGATTACCTAGGTCCTTAATCTCAAATTCTTTGGCAAAAAAGTTCTTGAACCTCAGCAGTTCTTTATGGTGATCTCCTGTAAGAATTATGTCATCCACATAAACTATAAGTATAGCCCTCTTACCTACTTCAAGATGATTGATGAACATTGTGTGATCCGCTTGACATTGTTTGTATCAGAACCGCTTAACTGCCTTTGTGAACCTGTCAAACCAAGTCTGGGGTGATTGTTTGACAGGTTCACAAAGGCAGTGAGCTTAAACACTAAGTTAGAGTCGACTGGTATGTCAAATCCGGGTGGAATCTCCAAGTATAGTTTTTCAAGCTCTTCGTTTAGGAAAGCATTCTTTACATCTAGCTGATATAATGGCCAATCAAGATTTAGAAGCTTTAGAGAGTAAAACTCTTATTATATTGAGCTTGTGACAAGAGCAAGCATTCTTGATAATCAATATAAAATTATGTAAAGGCCTCTTGCTACCAACCGTGCCTTGAACCTATAACACTACCATCAGAATAATATTTCACAGTGAAAATCCATTTGCTGTCAATATCTTCCATTTTCCTTATTTAGTCTTCATTACAGCTGTATATCCCTTGATTACCTCTCCTTATTTAGTCTTCCTTATAGCTGTATATCCCTTGATACCTCTCCTTATTTAGTCTTCTTTATAGCTGTATATTCCCTAGGGCTAGAATTAAGGGATTTGATCATTCTTGATGTCTATATATTGTAATTCTCTTAGTGAATTGAGCAGGAAAATATTTAAAATTCTCTCTTTCAATTTTGTTATGGTATCAGAGCCCAAACTTTGAGATCACTTAATCTTGTGTTTGGTTCCTTGCCTTGCTCCAAGATCTTGTTGTTTTGTTCTTGATTTTTTTGTGTGTTCTATTTTTTTTCTTGGACCCGATCTCTTAGTTCTTACCTAGTTGATCATCTTTTTGGGCGATCTGAACATTTCTTGTTGATTTGATGGCAAGAACTATTCTGCCTGAGCATTCAATTTCAGATTTTGTCAAAGGAAGGCCTGGGGTCATATTGATGGGACAGATCCTGCACCTAGCAGGAGAGAATATGTGAAATGGGGTGAAGGATGCTGGATTATGTCTTGGATTCTTGGAAGTGTGGAACCACTCCAGACTTCTTAATGCGAACCTTATAAGACCTCCTAGAGAAATGGGAGTACTTGAAGAGAAAATTTATAGCAAAGCAATACAGCACGAAGGTTTCAATTAGAACTTGAGTTGGGTCGACTCAGGGAGTATGTCAATCAGAGTTTCTCTTCTTTGAAACTGGGCTGATTACACTGATGTGTATGCAAGTGTACCTCCTGAAGGACTCATTGCTATCCAAAGTGTGCATGAGACTAGCAAGCGTGATCAGTTTTTAATGAAGTTGAGGGGGAGTTTGAAGCAATCAAGTCCAACCTGATGAACAGAGAACCAGTTCCCTTGTTGGATATTTGTGTAGGAGAGCTTCTAAGGGAAGAACAACGGCTCCTTACACAAGCTGTCTTGGAGCAAAAAGCTCAAAATTCTGCTCCAATTCCTATTGCTTATATAACTCAAGGAGGTCTAAAGAAGCGGTAGTATGGCTAATAGCCGAATGCTATAGTTACCAGATTTGGGCACATTGCCACTAATTGTATTAAAAATTCTGCAATTGTTGAAAAGCAAATATCATTACAGATTGTTCATTCAAACCTCTAAAAGAAATCTGAAACTGCCTACAATGCCTCGGTTGGTCCCTTGAATGACCCTTGTCTTGGTCAGTCTTCTATCACTCCTGACATGGTCCAGCAAATGATCGTTTTTGCCCTTTCTGCTTTGGAAGGCACTCAGGTAAGCAAAAAATCATCGTAAGCCTTTGGTATTTTGATTTTGGGTAACGTCATGACCAACACTGCCTCTAAATAATGTTCAAAAATACTAAAGGAGATCTTCCAGATTCCTTACTGCTGATGTGTTCTTACCTGTCACGGCTGTTGAGTGATATTTCAATACTGTTTTTGTGTCTCCTAAGCTGTCCACACTAATCTTATATCTTTTCATTAATTAGTTGACAGCAATTGTACTATTCAATTCCAAATTCTAGTTTGTCTTGTGCGGGATCAAAATGTCCGGAAGATGATGTAAAGGACCTAAAGTGGGACGTCTCTTTCCTTTGCTATCTTCCTCACCCATGTCGAATTATATTTACTTATGATGCTATTCCAGTGACAATCAGGTGTGGCATAGGCGTTAGTTGCCTAACTCTGTATCTTGAGTCTTGCTTGAAATCTGGATTCACTTGGAAATAAAAGTCCGACTTCTTCAAAATTGATATTGTTGGTGTGCATCTTGCAAACTAGCACCTTTTGAACTTGCATATTTGATGTGAGTTATTTTAATTTCTCATGAACATTACAAATACTTTGTTACATTTATCGATGATTTCACTCGCTTTAATTGAAACACAATTTTCTACCAAAATCAAAATCTTGTGATCTGATTCAGGTGGTGAATATATGTCAAATGAATTTCAATTTTTTCTTCAAAGTCATGGGATCTTATCTGGTTCTTAGTCTTTTCATCACAACAAAGCGGTGTGGCTGAAAGAAAAGAATCGTCATCTTCTTGATGTTTGTTGCCTCCTTCTGTTGAGTCTTGCGTTCCCTTCTCATTTTGTGTGAAACTTTGTCTTCTTGTTTATTTGATTAATAGTTGCCTCCCAGCAGATGACGATTCTCTGATTCGTTTGTTGGGCTTACCAGTGTTCCGTCTTCATATTTTTGGATGTGTTTGTTTTTGTTCACCTTCCTTGCACCTGAGAGGAAAATAAACTTCTGCACTTAATCATAGTGTGTTTTTAGGATATGCTAGAACCCAATGTTTGCTGTGGTCACTCATGCTGGATTGAACACAATATCTACAGGAATGTCATTTTTTAAAATCAGCCCTTTAGCACCTGACAAACCTTGAAATTCCCTTCTTTATTTTGCTTTACCACATTTTACACGAGTGTATCGGTACAAAGGTTTAAACTAAATTATGTTTACTCACGTAGACACACTCCTCCTACATCAGATCCTCACAAGGTCTCAGCCCTCCACATCTTCACGGCATCGATTCTAATTCTTGTTTCAATGATCCGACTCCTCTTTGTAGAAGCTCTAGACCTCCTGCCTCACGAAAGGTATGGCTTTTCAACCCCTTTGACTGTCAACTACTTTTGTCTTCTATTTCCATTCCACCGTACACACCTGACTATGGAACAGTGTTGGCAAAAGTAATGGAAACAAAACACTAAGCACCAAAATCGCACTTGGGACATTGTTTCTTGTCCTCAAATGTTAAGCCCATTGGTAGTAAGTGGGTCCTCTTTGTGAAACTCCATAGTGCAGTGTCTTTAGATAAATCTAGCTCGATTGGTTGCTCTTTTGGCAATAAACAAGAATATGGTCTCAACTATGAAGAAACATTCGCACCAGTTGCTAAGATGACCACAGTGAGAACTTTATTGTATTTAAATCTTGGCCTTTGCATTAAATGGATGTAAATGCCTTCTTGCATGGGGACCTTAAGGAAGAGATTTACATACTTCTAACCGGTATGTCGATAGCTGACTTCTCATGAAGTTTGCAAGGCGCAAGAACGCTCTTTGTATGGGTAAAAACCCAGGGTGTCAGAGCACGGTTAAGAAAGTTTGTAACCTCTTCTCTTCCTGCACAAGTCAATATGATTCATCACTCTTGCTTACCAAAGCGACCATGGTATGGTTTCTCTTAGTCTATGTTGATGATATTATCGCCATAAATCAACATAAACCATATCAGATCTTATTGAACTAGGCGGTTTGCAGGATGCTATCCTGGTGTCTTGACAGGTGAATGTAGCTCAGAAAAGATGAAGCGAGCTTTTGCTTGATCCTTTTATATAAACGACTTGTTGGTAGTCTTATCTACCTAAAAGCAAGGTCCGATATCTCGCTATATTGTCCGACTCTGGATTGCTGTCCTGTGGACTCACCTCATGTCATCTTCCATTACGGTTCGTGCATTATTTGGTACTTAATTAGATTACTACTCGTGGGTTGTTGTTTCCTACAAAATCTACTCTTCATTTGGCGCATATAGTGATGTAGATTGGGTTGGCTGCCGAGATATTCGGAACCTGTGGTGGTGCATTTCCTTGGAGATGTAGTACATGAAGTGTAAGAAACAAGACTATGTCTCCCCAAATCTACGTTTGATATAAAACCGTGGCACATGGCATTAGAAATTGTGGATTACGTGGTCTTTAGAACAAGTTTCCTCCAGCTAATCCTACTCCACTTCATGGTGATATCTGACGCCATTCAAATAGCTGCAAATCAGGTATATCATGAGCAGGACCAAAAGCACATGGAGTGGATTATTGTCATTACATTAGGGAGGCCTTTACTTTCAGGTGTTGTGCTCTTCCTCATCTTGCTGCTAAATCTTCAATCAGTTTATCGTCTTTGTGAAAGCTTTGACAGCATTCAGTTTCTGATGCAGGGTGATGATAAGACTGCGTGCATCAATTTGAGGGGACGTCGATATCTTATTTTCTTGATCTTCATTATGGCTGTCTCCATGATACCTCTCCTTACTTCTCTGTTTGTATATCCCACAGGGCTAAAGTGAGGATTTGATCATTGTCTATATGTTGTAATTCTCTTAAAGTGAATTGGCGGAAAATCTTTCAAGTTATCTTTCCATTTTATTTGCAGCTGGTACCTTCTTCCGACAAGTGAGTTTGGTGCCACGAAGTCTCATTCTTCTCACAAATATAAACCTCCTCTAGAGCCAACTTTTCTCATACTTTATCTTTGGACCTGTGATTAGATGTTACATTATATCTTCACGTCAAGAGAACTAACAGTACTGTTGACAGGGATAATTTCCCATATGAAGAAAATTATGAATGGAATGGCAGTTGCATGTCCTCTTCCTTCATCAGGCAGTGAGCATATCCATTCTTTGGCTGTAACCATTGATCTATCTAACGGCGTCTTATACCAGCTGATGCTCACAGTTAGATTACATGTGATTGTGCAAATTCTGGTGCCAGATTAGAATCTTGGCCATGCAAGGATGGTTGTAAGGCCTTCTGGTACTGTATATGGCATGTATAGACTGGGAGGCTACCTGTTTTTTGGTTGCTGCAATGTCTCATTGGACTCATTAGGAACATGATTTGTGGCTAGTTGACTCTCGGAGTTAGGACCAGAAATGGGAGACTCTTTAAAATTCAGGTTCTATTTCGAGTGGGAATGGGACATGAGGACTCCAGGAATAGGAGAGCTGACTCAGGCGAACTAAAGATCAGATTTGGAGACTCTATTTCCCAAAATTGATATTCTTGAGTGCAATTCTCCCCCAGAATATTGGATTTGGGGTAAAAGGGTTGGTTTTCAAAAAAAGAGACATCCATAGAACTATAAAAACGTCTAGTTTTAGGACAATAGCATTTGTACCCTTTTTGAGTATGAATTGAATACCCCAGAAAATGCCTAAGATCTGGATCCAAACTTTTCTGAAGTTGGTGAATGTAAATACAGAACACCAAATTTTTAAGGAAGTGGATATGACTTAATTTATGAAGGATTTAGAGAAATTGCACGATGTAAGGTTTGAACCTATGAAATTCGAGATGGCATCGGGTTGATGAGGTAGGTTGCAATAAGAACCTTTATAATCAGCCCAGTTTATTTATTGGTGTTTAAAAGGCAGAGCAACCTCGGATGTGTCTGTTTTGTGCTTCTCATTCTTGAAGCGATTATCCATGTTTTGAAAAGTCCTCTCTGCAGATACTCGAAAATATTCTCTAGCATTGATAGGCGCTTTAGGACAGTTTTGGTTTGAAACTGAGTTTGGATTATGGTATTGAATCTTTGAAGAATGATGCCAATCTCTGATTTTTCTTGAGAAACAACCAGGATTAGGCGAGTATCATACGAGAAGATAAACCGTCTAGTACCATTTATATTTTCATTCTGATTTACCACCACTATGGTCAATGAAATGGATATGATGACTTGTAAGGCTGGGTGCATGATAAAGTGCGAAGTAACGAAAAACTGACACACTTCACATTAAAACAACTTTGAATTACTATTGATGAATTATGAAGGAAACAACTTTTGGACATACACAAAAATTGGGTGTCCTAAACGATATGTGACACTAACATATTTCACTCTCCTTATTAGGTCAATACATGACACTTGAACTGATAGACTTGCAGCCTTGTGAGTTTTATTCTTGCTTGGAGTCCATTAGCTTTGAGTTGATAGAGCCCGTCGACAACCTAAGCACTATAAATCTAATGTTCTCCTAGTCAAAATCTGAAGTTCACACAAATCAGAGGTAAAATTCAGTCAGATCTTTCACCGATTACTCTCTCATGACAAATGGTTACAGCTTAATTGGGACATAAAGCACAGTTTTCAACACAAGTTTATCAGTCAGATAAACTGAACCAACACCCTCTACTTTTGAGAATGAGCCATCTGCTATCTTTACAATTAAGTTTCCCTTGTATGGGCTATAGTCCTCCAATAAAGATTTATTATGTCATGTGATCCGAGTCTCCTGAATCCACAATCCACACATCGTTATGACTGAAATTTGCATTAAACTTGCAAGTGTGATTACCTTTGGCCTCCAATGAACCTACCGTGGTGTTGTTTTGAGTAGTAATATTTTGAAACATTTCTCTAAAGCTTCCATCTGTTCCTTGCTAAATGGGATGGATTCTATCATTTTACTCACATCAGTAGCAACTGCATTCCCACAACTCTCTTTTTCAGCTCCATATTTTGCCGGTTTCCAATCATTGGGCTTCCCATGAATCTTCCAACATGTCTCACGGGTATGGCCTGGTCTCCTGCAATGTTCACATGG
Organism: Tetrastigma voinierianum; assembly: GCA_016808115.1. Classification (NCBI taxonomy): domain Eukaryota; kingdom Viridiplantae; phylum Streptophyta; class Magnoliopsida; order Vitales; family Vitaceae; genus Tetrastigma; species Tetrastigma voinierianum. The sequence continues at coordinate 16,343 of JAEQBH010007272.1, read as the reverse complement.
TCTTGTTTTCTTCATCTTGCTTTCATTACCTTAGTTTTGTAAGGCTGATGAATTTTCTCATTATTATGACAGCGCATCTCTAACATTACTGTTCTCTAGTGGACCCCTTGAACCTCTGAAAACACTTCTAATATGGCATGGGTTTGTGTAAACAATACTCTACCTTGGACTTCATCTAAGTTCTTGCTTAAGCCAACAAGAAACTTGATGATTCTCTTGTTCTCAACAATCCGCCTCTACATCCGTGCATCTCCTGGACACTCCCAACCATGCTCTTCAAAGGTATCAAGTTGCTGTAAAATGAAGTATTATAATACTGTGTGACATTCAAACTCCCCTTCTTGCAAGTCATAGTGCAGATTCGGATCAAAATGTGTTTTTATCCTTTGGTGATCATCTATGATTCATGACAAAACCAATTTCATCCATGTCTCATTAAGCAAAATTCTCTCAATCTCATTCACCATTGAATTGATCAACCAAGACTTCACCATATGTGTTTTGATTTTCCATTTCTGTAGGAATCTGTGGGCTTTGAATCCACGTCCATAGTTGTTAAATCGGTGTCGAGAATCGAAATGTGATTCGTGAATCAAAATCGAGAGTGAATCGAATCATAAGATTCGTTTTGCATTTTATAGTTAAAATATATGTATTTTATATTATTCCTAATTTAATAGCTATTTTAATATTTGTTTAAATGATAAACATAATATTTTCAAATAAATCATACGGGGTCTCGCTTAGTCACAAAGGTTAAAAGAAGTCCAAAATCATTGATCACAGTGGTTGAATATGCAATGCTAATAGAATCATTCATATAATTGTACTTATAAAGTCATTAAGCCATCATCTTAGAGTTCAAGGGTTGTCATCATCACTCTCTCTTCTCCAACCATAGCTAAGTCTTGTTGTCCTTCCTTCTTCCACAGTAAATTGCTGATTCTTCTCCTTTTGTTTCTCGTATCACCAAAGGTTGGAGTTGTTTCTTCCACGTTAATCAATTCCTACAGCTGGCTAAGTTTTTTTTTTTCCAGGTATTTCATTATTTTATTTTGGTGATTTTTTAATTTCTTGGTATGTTGAGAATTGGTATTAAATCGATTCATGTGAATCGATTCGCGATTCGGTGATTCTGTCTTCAGTTGACATATTTTCAAGTTATTGAAAGAGTCGGATCGTTCACCCGAATGTAGATAATGCGATTTGATAATAGTGCTCATGTCAAATATTCGTCCTTTCTTATTCCGTTGACAAACATAAACACCGAATTGGACCATTGCAGGTAATTATTCCCATTAAGTCGGTGGCTGGTGATTGGGAATGAAACATTTTCTACAATGGTGGGACTAAAGTCATTCTTCATTTCTTAACTAATTACATCTAAAGTGGCTGGAATTTGGTGCTCTGCTGCTGTGCTTGAATAGGAGGCTTGAGTGGATGAAAATATTTTTTTTCTTCTAGGGTTCCTAAAGTACCAAAGGTGGCTCTGATACCATGAAGCTTTTGTGAATGAAAAACTTCATCTTTTATTGATTCAATCCATCCATAAATACAAGAGGAGGACTACACACAATATGGAAGCTAATCTATCGACCTAATATATTTTCTGAAACTCTATAAGTAAAGTTCTTAATCAGATACAAATCCTTTAAGTAAAGTAATCACATGCTATAACAATATACAAGTAAACAAATTCAAAAAACCAAACTCCAAACTTATTCCTCCTAACACATACTCGCTTTTGCACACACTAGATTCATTGTAATAGCTTGAAAAGTTTAGTATTTCCATCGTGAAATTCATATGCTAACATTTGCCATGTGCCACCAAAAAAAAAGAAAAAAATCTAATTGAATTACATTAGAGCATAATATATCAAATTTAGTAACCAACTACATAGCAATAGTACCATCATATAGATCCAAGGTTCCCGATTCCAAACACTGAAGCTTCCTATCATAAAAGAAGTTCCAAGAACCTCAAAACTTGAAAGTTAAGAAATAAGCATGCAGCCTCATAAATCATTATCAAAGAAACTAATGTTGCAAGAAAATTTGTGGCTGCAACAAAATAAAATTGCAAATTTCCATAAGATGCTAACTCAATGGTATCTAAGTTTTGTCATAGGCCACCAGAAAAGTTTCTAATTAACTACTTTAGTGCATAATATATCAAATTTAGTATCAAGCCCCATAATTTATCAAATTTAGCAATCAGCTACATAGCCATAGTACCATCATATTAATCCAAATTCTCCCCCAAACACGAAAACCATCCTTATCATAAAAGAAGTTTAAAGAAATCCAAAACTTGAGAAGTTAGACAATAAACATGTAGCTTCATCAATCATTCTCAAAGAAAATAATGTTGCAAACAAATTTGCGTCTTCAACAAAATAATATTTTGTTAATTCGTGCAGGATGCTAAATCAATTGTACATGAGTTAATATGCTGATATTTGTCAGGTGCCACCATAAAAATTCTAATTTAATTATGTAACTGCATATTAAATCAAATTTAGTAAATCAAATGGCTAACTTAAGCTGGATCCTTCTGAGGTTTGAAGCACTCTCTAGGCTGTGGGTAAATTTAGAGAAAAGTGTTATTATTCCGGTGGGTGCTGTGGAGAATATAGTTCAACTGGCTGAAGAACTAGGCTGCAGAGTAGGGACACTCCCCTCGACCTACTTAGGATTGCCACTTGGCCTAAGGTAGAACTCAAGCAGGGCATGGGAAGGTATCGAAGATAAGTTCAAAAGAAGACTTTCAGCTTGGAAGAGACAGTATATCTCAAAATGGAGGAGGCTCACGCTTATCAATAGCACCCTTTCCAACTTAACTACTTACCTATTGTCCTTGTTTAGGATGCCTAAGAGCGTGAAAGGTAGACTGGAAAAAATTCCAAGGGATTTCCTTTGGGGAGAAGGCTCTGATGCTAGAAAAATTCATCTAGTAAATTGGAAGACTGCCAGCCAGGGCAAGAGCAAGGGAGGGTTGGGCATCCGAAATCTAGACCTTTTGAACAGGGCTTTACTGGGGAAGTGGATTTGGAGATTCTCTGCGGAGGAGAATTCTATTTGGAAGTCATGCATCAGCATTAAATATGGTACAACAGAAGGGGACTGGTTTACAAAAGACCCGAAAGGGAGTTACAGGGTTGGCCTCTGGAAATCCATAGACAAAGAAAAAGGCCTACTGAAGAAAGATTGTGAGCTAATCCTTGGGGATGGAAAAAGGATAAGATTCTAGGAAGATTCGTGATGTGGGGGATCGCCTTTGTGTAGAGTTTTCGGTCATGCGGGATCGTCGTCTGAAATTTATGGTTGCGGGTGTTGGACTATGACTAGTGAGAGAGGAGCTTGGGATCCAAAGTTCAAGAAGCCTTTCAACGACTGGAATTGGAGGCTGTCCATGAATTGTTAAGCATGCTAAGCAATAGTCTATTTATCCCCACTTAAAAGACAAAGTAACTTGGAAGGGTAGTGCCTCGGGGGTTTTTTCTGTGAAAGCCTTTTTTAACATCTTGGAATGTATCCCAACATGTTTAGCACCCTCTAAGTCCTAAGATCTTATGGAACCCTCATATCCCCTCTAAAATAAGTTTTTTTGCTTAGGAAGCCTGGTGGGGAAAAGTCTTAACGACAACTCAATTGAAGAAAAGAGGTTTCCACTTAGCTAGCATATGCCCGTTTTGCGAGAGGAAGGAAGAAGAAATGGAGCGTATTCAAATACACTGCCCTGCAATTTGGGTACAGTGGACTGATCTTCTTGCTACCTCTGGTGTTAGTTAGGCATGCCCCTTGTTGGTCAAAGAATTTATCCTCAAGCGGCTAGAATTTACGGTTGGAAGAAGGCGAAGTCTTGTGGAGAAGCAGCCCCTTTACTTCTTTTTGGGTAATTTGGAAAGAAAGAAACAAAATTATTTTTGATGGGGCGACCTTCTCTTCTCTAAGACTAAAGAGTTCTTTCATTCGTTGTAAGGGCAGGCTGCATCTCAAATGCTGATAATTCTTTTGTCAGGCTTCTTTTATGTAGATACTATGGTTATGCCTAGGCCTTTCTCCCTTTGCTTTTTCGGGAAGGTTTGTATTTCTTATCCGCCCTTGCCTCTTATTAAGGTTTAGTCTCCTAATCCATTTAGGATTCTTTTCCTTCTCTCTTTAGTCTCCTAATTAGACTCTAACTCTGTTTCCTTTTTCCATAACACTAGAGTATAAATATGTATGTTTCCTCCTTTTGTAAATTAATGAGAATCAATGTATTCCTTTTCTCTCAACATGGTATCAGAGCCATAAAAGAGTTTGAGAATATTAGGGTTAGGGTTTCGCCGTGTGGTCCAGTTACGCCAGCCCATCCAGACCTTGTCTGTCAGGTCGTATTACAGGTCTTCCACGAAGCCTTACGGAGCTGTGAACCATCGTCGGAGGGCACCGCCGCGTGACTTTACCGGTGACCTCCATTTCGGTCGAAGAGCACACCAACAGGAGCGCCTCCTCCGATGCATACGGTGGAAGCCTCGTAGGAAAATAGCATCGCCGCAGACCACACTTTCACCGATCTCCGTCGGCGCGTGGCGGCTCGTGTGACAACGCTGTTACGCACCTCCTCCGGCGGTCTGCGTCTGTGTTGACAAGCCCATCCATCCGCCCACATGCGCCCGCCGTCGTGGAAAAGCCCTTCTTTTCAATTTTCTCTCGACCCACTTTATTCTGCGTTTTCCTGTCATTGAATCTCCATTGTTTTTCGTGTTTTACGGAGCTCTCTGACATTTGGGGCGTTAGGAGTTGTATCTTACATTGATTTCTACTAATTTCTCATCTTTATGGCTGAAAAGACTTATACATGCATTTAAAGGTCGGATTTTAGTGCTTATTATTTGGAACCACATGATTAAACTTAGATAAACTCACAAGGGTGAAATTATCGGTCTGGCCGATTTCAATGGACCTTTGGTTTGTTGGTAATGGATGTGAGGATCATAGCACTCACGGTTTTGAAATTGCTGGTGATAGCATCTCAATGGAAAAAAAAGCTGATCTTACTTTGCAATATTCTTTGGCAATCTACTCGATGCAAGACTCTATATAATATTAGGCCTATAAAACTTGCTACACTCTAAAATCGGGTAAAGCGTACACTAACGATGTGTGGCGTCTACGAGAGTAATATCCTCCATCGCCAATTTGAAACAGCTCGGTATGGATATATCTTCTTATGGTGAACGAATGTCTGCCCTTAAGGATGAACTTATTTCTATTTTGCCAAAGTCTACTAATACTGAGACTTCCCTGTCCAAGATGGATCGAGTCTTTATAATCATTCTTCTGTTTAACCTCGGGCCAGATTTTGAGAACATCCTGGAACAGATACTCCTTTGACGATTATTGAACTGGTGAGCTCTTGCTTGCTCGAGTTAACCGCCCACACCTCCTTTGCCACTGATCCATAGAGATGCGAGATTTTGCAGGACATACGTGATGGTTTCCGGTCTCTTTCTCGGTGATTCGGAGGTGGGCGCGATAACAACGAGGTGAGGACGAGATCTCAATGCACATACTGCCATGGCGAGCCTTTCGTGATCGATGCTACTCAGTTACATGGCCCGACCTCCTCGTGCACTCATTTGGCTGGTCTTTTTGTTATTCGGCATGTTCGAGTTACGTCTCGGGAGCTCATCCACACCTCGGGAGATCATTCTCGCGGTGGAATATGAGGAGTACCTTAGTCTCACTCAGCTTGACCGAATCTTCCTCCATTCTCTATGTTGCCGGGACTGATGTCGCCTGCCCACACTGTGATGCCTTGGATCCTTGTCTGGGACCTCTGATCTATCTCTAATGTAAGACCTTTTTTCTTCTCTTGCCTTTAGTCTCCTTTACTAGATTACATAGCTAATGGTTCTTAAACCATAGCTAAAGGCGATATTTCAGTTTGTCTCCTCGCTTCCTTGCCTTTACCTACGTACTTTATGTTTATAAAATTTTCAAAACAATCTTATTTCCATTCAGTGAGTTTGACTCATGATCTTCATTGTGGTAACTTACTTTTTCCTGACTCTGTAACCTTGCGGGGCGGGTGTCTGGGGGGAAGGCGATTGGCATGAACATGAGTCCACAAGGCCTCTTTCACCTCGGCTCATACTCTTTGTTCCACTTTGCTTGTACTTCCACGGAAGCAATATTATATCACCGTTCCGCGGTCGTGTGGTGTAGGCCTCGAAGTTGGGCGTTCCTCATTTTATAGTTTATCTTCACTTGGTGTGAGTCATGTCGGCAGAAACATCTTTCGTGTCTTGTTCCTAAAGCGTTTAGATCCTCGGACAAAGTCTCATTTTGAGCTTGTTCACACTGATGTTTGAGGTCCTTCTCGGTCTACCTCATATAAGTTTAAATTTACTTTGTTACTTTATAGATAGTTATTCTCGATGTACTTGGTTATTTTTAATGAAAACTCGAGTTGAGCTATTTTCTATCTTTGAAAAATTTCATACTAAGTCGCACTCAATTTAATACTTCTATTCATTATTCTAAAGTGATGGCCACAAAGAATATTTCTCTACCATTCTTCTTACATGTCTTTCATGGGTTCTTGCCAATCATCTTGTGCTTACACTCCTCATGAGAATGGGTGGTTGAGCGTAAGAATCGATCATTTAGTTTGGGAAAACCGCACTCTCTCCTCCATGCAATAAGGTTCTCAGCGTTTACAGGGGATCATTATCTTGCATTTAGCATTATTTGATTAATCGTATGCCTTCCTCATTTTGCATGGTCAGGATCTCGTTCTATCTTACTACCTACTCGACCTCTCTTTTATCTCCTCCTCGTGTCTTTGGTTGTGTTTGTTTGACCAATTCCTCCTAAGCAAGATGACTCTACGCGAAACCACGAAGTGTCTTATTAGGTTATTCTAAAGCGCCGGATGAGTTTATCGTTTATTTATTCTTGATCACTGTGTCACTTTATCTCTGCGATGTCACATTCTTTAAAGATTCCTCCTTCTCTTCTCCTCTGCGGTCATTATACGCTCTAGATGTCTTATCTATTCCTCTTGTTTTGCCTCTCGATTTCCCTTTCCCATTACTCGGATGTATTGCAACAAACCAGCTGAGTCTATGCGTCGTCCTGATCCTCTACTGAGGCCTCGTGTTGACTCATCTCTTATGCCGCAGTCATCACCTTTCTGGGTTAAAATAGCGAGTCGATAATCTACAGCCATTCGGAAGGTGCCCGCTGCACTTCTAACCCACATCTTATTTATAATTTTCTTAGCTTTCATCGTTTTATCTTTCACCTCTTTGTCTTTTATTTAGACATGTACATGCTCTGCCCACACAAAAGCCTTAGTGAGGTTCTCTCATCGTTTGAAGCAGTGATAATTTTGAGAAATGGATGCTCTTCTCGATGACATAGGAACTTGTAAGCTCTTCCTCTGGCAAGTCTCGAGTCGGTTGTCATTAAGTTTGCTCTGATGAAGGTGGGACCTGATGGTCAGATTGATCGGCTTAAGGCCATTTGGTTGCAAAGGGGTACTCTCGGCAATATGGCTCAAACTATTATGATACCTTTTCTCGGTGCTTGAATTGCCTACGATCGCTTGCTTCTTTTTATGGGTGCTGTCGTTCATGACCTCTTTTTCGATTGGATGTCGAGAATGTCTTTTCTTCATGGTGATCTGCGGGGAGGTTTATATGGAGCTGACCACATGGTTTGTTGCTCGGGGGAATCTGGTTTGGTATGCAAATTCATTCGTTCATATATGGTACAAGAAGCAGGTCTCCTTGAGGAAAAACTTGGTTTAGTGGGTTTAGAGCTTTAGTGGTTCGGGAGTTTTGCATGATTTGAAGCCCTGGCGGACCATTCCATTTTATCATCATTCATCTTGGAAAGTGTATTTACTTGATTGTTTATGTGGATGATATTGTCGTCTCTGGGCGACGAGATGGTATTCGAGCTCGAACAAGACCTCTTTAGCCGCTGGATAAAAGAAGACTTAGGGAAACTCGAAATATTTTTCTAAGCATTGGTGGCGTCCCCAGTCGAGTGGTTGTTTCTCGGAGAAGTATACCTTGGATATATTGACGGAGACAGTATGTTGGAATTTGTAAGCTGTAGACACTACATGGATCCCGAATATCAAACTTATTACCAAGTCGAGGCTTCTCACGAGATCGGGGAGATATCGACGGCTTGCGAATAAAGGCGAACTATCTCACTATCCTTTCGGCACGACATCTCGTTTCTTATATGGCGTAGATTAGCCGGTTCCTCTGATCACCTTGTGATAGCCAGGGATCTTTGTAGTTAAGTATTCTCCGTTATCGAAGGAACACTGGGTCGGGTGTTGTATGAGAAGCGGAGGTCATACTGGGTCGTTGGATGCGATGATGCGATTGGGCGGTATTACGGATAGACGTTCTAAACTTCTACATCAGGGTATTGTGTGTTCATTGGAGGTAACTTAATATCCTGGAAGAGTAAAAAACAAGATGTAGTAGCCAGATCCAGTGCTGAAGTCGAGTATCGAGCTATGACTTTAGCAACATGTGAACTCATATGATTGAAGCATCTTCTCCAAGAGCTAAGATTTGGGAAGGATGAACAAATGAAGCTTATATGTGATAATCAAGCCGTCTTGCATATTTCATCTAACCAAATTTTCCATGAGAGGACCAAACACATGATAGATTCTTTCTTTATCGAGGGAGAAAGATTGCATCGAGATGCATATCTACCTAGTTTTGTCAGCTCTAATGGTAACTAAGCGGATATATTCACTAAGTCTCTTAGAGTCCTAGGATAAAGTATATATGTGACAAGCAGATTGCTTTTGACCTTTATGCTCGATTTGAGGGGTGTTAAAGGTTTGATCTTCTAATCATTTAAGTTCTTTTCCTTCTACTCTTTAGTCTCTAATTAGACTCACAACTCTTGTTTCTTTTCATAACACTAGAGTATAAATATGTATGTTTCCTCCTTTTGTAAATTAATGAGAATCAATGTATTCCTTTTCTCTCAACACCTCTCTCTTCGCCTTTTTGGGCGTCTTTGTATACCCCCTGTATACTTTGGCTTCTATGAAAGGTTTTTTCTCGTTTACCTATCAAAAAAACAAAAAAAAAAACTCCTAAGATGTAACGGCAGTCCTACCACACAGATCCATGCCTCCTCAACCACCTCTTTACTTGTCACACAGCCAAAATCAAGGCTCCACCAGTCTAGATTTAGAGAGCCTCCCCAAAGCCATCTTCTTCCTGACTCAATAACCCATTTGGCTTCTTAGGAGGCAGCTCGAAGCATCATATGCGTGTTGAGAGAAAGGCCACCATTAAATACCTTGACCTCGAGTTGTTCTAGTCCATTCTTCCGAAACCGATGCCCGAAGGGTAGAGATTTGGGAAGATTCTTACCCTCGACCAAACTAAACTTCAAAACCCCTAAAGCACCCTTGACATGCAATACCCCCATATTTACCCAAATCGTGCTGGGATGAGTTTCTTTCAGATTTTGTGACCTCCGCGAAAGTCCTTCCCTTAGAGCAACACCAACCGTGCTGCATTTTCAACTCCCTCTCCATAAATGGAAATTTTCACCCCAAAAACTATCTCCAATCGTGCTTCATTTTCATCTCTAAATTTGGAGATATGAATATTAAGATTCTATTCATCGTTTTTCTATTTTTATAATAATAAAAGTGAAAATGTATAAATCTTGTTCCAAATTTTATAATATTTGGAGATGTGAATAGTGATTTGAAGATGAATTTAGAGATTGTTGGTTGGAGTTGGAAGTGAAAAAAGTGAGTCCCATCATCTCCAAATATAGAGAAAAAGCCAATTTGGAGATAAAAATGGAGATTTGTGGTTGGAGATGCTCTTAAGGGGTTTCCCCTCCTTGCCGCCTTCGACAGCCCTATCCATCTTCTTAAAAAGCACCTCCTTGATCCCGATATCCTCCCTCTTCTCCCTTGTCTTCCCCTTGATTCCCAACTTCCCAAGCTTATCTGCCAGTAACACCCAACCCTTGATCAACCCTCGCCCTTCTGGGATGAAGATCCGATGCCTTTCTCCTTCCCCATCCGTAATAGAGCACAGCAGGAACTGACCCGCCTCATTTTCGCGACTCTCCAGTTTATGATATCTTCTATTTTCCTTCAAATCAAAGATTCATCTGGACATACATCCTTCCTTGCAACAAATTTCAACACCCTTTGGGATTTGGGCCCCTCTCCGTAGCGAATCCGACACCACTCCCTTTCTTACTCTATGTCAGTTCCTTTTGAAATCTTCCTTCCCCCTCCACTAAAGCCTCAAACGATTTTGAATCAACAGAAAACCATTTTCTAACTCCTTCACCTTTCTCCCTCATCTTCAAACCATTTTCTGTTACAATCTTTTTTATTGTTCCATCTCAATTTTCAATTGTGATTTAATTTGATTTAAGTTGTGACTTATTATTAGAAAAGAAAAATAAAATCATGATATTCAAGTTGATTTCCAGCTAGGATTAGAAGAAACCCTTAGCGTCAAATCTGTGACATGGGTTCATGGGTCAAATTCTTAGTCACCCGAGATTTGGACTGTGCCAAGATGTCTTCCAGGATCTCTATGTATTCTCATTTATCTTAATCCAAAATATGAAAATATAAAAAATAACAAATAAGTTGGATGCTTAAGGCCCTAGATTGTGTTTTCTAATGGATATATTTGAACCAGATTTTACCTACAAGTTTCTGCCAATAGACAAATCACGAAGAAAATGAAATAAAGAAAAGGATTAAAGGAATGGTACCCGAGCAACGTTAACTAAGTGAGTGAAGTTATCAACCACATTAGCGATGTCAGTTTCAACTCTCTGCAATAAAGTTTTCTGCTTCTGAGCCGCCGCCGCTGCCGCCGCAGTCGTTGGCCCCCCACCAGCGCCTCCTCCTTTGTTCATTTCTGTTCAATAAAACAATCCCTTGTCAACAGATTTCGGAATTTCGGGTGCTCATACGATTGAAGTTGGATCTCCCCCATTTTCAGAATACTTTTTGAATTAATTTGAAAATCTGCATACATAAAACCTAAATGCGTATTCCCATTTCATTGAACAGATAGTGAAAGTTCCCTGAATTTTAGCAAACAAATGGGGAGACTAGATAGATAGAAAAGAAGGTATGGGGAGCAATACCAAGGAGACGGGGTTTGAAGTGGGTGTTGCGGATGACTTTTTACAGTCTCTAATGAGAGCGTGATGATGGTCGACAGCTCTGGATCTGGGTGTACAATCAAATTCAAGAAGCGGAAGTATTCTTTTGTGTATTCTTATTGCTCCTTTTAGCAACTCCAGCAGTGGAGAGCGAAAACCAGGAAGTAAAAATTTAAATACTAGATCTTGAAGGAAAAAAATCAGAGCTCAATGATAGAGCAATGCAAGGAGCTAAAATATAGGTACGATGAGCAGTGATCGGTAAATTTGAAATGAGTAATAATCATTTGTTCGTATTAGCTTGATTATAAAAGCGAATTCTTCTGCTTAAGATTATATTTGTGCAAATAACACACGTGAACCAAAGCAAGCGGCGTTCTCCAAAGCGAGAGATTCCCACGACAAAATATATACACCGTGAACCATTTTAAACCCAACAAATGAAACAAAAATTTCAATAATAGCAAAAAAGCGGAAGTATTTAATCCGATGATTTCTGGTTGGGGAAATCGCAGAAAGCGGTCGAAGAGGGAAGAAATCGGGAGGAGAAAGCCAACCTCGGTCGTCGCCAGGTCAGCGGCGTCGCGTCATGGATCGTCGTTCCGCTCGGCAGTGGTCCAAATCCATCGCAGGCCGTCGCGCTATCTCGGGCATCATGTGGTGTGATCCCACGGCGGTCGCGGCCACATCTTCCTCCACTCCCCCGCTCGGCGCAAAGCTGGAGCAGCGAGCGGGGAAGTCGTTTTTGGGCGGCGGCGTGGGGTAGAAGAGCAGCCGTCGTTTGCTTTTTTTATTTTTAAATAAATATGAGCAACATCATTTGGACAAAATTCTTTTATGGCAGCGTCGTTTTGAAACAAGCATCACTAACCCCAACGGCGTCGTTTGGGTATGTAGTGCTCAAAAGCGATGTCGTTTTGCCGTTGTCGAATCAACGTCGTTTGATATAGAGCGAATTTCAAAAAATAAGTGCAGGCCAAAGCAGCGTCATTTTGGCTCAAAATGACAACTGACGCCCGTTTGGCCCGGCCGTTTTTGCCAAATAATTGTACTGCAAATATTTTATCGACTTCTAATTATTTTCAATTTATAATATTATAAATAAAATAAGATTAATAAATATAAAAAAAACCATAAATCCTATTTTTTTGTAGATAATTTAAAATACAAATTTAAATATAAATGTTTTCTTGATATGAATTAATTTATTTTATTGTCATTAACATACATATCTTTCATTGAATATTTCTGTTCGCTATTTAAATAATTTGTTTTATTAATTTTCCTTAGGTTATTAATACTTAATTTAAGTTTGATTTTGTAGTAGGAAAATGACCTGTCTCCTCGTCTGGGGTAGGCGGGGAAAATATTTCTTAAATGAGGAAGACGTGGCACGGTGCATATCTTGGATGACCATAACCCAAGATCCGGTGATCGGTATTAGGCAACCAATGTTAAAGTTTTGGGATCGAGTAATGGCCAAGTTTTTGGAGACCAATGTTGAAGTTGACTACGGGCATGTTAATACAAAATCGATGGGATAGAATCAGGCATTGTGTACAAAATGGCGTAAGATCTGCCTGGTCGCCAAATAGGGCGCAAAGTGGAAGCGAGCATCATAGGTGAGTTATCTATTATTTATAATTTTCTACAACAAATATTTTGTGAAATTTTTATTTATTTTACAATTTTATTTTTACTGCCGGCGTGTGCGAGCTATGAATATGTTTCAAGCGGATGTTAGGGTCCAGTGGATTTATGATCATTATTGGGAGGTGCTTAAATCGTGATAAGTGGATGATTATGCCAAACACCTAGGCCCAGCTCCCCTGTTTATGGGGAACTCATGAAATCTGCTGTATCTCTTGACTCGGATCAAGATCCATATAGCAATGCAACAGTTAGCTCTCTAAGGAAGGCCCCGGGAAGAAAGGTTAAAAGCAGACGAGCTTGGCGAGTCAATGAAATACTAATGAGGTATATTTCGAATCGATTCGTGAATTATGCAGGCGAGTGAAAGAGAAATAATTTTTATAAGGAGCCAGGCGGTGCGTGAGAGGAGCGAAGCCTGGAGGAGGATGTGCGACTAGGCGTTCTTTGAGCGTCTTTGAAGATAGGATGTAGAGAGGTACAGAGTGATCGCGATGCCATTATGGAAAAAGGCGTCTGTGTATAGTTTGAGCAATAATATTTATTATCATTACGTAAGCGTCGATTATGGCAAAAACAATGAAAAATGAGAATAGACTCGACTTTAATGTATAAAGCTGATTCTTGTTTGATTTATATTGATGTAATTTCAATTTTTTGTCTACTTACTTAAAATGAAATATTCAAATTATCTATATATTTTAGTAGTAAAAATGATTAAAAGATGCAACTAACCTGTCAATAAAATCTTTGCTCGACTCGCCGAATGCGATTTTTTCTATTAATCCCAACACATTTATTTTAACCCTATATTTAACAAATTATTTGTTTTTCATTATTTTATAAGAAGTACAAAAATTTTTAAGTATTAATATTTGTAACCAAAAAAAATTTTCAACTACAAAAATTATTATTAAATATTTATATTTATATTTATTGATTTAATTAAATATTTATAGCCATTTTATTTTTAATTCATGAATATTTATTTTTATTTTAAATTTTAATTAAATATTTATTTATATTTTTAAATCAAATTTATAGTGTATGGAGTGATATAAATAAATGAAGAGTACATGATGTAATTATTAAGGAAGAGAAATGGTAAAATTGGAATAGATTTAGGATAGATGAAACTTTAGATGCTCATTTCTTTGGAGATACTGCAGCTAAAACTTGGTAAATCTGAAAATGGCTTTGGAAGCGAAAAAGTAGTTTTAGATGCTTTATTTTTGCTAAGCTATTTGGAGATGCTACGATAAGGAGTACAAAGCAGGGTTCTGCAGGCGTCAAGCTTGAGTTAAACTCGATTAAAAAATTAGAAGGTTAAACTCGATTTGAACTCGATCGAGTCTTTTTTTCAAATATTCGAAACTCGACTCAAAAAATAATTGAGCTTCTCGAATTCGATTCGACAAAACTTGAATCAATTAATAAATTAATAAATAATTATATTTAAAATCGACTTAGACTCGACTCAATTAAGCTCGACTCAATGTAAATTTAATAACAATAAATTATCCATCAAAATAAAATTTAAACATACAAAAATATATCTTTAAAATGAAGCACCATAACAACATCCATAAATAATTAATATTTTGGTGCTTTATCTCTTCCATAGCCTCCAATAATTTCAATAACATCAATATCAATATAGTTATCCTTCTCCCACCTAAAAATAAAAATCAAAGCTATTAGATGGCAAAATCTTTCTTACAATTTATTACAAAAAAAAAAGCACAATATTACAAAAATGCACACACTCACAAATGATGCACATATAGGAAAATTTATAAAATGACCTATGACATATATGGGCTGATCACATTTCTTGATATGATTATATTATCAGTTAGACCTTAATCTTATCAAACATTTAAAAATGAGTTATTTAATGATAATTGAGTCAGTTCCACAAGCCATTATTCATTTTGCCTTCTATAGTCATGGACCTTAATCCATGTAGGGGGGCATACAGCCTAAATTAAAGCCTAAAATCAGGTGAATCTAATATACCATCAGAGCCAATAATAGAAAGACCTCAAAGACAAAGGACAATGGAAGATTTTTGAAGGTCAATCATTAGAAATCAGTACTTAGATGTAAGACCACCATTCAGGTAATAACTTTGAGTTGAAGCTTGCTTTAATCACCATGGTCTTGATGTGATTTGGCCCGGCCAGGCTAAACGACTCAGCGGTGTTTGGACCGGGGACGAACCACTAAATCAATTTATCTGTAAAACATATTTCATATACTCATTTTCAATAGGATATTTAATATCCATTTAATCATATTTATATATGTGAATATGATATCATTACTTATTCACATTCATTAATATAAAAATCGCATTTTTTTCTGGACCATATTCATACTTTAATACAATATTTATACACCATGACATTTCCATGCCCTTTCCAAATCATTTACAAAATATTTATGAGTTCACCTCTTATCTTTAAATCCACAATGTAAGTACATTTCCATGATAAAAATTAAAGAAATATAATCATCTTGTAGAAAACCTTTACATCTTTTGATTTCAATACAAAGTAGTCACATGATATCATGGAATGAAGTGTATGCATGAGACGGAGCATTTACTTATACTTCGCATGATTTGACGATGACTCTAGGCTTTGCGGTCTTCGGTCCTACCACTATCTATTCGATACCTACGCATGGAAAGCCAACGTGCTAAGCATTTTCATGCTTAGTAGTTCTTTGTATTTCTATTCTCATTTCAACAATCATACCACATCTATATGCATAACAATTAACTTTTGTTATATACATAAACTAATCATCTCAAAAACATTCAACATATTTTCCAAACAATCTTTTAACATACTACTCATGTGATCCATGCAATATTTATAAATATATCATTTTATAGTAGTTTAACATACTTTCATTTTGTCTCAAATACAATAATACAATAATTCTCATCTTTCATGCTCCCATGTTTTATTATTTTTGTCACAACTCAATTCACACAATCCATACAATTATTAATAATTTTTCCCTTAAACGAATCTAATTGAAACTTTCGGTGATAGGATAACGGAATCACCGACACGGTCCCGTTGGGCTGCAGGCTGGTATAAAACATTTAATAACTCAGTACCGTCCCGCTAGGCTACAAACTGGTTATTTCACATTTTGCGTACACTACCAATACCATCCCGCTAGGCTACGGATCAGTATGCCACTATAAATCATTTCGTTCGCAGTACTGCTACATTGCTCCTTATTGATATATCAATCTATCCCTAACTCGAACATGATGGTTAACATTCTCTTAAGGGCATTAATAATTAGTCATTTACAATACCATTTTCACATTTCCATAATACAATTAACATTCTCGACGGATTCGTTTGTGCATACGTGAATCCAGTCATATTTGCCACTACATAATTCATTTATAAATCAGTAAACCAACACTCAAACAAATTCATTTATAATTCAAATAGAAGCACATATGTAGATGTT